>OV121096.1:4229559-4829559 GCA_921293015.1 Phorcus lineatus | reverse complement strand
CCTCTCTACACATGGCCTTGGTGCCGTACGATATACCCTCACTCCTCAGGAACTCGTTCAGGGACAGGGCCGCTGGGTAGTTATCGCCAACTGTAATAAAGCGCAAGATTACTATCAAAGTTATTACATCATTAGCCGAGAAAATGTGCCATATGACTTGTACGAGACGAGTGTGATTTGTTTTCTTACTCGATCGAAAGCGAGGGTTTCACACACAATCACATGAGTTTTGTTAAGGTCAAATTACACGCTTCCTAGCTTTTTTATTATTAACTATTCTATACAATCTAAATCACACGGAATTCTTTGGAAAACAGCCTCCTTCCCATGCAACGGTCAGCTTCAGTGACAATGGTTTTATTACGTCGAAAAGGCAGACGACGAAATACGGTAACTCCCACTGAAACAATCGTTTCTTTGCAAAAGTGATGAGTGCAAATGTGATCATTTTGAATTTTTTTCACCACCATTGATTAATCATATGGGTAATAAATACGTTTATCAAAATAAAGTTGAAAGCATAATCTAAGTGTAATATATATACATTCCCTTGTAGGTTGACTACATTCGACCTTTGACAACAAGAACCTTTACGGAACCATTCATTAGCTAACCGATACACTTACTCGCCTGAAATATTGTTCTTGATCAAGAGAACCCAGCGTATACATACACATGTAATACTTATTGAAATGATCATACAGGGGATAAATTGCGCAACACATTCACCAATGTGATTTCATACTATTAAATTGACGTGAAGAAAAATAATTGCAGGAAATGATTTAATTACCTGAAAAATCAAATTTGTGCAAGCCTTTGAGTTATTATAACATTAGAGGTACATACAATAGGCGTTCTAAGTTTAAGATATAATATGTCATTTTAAAGATGAAGTAAGGGCTCATAAAATTGTGCTACGAAACGAAGCATCACTAACTTAACAAGGCTCAAATTTTAATTATTATAACGTAATGACAGGTCAATTTTATGATATCGTCAAAAAATTATAGACCTCTCTGGCAACTGCCAATAAGGTACATGTATTATAGTAAAGGTTCCAACATTCTTTATGTTATGGTCTATCAGAACCCGTAGCATATATCGTAAATCTATTCACCTATTACATTTTGGAAAGGAAAACTAAGCTTATAAATATTAAACATTCAAAGAATATATTGAATTCTTTATTTTAGTTCCCATATTTACATATGACTGTGTATTAACTCGAATAATAGTCCACCATTTGCATATTGATAAAAAAAGAAGTGTCTTCAAAAATCAAATTAATCAACACGAGTTGACAAAGCTACAGAAACATCAGGCTTGAAGAAGTTTTCTTTCATCATCAAGTATTCATATATTATACCCCACTTCCGGTCTCGTTGCTATGGTTTCCTTTGTTCTAACTGTAGGTGCATTGACCGATACACCTCAACTCTGTAGGTGTATTGACGATACACCTCTACTTTTCTAATACACCTACTCTTTTTAGTACATCTAAACTTGGTCAGGAGAAGAGATCTTCAACTTTGGCAAATAAAGGGACATGTAAAATTAGCAATTTTAAATTTTGAAAATTAAAAGCAATTAATTAGGGAAACGAATCTGGGACTTTTAGAGTTCAGCGCAGCGATTCTGCCGACTGAGCCATTGAGGAACGATACAATTTGAGGAACTTTCTGTTGTATTATGTATATGTTGTTATTTTCCCCTAGATAAGCCTATGTATGGGTACTAGTATGTACCAAGTTTTAATAAAATGAAGTTAGTTTATGTGTTTTGAACCGTAATTAGAAGAGTGTTGTTTATATTCCATTCTTCGCTACGCCTCGGAGACCCACGATTCAAACAGGAGGTGTATTGAGCGTTACACCTCGGGAAGTGTGGGTATATCTAATGCTTATATACGATATCAGAGGACACGAGGGTGAGATTTTTTCCTACGGATCATATCCCATATATAAGTTGATGAATGAACATGTCTGAACTCAAAGCTCTTGAGCAGTGATCTCTGTCAGGTCATAGCATTGTGAGGACAACATATGACATTTTGACGTTATAAACTTTGTGACATCATAGTATTATTAGGTGAGTTCTTATTAGGTGAGGTGATGTCAAAGCCTTGTGATGTCATTAGCTAATGATGTTATTACCTTGTGACGATTCAATTGTAGCAGTATTTACTTTGAGAGCCAGTTTTGCATGATGAATATAAATGACGTGGATAGTTACCATTCTGTGTTTCCCCGTTGATTGTGAATGTAATAGACGACCTGACAGGGCTGGAGACATGGAATTTGAAGAAGAAGCCACAGTTTAAACAGTTGGAGGCGTAGTTACCTTCTCCAAGCTTTCCTGGCAAATGTCTGGAGAGAAAAGTGTTTTGCACATGGACATCTCTATGTTGATATTTAGACATTTTCGTTTGTGGGAATGATGTAGGGGGTATTTTCGTTTGTGAATAATTGCTTTTTTTATTACTACTAGAAGGAAAGCTTCGAAAAGTTGACTTGACAATGCTGTGGAACGTGTTGGTACGGGTGTATCGTATGCATTGTATCACCATATTGAAAAATATATAAAAAGACATTTACAAAAACGATACAAGGTTTGATGAAGTTCAGGAAATATCAATACGCTTATGTCTTGTCTCGATTGAACCTTGTACCGTCGAGATAAAAATCTGGAGACGATAAACAAGCCATCTGAGCAAACATTTAATTAATTTCAAAGAAACATTATAATATAATGTATCTCATAAAATATCAAATCTGAAACTGAAAAGGATTACCTAGTTTGACATTTCGGACATAAAACAAATCGTCTTCCATCGATGTCCATGTTTAATGGCCATTCGTTAGCGCAACACAAAACAATATCTTATCACACAGATAACTGATACAGTCGTGGAGAAATGCAGTGTCGTACAGAATAAGGTTCATTAACATCTTTATCTTACAATGTATCTACATATGTGAACCTGATTGAGTTATTATTATGTCATATTGTAAACCCTTGTTATAGTTAAACCAATTTCACGAGGGAAATTGTTATACATATACATATATACACACACACATATATATATATATATATATATATATATATATATATATATATATATATATATATATATATATATAGGCATATTTATATATATATATGTGTGTGTGTGTGTGTGGGTGTGTGTGTGTGTGTGTGGGTGTGTGTGTGTGGGTGTGTGTAAAATAATAACAACACATAAAAGAAACATTTGCAACGAAGAGAAAGTAAATATTTCTCTGATGAAATATTCAAAAGTGAAGGACAGCGGTGTACAGTAGCGTAAAACATTTCACAATGCCGTATTATACGTTAGTTTAGTAGTAAAATTAAACACAAGTTTTTCTGTCTGTCTTATTGATTGGAAGCAATAAGTACATGATGAATGTCTGATGTTGATATTTTCAAACCAAAGAGCATGATATCATAAATTCCAATCACGTGACTTAAGTCATTCGGTCCATTTGACAATAGCGACAGAGGTCCGTACCATCAATCTCGCTCTGAGTTTATCACTTTTACGTGTGCCTTTACGTATGCCACAGTGAATTGCTACTCATTTATGTCATATGTTTACATTTCATACATCAGTGTACCTGTGACTATGGCATATTTTCTGTTTAATAACTTTTATTGCAACGCAATATTTAATGTTATTCGTGACTAATCACTATGATGTAATTTTACGTAAATGTAAATTGGCGATCAAAATGCATATGAATTTCGTTATGTCTGGTACTTTAGCTTTAGTTAATGTTTTCTACATGAACACAAATACGTCACTACTTTATGTTAAGAGAAATGTTGTTATCATTTATATACATTTTTAAAGATCGTGTTAGTTTAACGTGAGAAAACAGATGGTACAATGTATGCCGTAGACCACCTTATGAATAGCATGTACTAAGATTTAATACATTTAATCGCTATCAGAAGGAAAACATCTATCATTTCAAATAAAGACTAAACATAATTCTGCATATATCGTCAACTATTGTTCCCTGTCTTATATGAAAAAGAAATAGAAATTGATTTCGCTACCAAGGTTTGAGGATGCAGAAGGTTGTAACAATGTAAACTGAGAGAGGCCAGAGTGACCGCGACGTATGGCATTTTGCAAATCCTTGACAATGTCAGCGATTTTTCTACCAATTGATGGCTCGGCAACTTAGCTAATCTAAAGAGTTGATAGTCTCTGTTGATAGACTAAGTGTAAACCAAGGTGGGTCACGCTGTATCAGATTACACCAAAGCTATAGATAGCGTGATCCAAATTGACGCCACAGAGAGTTAGCTCAACCATCGTGTAAAAATGCGAAGATAAGAGAAGGGAAACCCAACCGCCTCATTTGGTTTTGATATTTTCTATTCACTAAGGGCTATACGTCATATAAGACATGCAGCGGTAGCATTTTCTATGTAGATGAGGTTTTGTTTCATGCAACTTTCAAGACATGAAACATTGAATGTTGCTTCTGACGCCAGGACAATAATGTGTGTGGCGCTTTTACCATTCCCATTTGTGGTGTAGGGTTAATAATAATTATTATCATCATTATTAATATGTAGCATATCATTACCGCCTATAATGCTGTTTGTTGTGCATAATGTGACCTTATATAAGAGGTCGCAAATAATGCGTTTGAATTACCTGTATATTACTGAAATTACCTATCAAACACTACCAAACATTATCTGTCGTTGCAGTAAACTAGTTTTCAAAAATAAGCCCGTGTCACTGGCGCGCCACTGTCCAGTTTTCGATCAAAGAGAGTAAACCAATTCGTAGTCACTTTTCACTATACAGAAATGATAAGCACTGGGATGTTAATTTTCAGAATCAACCAGTTCTTCTCGATCAAATACTAATATTTGTTAAGTCTTACATATTTGACCTCTACAACATACTTTCTTTTGATGGAGAATTGTAGCAAACAAATAAGACAGCTGTTGGAAATCAATAACGATTCTGCTTGATTATTTTGAGTTTTTCTTGCATCACTTTTATCATGAATACAATATTCAAAAAACGAATGAGATTACGTAAAGGTATTGAATAAGATATACTTTTTATATATCTGTTCTTAAAATGTGTATATCTTGGTGATAATTATATATTTTTAGATCAGATACATGTTCTTGTTACAGAATACATACTGGATCAATATAAGATTACTGATAGCTACGTGACCTATGGCAAGGAAGCTAACTCGTGTCAGCAAGTCATAAGATGAATTTTGATAACTCACATGATTCTCAATGATTCTCACATGATCTAACTTCTCGCTGCTATGATATACAACATATTGTTATTTAACACCTATATAAGATTATACAACTTTCTGATAACAAATATTTCTTCAAATTTTCTGGGAGATATTTTCGTTGAAATTTTCCGCGTAGTTACCAGCATACAGGCTATGGTCATTCGATCTATGCATAAACCTATGCGTAATAACTCTTGATAACTAAAGGATGACATACTATTTTAGAAAGGTATTACTTTAACGTGTAGAGTACATGTACATGGACCGAACTCTAAGAGTTACTCGGAGGCAAACCTCAAATAACTCTCGGGTATCATTTACTTGAAACATTTGAGGCTGGTACACCTAAGCCTAAGCCTAAGCCTAAGCCAAATAATTCACTAAAATGTTGTCTTGTGGTGTTTCTTCAGTAATGAACCGAGGAACATAATGTTCTTGTATTCTTCGTCGTGACGGTATATATTTCGTTTGTTTCTTTATTGATGATCAATGGGCGTAATTGCAAGCAGTACAAACAAAATTATTAAGAATCGTTTGAATAAATATACTTACGATATTCTAGCGTTCTAGACTTACAATTTACCATACGTATCTCCAATTGTCTATTCTAATAACTATGGAAATTTACAACAAAGAGTCTCTGTTTCTGGTATACAGAGACTCTCTGTATAATGGGTGCCGAAAGCAGTTAGATTATTTCATTTTCCCAAGTGTGAACCGAAGATCAAAGATATTTCCAAAAATACATTGAACGGACAAATACAATAAAACAGATTAATTCATACATGTACAAACAACAAAAGAACATACGTACTAATTATAAAAGTTAATTCATAGGCTTTACATGCAAACGAAAACTTGTATAATATTATATTATGTCATGGACAAGAATAATATAACCCTTTCATAATATATTTGGCACTGCAATGACAGCTAGTCATTCAGAGTAACAGAAATATATTGTTATAATTGGATCGCTTTTATCAAACTTTGGCAAAGCTTATTATGATATATATTGCAATGTAGGTAGTAACCTATCTCAGCATAATAAATGACATAATCGTAATAATATATAATATAACAGATATCGGAGGACGTACATGTATAGTATGTTTTCAAACATATATTTATATATTTAACAAAGAAATATAGTTATTGTCAATGTGCGTCACATTACAATGACTGAAATAGGTAATATACATGTACATGTACATGTATATTGCAAAATGGCAACATCTGCTTTATTTCAACGACCTTTTGCAATTGTTTTTTGGTACAAATCGCAAAAAATAAGTTAACGATAGATGTGTCATTGAAAAACATATTTGATTTGTAATTCAATTTATATTGTAATTCTAACACCAGTGTTATCAGTTTCTTTTAGGGATTTCTGATAGTATTTTGTAACAAATGGAATGCCTATAATGCATGGCATTAATTTACAGTCCATTTTTAACTTACTACTTTCGATTTTTTTTACTAGAAATCACTTCTGCCTTAAGGGAATTTCTTATGAAATATTTTTTAATTAAACCCTTTCTAAACTCCGTACGCTGAACAATTTCTAATTAAAAGCCTACATAGCTTAAACAGACATGAATTACGCATAATCAGCATCAGGCGGAAACATTTAGGTTAGTATTAGATATGAAACTATACGGTAGATATTAGGTCACCGCGATGAAATCCCATAAATGCTTTGTCACTTGCCACGATCATGTGACCATCATGATATTGTCAATGTTTGAATGCTAATGATAGATAGTAGATACACTGCACAGTTTATCAAACCGCTGTATCATCCTAGGATAGACAAGCTTGTCTATGTCGGTAAGAATTTTAAGACATCAACATGGAGACGAAGCCAGTTAACTTCCTACAGTGTCCGGTCTGCCGAACGAGGTATTTAGTTTATACATCATGTAATCATTGTTATAAGTCATCTTTATAATCACGAATGTTTATAGATGTATCTGTTTATGAAATGTTAACGATAAGATTTTGAGAGGAATGTATCTCTTCCTCATTTTGTTGTTGGTGTACATTATGTATATCTAGGTTATAAGTATCTTGTCCTAGTGATTGCACTGTCTGACCTCAACTTGAATTCACACATTCTGGTTCAATGATTATGATGGCATAGCTATTTTACTCTACTTTTTTCCCTTTATGACTATGTGGAGAAGTTTCCGAGGAAAAACAATACACTCAAATATAATCAATTTATTTGGGTTTTTTATTACCTGTTATCGTAGTTTCTAGTATTATTCCGGCAAAGGTAACATACAATATATACCCATATCTATGCAACAATAAAGTGGGTATTTTAGTGTCTTCAATAATGAATCATGATGCCAATCATATTGGTGCGATTTGAAAATTGATATTATTTTATGCGCATAGCCACAATAGTGTTGCGGGCTTTCTCCCTGTAATGATACTAGCAGCCGCGATATAAGTGAAAAAATCTTGAAAGCGGCGTTAAACACCATCTCACCTCACCTCACCTCCATCTTATGCCGACAATTCAAAAAATACTTTTGTATTTGAATGATTATTTATTTATGTGCGAATATGACATGTACAGTTTCTCGTAATCAGTTTGTAAACAGAGGATATTATATGAGTGACATTTTATATATGACGAGTGTCGAAATATTAGTATTTTCCGAGCGACAGCGAGGGATACACTAATATTTAGGCACGATTACCGTTAATAAAGTAAGTCATGGCCACAAATATGATATACTGTCTATTACGGAGTTCGCTAAATCAAAGGAAAATGATTATTGAATCTCCAAACAAAGGCAGGTTACCTGCCGTCGTTACACTTGGAACGCAACGTCATAGGGGAACTGTGACGTCAAAGCATTACATATGATGTGATCCCATAATGAAAAGTAATATTTTGCCCTATGGCATCGTATGGAAAATATAAACCCCGATATGACTGTGCTCGTAGGTAAGAACATAAATCAATAACTAATACCAGAGGATCTTGTAATGTGTAATAAAAAGTAACGCATTTTCTTCAGCCATGTACCAAAGACTGGTGACATTAAGAATGGCGTCTACGCTACCACGTGTGAAAACTGTGGTCATTTCTTCAAGTTCAAGGCCACCGGAAACGTTAAATCCACAGTTAACTTCACCATCAACGGAAAATCATATTCAGGTGAAGGAAATACTTTTAACAATGTTATGTTTGACTGCCCTCAATTTAGAGAAAACGTCAAACGATTATTTTGTCTGACCAATGCCCTTAAAATATTAGGCCATTTAAAGTGGCTTCAATCAAAACGTAAGATGTAATAAAGTTTCTATTAATTTTTTATTCTTCAACATTTGTACAATTTCTGAATGTTTTGTCAGAACCAAATGCATTTTTTTAAATTGACAAAATTGAATGTTTTCCAGTGGACAACAAATACTCTGCGGCCCTGTCCCTAAACGAGTTCCTGAGGGGTGAGGGTATATCCTACGGCACCAAGGCCATGTGTATAGAGGGAGGCTGTGGGGTCTGTCTCGTCACAACAACGCTCTTTGATCCGGTAACCAAGGTTATGAAGACTTACACTGTCAACTCGGTAAGTTTAGCTAATTCGTTATAATGATCATGATATATCATCACTCATTAAATCTTAAGACGTGTGTAACCATCGTCTTGGGATTTCACAGGATAGCCAATACTTTTCTCCCGTGCTTGCTTTTCAAGTTTTTTTTGTTAAATATAATGATCCTTTGGGTACTTGGAACCAGTGAAGTTCCTCAATTCATCCTTGATACTTATCTATCGAATTCTCGGAAAGGGTTCTTCAGAAATCTGGTATGAATGGGAGCAATGGTACGGTGGGATCTTGGTGGTTAGCAAATTGACCCGCAGTTATATAAAACATCAAACATGAAGTATATGTTTAAGAAAATATACGACTGGAGAATTCTCCAAAGATTATAATCCTCAAAGGTTATAATTCTCAAATTTCACTCTGGGGGGTTCAACTTGGAGTTGTTTCTCTTCTTGAACGGCTGCCTAATATTTCCACATATCGTAAACCCTCAAGTCCTTCAATGCATATCATTGGTTTAAAACATGTTACATTTTTGCAGTGCCTGTTGCTCCTGTACGCATGTGACGGGATGCAGGTGACGACCATCGAGGGGCTGGGCAACCCCCGGGACGGACTCCACCCTATCCAGGACCGTCTCGCTCAGTACAATGGCAGTCAGTGTGGCTTCTGTAGCCCCGCCCAGGTCATGAATATGTATGGGTGAGTGACGTGTTGCCCATCGCTGATATTAACCTTTTCAACAGCCCTTGTTTGTTTAAAGGCGATAAGTTCAACTTGAATTCATGAAGTGAGTATCCCTTGATTAGTTGAGAAAACAGGTTTCAGGTTTCAGTATAATCTGAACTAGATGGGCCAAACGTACACGCCAAAGATGCGAAAACATCATAATTCTTTTTGTAAAACGTCTGATGAGTTTTTTCTACTCAATCATACTATCCCCAGACTTCTGAAGAGAGTAGACAAGCCCAGCATGCAGCAAATAGAGGATACATACGATTCTACCATCTGTCGGTGTACTGGTAAGTAAATATATAATTCATTAACATAAATAGACGCTTACATAAGTCTTTGATTATAAATTGACCGTTTGAAATGAAATCATATCTGTTGGATGCACATCAGGAGTCAAGTGTGATATAAAATTTTAATCCACAAAATGCATTGTTTCATATTCATTTCTGATTCAAAAAGGGTTACGGTGTCACTGTTGACTAATTGAATTGACAGCGCAGGTGAGGAACAACTGTGCTGCTACTAGGCGCTATATAAATAAATTATTATTATCATATGAACATGTTTTACATGTACAAACGTTTGTGTCATGTGGCCTAAGCATGCTTACTCTGCCCTCTTTTATTTCGAAAGCTCCCTAATGTATTCACTCCTTTCCTGTGTTTATCTTTTGGCAGATTTCTGCCACCAAATGAAGTCCGATAATCTATTAACCAAAGATCATATGTTGTACAGTATGTACAATAATTTTAAGTAAAAGTGAGCTATTAAAGAAACCCAATGATGTAGCCTAAATTGCATAAAAATCATGATAAGATTAATTATGAATCATTATAAAAAAAAGTTATAATAAGAAGCAACAAGAGAACTTCAAGATGAACTTTCTAAACATCAATCACTGATTGAAACTAACTCCAAAGGCTTTGGAATGAATAAATAAACTATCATTCACTGCACATTTGTCACAAGTTTTATTTCTAATGGTCGGGAATTCCACCAAATACCATTTTATCTATATCCTGCATGATTTCTAGGGTATCGTCCAATCTTGGACGCCATGAAATCCTTTGCTTCTGACGCTCCGCCCTCTTTACCAGGAGGACCGATCGATATCGAGGTACTATTATACCATGTTGTCAAAGCGAAAATAACAAAATTCATATTCAAAACGTTAACGGTCAAACCAATCATGGATCTGTGTTGATATAAAAGTTTTGATTCTTCTTTAAACGTTGTTTTGTTTGTTTAAAGATGAAAAATATTTGTTAATGATATTGGTTAATATTTGAATTAGGAACTGGACAAGAAAATATGCAGCAAGACTGGTCAAGCATGTACCGGACGCTGCTCCTCTTCAGGTGGACAACTTGACAATGTTCCTCTCCACATGGTGTTGCGAGGAGCTCAGTGGATAAAACCAACCAGTAAACAGGAACTGTACTCCTTACTCGGTCAGCACAAGGGAGACAACTACAGGCTCGTCTTTGGAAACTCCGGCTTTGGTGAATTTAAAGATATTTTTTTAACATAGAATTTAAACGGTCATTATCTGTTGAAAATGAAGGATTTGACCGCGATTCATGTTTCATGTCACTTTCATGTCAAAATGTTGTTTATATAGTACAGTAACTATTCTGGTCCTTTCGTACATAAGTCAACGATAATTTCGTAATTTTGAGTCAAACCTATTGAGAGCCTTTTATTGTGACGTCATATAAAATTTTAACATTACACTTATGACATCACGTATATAAACTACTTATTGAATCAATTTCCAGGTGTTTTCAAAGAGCTTGGACCATGGTTGTTCGATGTCTTAATTGATATTCGTGGAGTTCAAGATTTCTACAACATCAGCGTGAGATCTCTTGACAACGTTACCCTTCCATAACTCTCCATATTGCGATCTGAAGGATGATGCACTGATTACTTTTTTTTTTAAAAATGTTTCGAATCATTTGCACTAAAAACAATATAATCATCAAACTTTTTGTTAAGATTACTTTGAATTGTCTTGAATTACTGTTAATCAAACGATGTTGACTATTGAGTATAACACTCTATGAAACACGTTTCTTAACAGGTTGACCCAACAAAGGGCGCCGTATTTGGAGCATGTGTATCACTCAGCGGTTTAAAACAAGCGTTCATGGAGAATGGAACCAATACAAGTTTTCCTTACTTCAGGGATTTCGCAAAATCCGTCGGTAACGTGGCTACGACAGGCGTTAGAAATGTGAGTTTCTGAACAAATAATCAGCTTGTTGGGAAATAGTTCCAAAATCTATCACATGCTGTTTTTTCATAGTGTTCCTGACATTTGATAGTTGCCATGACGATGATATTAACTCTTTTGACGGGTGTGAAGCATTTGAGTTACTTTCTGAAACAAATTGGAATAAGTTTCTTGGGAAATAGAAATGTTATGCGGTTGTCAATGGACATTATAAGCGACACTTAGCAATCATTCTCTTTGTCCCTTTAAGCATTTGAGTTTTATTTGCCAATTACCCGGAAACAATTATACCTTTCTGTTTTACCAGCACGTTCATTTTCAAACCTGATTATTAATATACACCTCGGGTGTCTGGAATTAATGGTTTAAAGGACAATATCATTCGTAAGGGCCCCAGTTATGTGAAATGATGCATTGGTCTCCGGATCAGATGCAATGGAAAATAGATAGACTCTATCATGAGTCCTGTATATAAAGGACGCGGATCAACTAGATGATACAGTATTCAGGTTGAAAGCATAATGGTGTGTAAGATTTTGTATTTTCTTACTAATAGCTTGGCAGTTGGGCAGGTAATCTGATGCTGAAGCACCTTCACACGGAGTTTCCTTCTGATGTGTTCACCATGTTTGAAGCTGTGGGTGCAACTCTTCTAATAGGTAAATGATTTATTTTCTTTATGAATACAGCATTTCAATAATGAAAAAATGCAGCGAATTTAGGGATTTATGTTTATCGATGATGATGTTTCAAGAACGGATCTCTACATGTAAACAGACTATTGCCGTTTTGACATTCTTGAATTCTAAATATTCTTATTCTTTTATTGCATAGCAAGATTATTCTGTACGTTTAGACTGTTATTTGAAACCTTTGCTCAGGTTCCAGTGATGGTACGGAGAAGGTTTGCACACTGACAGAGTTCCTCTCTACTGACATGAAGGGCAAGGTCATTGTTTCTGTGTCACTTCCGGTGTATACGTCCGGTGACATATTCATCAGATCGTACAAGGTTGGACAAAGACACCAGGTACTGGAATCAGACATCCTTTATCTATAAAGATCGGTATATGACCGTTAGTCTTTATTTGCCCATTTAAGATTTACCTGCCAAAATTATATATTTGTATCGGCCATTTAACCTTATGAATATTAGGGTTTTCTTGCAACGGAAAGAAACTTTCAAAATAAAAACAATTAATGGATCTAAGGTTGCAGGCTTGCTGCTCACTGAATGCTAAATAAGCCCGTGCACAACCTTTCCATCATGTGAATCGATCGGACGTTGGCTGTTTTCATCTATAGTTGATCTAGAGATACGATCTTATGACGATCCATGTTTCTGTATCTTCAGAACGCCCACGCTTACGTTAACGCCACCATTATGATGCGGCTTGACAGAATCAACAACTACACAGTGAAGTCTAAACCTTCTATCGTGTATGGAGGTATCAACAAGACAATGGTAAATTACAAATATTTTAAAATTGAAACGCTAAGCCATTTGTTCAACAAATACTATGGCTAAAATTAAGAGCAAAAAGAATCATTTATTTTGAATAGTGAGAAGGTGAGAATTCACATGTCTCTAAACATAGTTAGCTAACATTGAGGGTTTTGTTGTATTTTGTTCTCATTAGTCCACAAGGTGACGTCAACGTCAAAAGGTTACCATTTGTAAAATGGTTTTGCTCAGCATCATTTCCACAGCGTCTGAAATAGTCGATGAAGTCTGCTTTGCAAAATTTCTCAACACCCTTCCTTCATGCAATACAAGGGTCGGTCATGGAAGTGTCTGAAACCTTTATGGACATTGATGTACACGTCAATCGAGTTTATTTTGGATAAAGATGTTTACTGTATAACGTCAAATTCTACCGGTTCTTGCGCTGAAGCTTTGAACAATCATACAACATTACCCTTTTGGGGGGAATTATAATAGTTACCGTTTTTAGAGGATTGTCAAATTCGCCAAATTACCTAAGCTGTACGTTTCTTTTTTTAATAGTATAATTTAGCAAAAAATAAGAAGTTATTGTGTACATTAATTGACATCAATAAAACACGAATATCTTTCGTTATATATATTTTGCTAAGAATCATCATAAATATTTGCTCCTGATCCCTGATAGACTTCATCAGACCAAAATAAACTAAGGCACTTTACCTGAAGTATTTTGGTCTCTGAACCATTTTTTCTCATTTATTTTCAGGTCCACGCTTCAAAGACCGAAGCGTTGTTAATAGGAAAGCAACTCGGTGATTCAAGTGTCCTTAAAGGTAGGTTAAGTCTAGTGTTGATTTTTATTGTCGATCAGAATCGCCATGAAGTTTGATTTCCTTTTAGAACTACGACTCCCCATATTGTGAAATATCATCGGCTTGCTTAAACACGGGTTTGTTAAATGCAATCACTTGATATCTACAGACAATTTCAAAATCCCATTCAAGATTTAACTGAAATTCAATAATTAAGACATTCTAATCCAGTTATGTTTGTAAGAGATACCATAATTATATTTTATTCTTACATTTAAAACGGCTGTATGCTTTACCCATTGATCCAACTTAATGTTAAATAATGTATTGTCAAACAGGTGCCATTGACAGTCTCTCCAGCGAGATAGTTCCTGACACAACAGCAGGTCTCTCCAGCACTGACTACAGGAAGAGTCTCGCCATATCCCTCTTCTACAAGGTAGTTCACCTTACAGAAAAAAACATTTTACGCTTTTTTACGTTTTTATCATTACAAGGTTCATTCGCAGGATACACAACCTGATAACTCGTAAATGGCGGCATAGCTCACGAAAATGACCATTTGTTTAGTCCCTAGACGGAAGTAGTTGTGGATAAAGTAAACGATGGCAGGAATCTAATAAGAGATTGGCCACAAGACTGGTCACGATTATAGGTGTAGCTTTAGGCTTTATAAATATCAATACGACACCAGTTCATTTTATGCCGAAGAAATTACTTGATACATATTTATACTTCAACACGAGGAAACACTGCCTCACATTATTACGTTATTACAGTATACATTATTATGAATAACAACTTATGAAATTAAATATTCCCTGAGTTGGTGACTTGTGGTTCCAGTATGTACTAGGGATGTGCCAATCAAAAGCAGCGCCAGCATATCGTAGCGGAGGGGTCAGCCTGACCCGGCCCCTCTCATCCGGGACTCAGACATACGGCACGCGCAAAGAGGAGTACCCTCTGACCCAGCCAATCACAAAGAAGGACGCAACTTTGCAGGTACAAAATAGAACATTGATCGCGTTTATTATTTTACTATATTTTGTGAAATATAGTAAAAAGTCTACCTCAGCGAATAAACTGTAAATCTAGTCACTTGATCAATGCTATTCTCAATTTTGAAAGTCAGGTGCTCTAAGTCTAAGGACATAACTCTTTAAATTTCAATTGCATCAAGACGTTTCTTGAGAATTGATTTTGCAAGACAGTTATCCATTTTAGGGTAGAATTGACGCCGCAACAATTTTACATAAACCAAAATCGGTTTTGTTCCAAAAACTAAGTAAAATGCCTCAATTCATGAAGATTCCTTGGCTTTTATCCTTCAATATAAGATACCCACGGCATTAAAACAATGGAGGACAATGGGACCGACGATGCGCTTTATTTGATAAACCATGCGCGAGGTTAATGACGTCATTTCAAGTAACGTTACAAATGACGTCATATTGACGAAGTCCATTGCTCGAACTTGAGGGGGCTATTGTCCATCATGGCTGACTCGGCGTCTGTCGATTCGAAACCAAACGAAGGAGAGGTGTGGGTTTGCAGTTAAGAAAAACGCGGATTAGAGACGTAACGTATCCCCTACGGACATTTTCAAATTCATATTGATTGTTCAATAAATTTGATTCTATTTATATTGGAGCTCCCACCCCTATGCATGATAATGCACTCGTCCGAATATGTTCTACGGCGGGAGGCATCATTATTTTCAAAATGTTTCTGTTAAAGATACCATAATTTTCCAACTGTTTTTATATATGAAGCAAGTAATTGTTAAGGGTATCTCATATGAGAAATAGAAAACTCGTTGTTGTGCATCTATCGTTGAATTAAACATAGCAGGGAGCATAAAACACTCAGGGCTGCGCCCTTCGTGTTTTATGCTCCCTGCTATGTTTTATTCAACGATAGATGCACGCCCTTCGTGTTTTATGCTCCCTGCTATGTTTTATTCAACGATAGATGCACGCCAACTCGTCTTCTATTTTTTAAATACAGTATGCCGCCGTCACACACAAGAAATGAACGTTAATCAAAATCTAATCTACCAACTCTAACCATTACCTGCAAAGAATGATTTGCGCCAGTCTCCATTTCGTCAAATGTTTTGTCAAATAATAACGCTGAACTGGATATCCCTATCCGAAATCATTTGGTGTGTGGTTTTGTCACTGATGAGGCATTACTAGGTCACTGCTGGTGCGAGTTATGGCTTGCAAGGGATTTCACAAGTCAGATGCTTTTCAAAGCAACGATTTTGTTCTTCAATACCAAATATTTATTAGTCTTCTAATTCAATATTATTAATCTATTTGATATGTAGATTCTTTGTACATATAAACGCCCATTTCCGTGTTACAGACATCTGGACGTGTGGTCTATGTGAACGACACGCCCCCTATGCTTGGAGAGTTGTTTGCTTCCTTCGTCATCAGCTCTGTCGGTAATGCTGAAATAAACAGTGTCGACCCTTCAGCTGCTCTCGTAAGAATTATTTGAGACTTGGTTAATTCATAAAAGTTGTAGCAGACCTGCTGAAGTAAGAAATCGTGTCGATTAATTTAACAAATTGTGATTTCAAAATACTTTTTTCAGTTTATGTTTTAATTTATGAAAATATGTACGCTCTACTCATGTGTCCTAAACAGAGTGTAATAGAAAGAACCAACCATCCTTTATCTTTGGAAGTGGGAAACAGTCAGATATAATTTCAACTAGAAATATGACATAAAACCAAAACTTTACAATATGAACATGCATGGTTTCGTGCATTGTTTAATAAATAAAGGAGAACATTACTAGTTGGAGAAGGATCCGGAATTATTGCTTGTTCGAAAAACATTGAGTGATTGATAAGAGTACTTGCCATCAATATGATTTCAGGTCAAATTGTTTTTCAATTTCAGAGCTATCCCGGAGTAGTGAGGTATATCGATGCGTCCAACATTCCAACTGGTGGGGTTAACTCATTCGTGTCGTCCGGGTCAGACGTTGAGGAGGTAAGGGTCATTGGTATAAACAGGGATTCTGAACATGACATTGTGTACTGGTGTTATGAATAAAAGGATACTTGATTTATATTCACATAGTTATAAATAGTGATAAACAGGGATAGAGCATTGATATTGACATGGCATGAATAGTTATGTACTCACGATGTTGACCTGTTATTGGTGTCTTGATATTGTTACCTAGTTGATATTGACATGCCATCCGTATAGATAGACATTGGAGTTATGGATTGATATTGACAAGTTATCTATATCGATTGACAGAAGAGGGATACTGGATTGATATTGACATGCCATCCATATAGATAGACATGGGGATAATGGATTGATATTGACACGTTATCTATATTGATAGACATAAGAGGGATACTGAGTTGATATTGACAAGCCATCCATATAGATAGACATGGGGATAACGGATTGATAGTGACACGTTATCTATATTGATAGACATAAGAGGGATACTGAGTTGATATTGACAAGCCATCCATATAGATAGACGTGGGGATAACGGATTGATAGTGACACGTTATCTATATTGATAGACATAAGAGGGATACTGAGTTGATATTGACAAGCCATCCATATAGATAGACGTGGGGATAACGGATTGATAGTGACAAATTATCTATATCGATAGACAGAAGAGGTATACGGGATCTATATTGACATGATATACATGTTTATAAAGAAAATCAACCTGGATTGATACTGACCTGTTTCAGAAAGTGAAAACAGAGACATACTAGATTGGAATTGACATGTTACATGTATCCATAGTGAAAAGCAGGGTTAAATTGTGTTGATATTTTGGGGAAGCGTGGTTGAAATTAACGTCACACAAAAATGATTAGGGATATTCGAAAATTCTGAAATTACTTATAATGACATAGTTTTACGTTTTACATCTTATGAAATATCAATCATGAACTTGATAATATCCCTAACGTATTTTGTCATGTACACAAATTTGTTATTGACATTTTATCTATACTGATAAACAGAAATTAATCTTCATCTATGCTTAAGTGCTTTTGAGTCATGTGAAATGTGAAATTTTCAAGGTAATGGTGTAATGGTAGTCAATGGATTCTTACCCAATAACGTTTACGTCATTTTGTTGTTAAAATTATAATGTTTGGCTTACTACTGATATCAGTTTGTAAATGCCTTTCAGAGAAATTGAAATTGTTCCATACATTAATTATGATGTAATGTAGACTATACAACAAGATTTATCTAATGATTGTATTAAGTTATAATAATTTATTTTTGTTGCAGATTTTTTCAAGTGGCAAAATAGAGTACAACGGACAACCCATAGGATTGATAATTGCGGGTTCGTGTTTTTCCCTCTAAACAATAATACTTTGTATGATCCTGTAGGTAACATTCATTTAGGATTTGAAACCAAACACTCACACTATTTAGATTCTTACAGATCAATAAGATATTTTTGACAAAAAGGAAATGAAGTTATAAGGTTCATTATCATAATATAACATTTTAATTTCAAATGGACACAATTGGCGATTTGTGTTTGATTGGTTTTTTTTATATATATGTGTGTTTCCTTATCTTTAATCACTTCAAGATTTAATTAGTATTGTTGAACTGACAGTTCTCAAATTTAACTGATAAACAACGCGTCACAGCTAATCCAAATGCTCAAGATTGACAAATTTTATCAACAAGATGTCAATATCATTTGGTATGTTTTACCAATAGTGGACACGCTGACCGCTGATACGGGGTCCAGTATGGTGAAGGTCAACATGCCTTTGACACTTAAAATAACAAAATCATACTATTGGCAGTGTCCATAAAATTAGGTATCAACGGCAATGTGTTGTAAAACGTTAAATATAGTTTTCAGTAGCCATAGTGTTAAGATAAATACCCTTGTGAATAATCAACAGTGGACAAGCTGACCGCTGACACAGGAGCCAGTATGGTGAAGGTCACCTACAAGAATGTCCAGCCTCCCATCATCAGCATCAGAGAAGCCCTGAAGAAAGGGTCAGTTTATAAAGATGTGGCACCGGAACTGAAGATTGGAGACGCTGCAAGTACGTCATACCTTCTATCAATTATTGGTATTATTGTTCTTTATGAGTTACAGTTGGGAGACTTCCAAGTGTTATAGAGTATTTATTACCCATGTTACCGTTTTAATCCCATACATAGCTAAACGACTGATCTTGACTTGCCACGTTCCTACTACGATAGGAAAACCATAGTTATATTACAATATGTTGGTTATCATCTGTTTTATCAAAGTTCGAGAAAATGTTTTAGGAGTAGATAGAACGTCTTGAGCTATGACTGTTAAAGTTTGCGTGCCAGAAATGAACACGCTGTCAAGCACGTCACCTTTGCCACGGCACTGGAATTGTTATTATTACTTGTAGTGTAGTAGCATTAGTATTACTTGTAATAGTAGTTGTAGTATCAGTAGAAGTATTAGTAGTAGCAGCGTAGCAGCAGTAGTAGTAGTAATGATAGTAGTGGTAGTGGTAGCAGTAATACTAGCAGTTGTAATAGTAGTAGTAATAGCAGCAGTAGCAGTAGTAGTGATAATAGTAGAAGTAATAATGATACTAGAAGTAGTAATTGTAGTACTAGTAGTAATAATAGTAGTAGTGGCAGTAGCAGTAGTAGTAATAGAAGTAGTAGTAGTAATAGTAATAGTAGTAGTAGTAGTAGTGTTGGTAGTAGTAATAGTAGTAATTATGGTAGTAATATCAATAGTAGTAGTAGATGTAGTAGCAGTAGCAGTAGCAGTAGCAGTAGTAGTAGTAGTAGTAGTAGTAGTAGTAGTAGTGGAAGTGGTAGTGGTAGTAATAGTAGTAGTAGATGTAGTAGCAGTAGCAGTAGCAGTAGTAGTAGTAGTAGTAGTAGTAGTAGTAGTAGTAGTAGTAGTAGTGGTTGTAGTAGTGGTAGTAGTAGTAGTAGTAGTAGTAGTAGTAGTAGTAGTAGTAGTAGTAGTAGTGGTAGTGATCTACTACCAGTATTAATTTCATATCAACATTTACGTCGTTACTAAGTATAAGATATAAACATATCAAATCTGTATTACAATCGGTTGCGTTTGTTTTTTAACCAGTTCTTCTAATTCCTTGTCTATTTTTTTCAGAAGCTATAAGCGAATCTGACAAGTCTGTGACCGGAAGTGTAGGCCTTGGCAATCAATACCACTTTCATCTTGAAACTCAAGTTAGTTTCTCTGACTAGCTAGACTTGAACCAATATATCTCATTTTACAATTGTCAAATTATAAATAGATATTTTGTATTGTAATTCTAAGGCACTTATCTCGAAAACAATGAATTCTCCTTTGAAATTTCGAAATCATCATCAAAAGAAATATTAAAACAGAGCTCATTTTTACACACCTAGTCGGTTTGGTAAGAACATTTTCAAAAAGATCCCGTTGATGTTAGCAATGCATTACAAACTTAGATATTTTTGTTTATAATAAACAAGTGATCTGATTTATTACTTTGCCGTAAATGGCTAAAATATTGTCTGGGCGGCGCTAAACTATAACTCATTTATTGTATTAGTAATGTTTCTTATAAACGTATATACAATATGGTTTAAGGAGCGTTTAAACTGTACCGAGCCCAAGGTCAGAATCACACATTAGAATATCTAAGATGATTTAATCGTGTGTTATTTTGATAAAAAAAATTCAATAAAGACATACCCTTGAAGGTGAGCATTAGCTACCCTACAGAAGACGGAGTGGGAATGAGGTTACTATCTTCCACGCAGTCCGGGGACGATACACAACAGATAGTATCAAGACTACTGAATATCTCACAGAACAGGTACACATACTTTACAGAATAATGATTGTTGATCAACCGCTCTATGCCACTTCGACTTAAGATATCATAGTACCTTCAAATTTCACTTACAGAATTTAAGTTTGTGCATTGTCTATCTCCTTGTAAAGGATTTCTTTAACCATAAAATGTTGTCAACTATCAAAGACAGTGTCTTCTTCTGGTATGCTATGCACACACCATGCAATTATCAATCCTCAGTGTATTCTTAAAAAAGTGACATTGATAGTTACCGTTGATACAATAAAGCTTTTATTAAAAGGAGGCACTACCAACGTCGTGTGTCATTGTGACGCAGCATGATGTTATATAGCAGTACACCACTGCATGTCTTTATAAAACATATGAAAAGCTGAATCTTACATCTTCAATACAGAGTGAAGGTTGAAACAAAGCGACTCGGCGGTTCTTACGGGGCCAGGATAACCCGGGCATGCCTACCTGCTTGTGCCAGCGCTCTTGCGGCTTCCATCATGGGAAGGTACAAAGATACCGAGTTTGATTAACATTGCTATATTTGAAATCATAATATCAAGGTTTAGATAACTATTTTTCAAAACATAAATGTCCAAACCGGAAGGTATATTATTAGTTAGAGTCACGATGAAGAAACGAAGATAGAGGATATTATATGAGTGTCCATGACATACTATTTTTACGACACGAGTGCTTAATATTATTATTTCCCGAGCGAGAGCGAGGTATATACTGATATTAAGGCACGAGTGTCGTAAACATAGTATGTCATGGACATGAATATGATATTCTGTTCATTACCGAAGTCGAGAAATCAAAGAAACTAATCAAAATCAACATCCAAGCATAGGCATAGGCGCATTTGGAACACAACGTCATAGGCGAACTGTGACGTCAAAGCATTGTTTTTTACGTGAAGTCACAATGAAAAAGTGATATGTTGCCCTAGGGCATCGTATGAAAAATATGAACCCCGATATGATTGCCCTCGTAGGTTATAAAAATGGATACCAACTGTATTCAATACATGTTAAGTTTCTCTGATTTTGAACGACACATACATTGTAGAAACGTCGCATATATTGAATTTAGAAGTTGTTCTCTTCGTCTCACTGTCACCGAACAGGTAATCTGACAGCTCCCATAGGCATAGGGCCTAAATCGCTCCAGTCTAAATCATTGGGTAATCTACGAATTGCTGCTGTGGGTCAAATGTTTTTTCTGCAGCGTGTACATCAGATTGCTGATGTGACTCTCCAGGTGCAGTAGAATAAAGAGCGAGCACAGAAGTGGTGGCGAAACACAGCAAGGCTGAAATTAGCCAATGATTGAGATTGGTGCAAATTATGCCGTGCACGGGGAATTATTAAAACCCCGTAGTCGACATGGAAAACGTTTTGCTTCACATTCGTCTCCAATACTGAATGTAGAACCAGTGAAAATAGTCTGATCCCAAATATAAATTTGTTTTATGAGATCAATTTCTGTAAAGCAACGTATTCATAAATATAAAAGTTGCAAATTTGAAGCTTCCTTTCTATATTTGATTTCCTTTGTGTCAAAAATACCAAAAGGGACATTCACAAAAGCCATAAAATTCACGACAATCTCATAATTTTATGTACAATTATGATTATTTCTTTTGATAGTCTTCTTAATATCGTTCGTCGCCTGAGAAACAGAATGTTCTATGTCCACTTTTCGTGAAAATTGATTGGTATCTCGTTTTTGTTAATTAGAAGTCTTTCTTCATGATTAAATAACAATTTAAAGTCCATATCTTAAACCCTAAGTACTTTTTTAAAAACATTGTGTGGTTCTAGGTACTATATAAAACAAGAAAGCTTAAGTGTCAAACTTTCAAACAGCTATATCTCAAACTTTGTAAAATGGAGATAGAACCTTCTGTTTCTAGGGCGACGCGTTGTCATAGTACTTATATGTATATAATTAATTCATATTTTAATCTAGTCTGTCAACTACATCTTTAAGAATGAATGGAAGGAAAGTGTGACAAGTTTAGACTGCTGAGACTCTTTCGGGACTCCTTTAATCCTAGATGAATACGAATTTTTACATCCTGCTCACACTCCTTCCATATACCCTGATCTCCTTCAAGCCAAAAGCCTCGTATCGCTAGCTTGCGAACCAGCCAATGAGACGACTCCATTATGCAACAGCGGCACCACCCGGATGGAAAATCTGTTAAGTTACAAGACAGCAGCTTCACGCTCCTTGCATAACGACATTCCATTGGATGAAATAAAAACAGGTTAACTAAGCCACGAATATCAAGCCGATCCAGCCTTACTAGGCTTTTGGCTTGATAAAGATCAGGGTCTCCTTTCACAAAGCCCTAAGGTGATCGTAACTCCTTAAGGTAACCTTAGTGCAATGCTAAAGAATTGGAGTTAAGGTTAACCTTAGTTAAGGTTACTTTGTGAAAGGAGGCCCTGGGTATATAGGAAGGGCGAGGGCGGATTCATATACGCTGATTTGGCAGGATGAAAGAAATACTGTTAGTTAATATTTTTTCAGGAACTATATTCTATGCTTAATATATATCAATAAATTGTGCCATGTGCTTTCAGACCAGTTCGACTTGCAATGAATTTCCACACGAACATGAAAACTATCGGTGGACGGTACCCGTACCTTGTTGATTACCAGGTACGGTGAGAGTTTAACTCTACGTAGTTTATTGACAAAGATATCATGTAAATGTATGATGAGCAGAAACTAGACCACGAATCAAGTAGATAAAGGTATCTGTTTGGATATAGATACCAGTTTCGGCTGAACTGGCCTTATAGGTTCATTGCATGGATCGCTGTTCTCTTACAAGCCGTCGACCTTTACCCGTCGTCTGTAAACATTTGAAATACTCGACTTCACCTCCAGAACTTCCGCTCTGCCCCCTCTCCCGACTATATGACATTTAGATATTATGCAATAGTAGTTATATAAATAGGCTAACCTTTTTATGACATGATTTTCAGTGTAAATATATTGATGTGGTTACAAGAATTTTAAAAAAGCCCAAATATGATATGAGTTAAGGACCTTGTTACCACGCCTGCATCTTTGGCTCAGCAAACTGCAACAATAAAAATGCATATAAATCGGACTTTGCGTGATTACTCCTAAGAATATTTTAAGAAAAGGGTCATAAATGCTAAAATCTTAAGGAGGTAAACATTGACCAGCTGATAATAAACGTATGTTTTGCAATGATTAATTGAATATTAATCTGAACCTGTTATTTTATATACAAGTCTCCGATCTTACCTGGGAAATCATGTGAGACTGATGAGCTACATAGCCAATTGATCCATTTCTTCAAGGCGGTATTCATGTCTGTTTACATCTTCCTACGCAAAGCTTAATTGTTGCCAATCTCGAACTGTCCAAGTTCGAGACTGGCAATAGTTAAGCTTTGCGTAGGAAGATGGTCTGTTCAGTGACGGATTTAATTGTACAATCATATTTCAAAAGAGGTTAATATTTCGCTAACAAATGACGATAATCAATGACTAACAATTATGATAATCATCAAAATGACCACAAGACCTCACTGAATGCACTTATCACTGATCTTACATATACCAACTCTCATATGCCATTCGATCACAAAGCCAGAGATTTCAATGGCTACTGTCGTTTCATCAAAATATTGACTAATTGTTTGTCGACAGATTGGTTTCAGCAACGAGGGTAAACTGAATGGTATCAAGCTGACTGTTAACAGTGATCTTGGAAGCGGAAAGAATGACAGCACCTTAGGAGGTTTACCTGTTTGGCTAGATAACGGTTAGTACAATTTGGAACATAAAGTGTTTCAAATAGTACAATGTTCTTTAAATACGTGCCAAAATTAAACATGAACTGGTTTATGTTCATAGTACCTAAAATCTCTGTGATAGCAATGCTTAATATTTGACATTTAAATGTTATCAATGAAAAAAGTAACGGCCTTTCCATTTGCAGAAATTACAACGCCCGTTATTAAACATGTGTTCTTCTTTTTCATGCATGAACTATGCACACGCATACAGCAAAATCTTTATTTCAGTCTGCCATACTAAAGTTTCTAAATATTCGCCATTGTTATTGCAACAGACAGGAAAAAGATTAAACGACCATGTTTCATATCCCTCGTAGTAGTATGCAGTTAGGACTATAACTGTTAAAGATCACTAACTTTTGCAAGGGAGTTTCTTTAGTAGATATTTTCCTTTTTGATATTGGGATTTCTAAAATAGTTACTTTACGTCTTATTTCAGTGTACTATTGCCCTAACTGGGACTACAAACCAGTGGGAGTGAAAACCAACCTACCAGTAAACACATTTGCTCGAGGCCCAGGTAAACATCTCAACTTTAACCCGTGGATTCATTCACGGTTTTTGCCGTTAACTATGGAAAATTAATATGAACCTGCCATGCTAGACTACGCCTCTTGTTATTAGGCAAGAGCTACAAGTGCAATCCCTGATTGGTACGCTGGACTTCTTAGCGTAGACACCTAGTGACCCGCAAAGTATGCAAGGTAGTTTATCAAAACCACAGCGACACCTGAGAATAGATTTCAGGTGCTGATGATGACCTGTCGGACAGTATGCCCTGCCTTAGCATGATTTAGGTTAGACAGATTTGAAGAAAACAGGTCCGCGACAAAATCGTCAAACCAAATACAGTTTGATAACTTATGTCGTCATTATCTTAAGATGGTAACGAATTTGGGGGACACCTTCATGCAAGTTATAAATTGTTTCTTTCATTCTAACTTGAATTACTTATTAAAGTTTAATACATTATTTTAGGCTCATGTGAGGCCATCTTCATCATGGAGACGATGATGGAACACATTGCCAAGTCTCTCAACAAGGATCCACTGGAGGTGAAGAAGTTAAACATGTACACCAACGGACAGGTGAGTGTACCGATACGTTCCTTAAAGAGCCTGTCCTATCGGCATCCTGTCCGCCATCTTGTTTTTAGGTAAAAGACATGGTAAAAAGGCGCAGCATGTTCACTAATTTTACAACATTATCAAAATAGACTATATATAAATTGATAGAATATACACACATCACCAAATGATTTATGATAAGACTAATCAACAATGTGTTGTTAGGCTCGTAGCTCCGATAAATGACTCCATTTCTCATTATTGTTTTATTTCACCAAGTGTGCGCTCTCATTAATCTGGTCGCCAAATCTTAATCAACAAGAATAATAATAATAACATAGTCAACAAGAATAATAATAATAACATAGTCAACAAGAATAATAATAATAACATAGTCAACAAGAATAATAATAATAACATAGTCAACAAGAATAATAATAATAACATATTCCAATTTGGTTATGTTATAATCATGTACTAATGACTAATTTATAAACTGGAATATCCCTTATAAAATATACCCTGATGTGTACCCGACCTTCAAATATTTATAGTGACTCTTCTCCGCTGCTTTTATCAAGAGTCTCTACCATGGGGGACGTTTGAACACAAAAATGGGGCTCGTTCGCGAGTTAACATTGCGTACAAAATCATGTTATATTAATTTGGACTTAAATAAATTGAATGTCAAAGAAGGTGATGAATAATAATAATTTATTCAAGCAGTATCTGAGCAGTATAATGAATGTTTTTCCTTTAATATGTTTTTGCAGAAAACCATCAACGGAATGTTACTGAATTACTGTGACATCAAGGATATCGTTGCCCAACTGGAGACATCTGCAGATATACAGTCAAGAAAACAGAAGGTTGCAGATTTCAATAAGGTGACGATTCTCGTAATAAGATATGTTTAAAGTTTCAGGAGTGGGTTCAAATCTCAAAAGAGGCTCAATCCCAAACAATACTAGAATGTATTAAACCAAATATGAATACCTTATATATGATTGAAGATAAACTTTTCTTCAGGAAAACCGATGGAAGAAGAGAGGAATTTCAGTACAGCCATTGCGCTTTAATATTGACTTTAGGAACGTTATATTCAACGTTTTCGTGACAGTGTACCATGGTGACGGTTCGGTTGCCATAGCAATTGGAGGTATAGAAAATGGTCAAGGCATCAACACAAAAGTAGGTATACTTTTTGTTTGACATTTTGTTGGGGTTAAACAATTGCTTCACCTTTAACCAGCTTCCATACGCAATGCAAGGTGCCATAGGCTGGAATCACCTTTTAAATGGTAAATTGTATCATTATTTTGATTATGGTTTGCTTTATCGTTTAATAACTTTCAAAGGTTTAGTTCTTCTATTTGCACGGACAAAACTCTTATCAACGGCTACGTATACACATTAGGCTTTATTCACGCCCTGTTAATTGAAATATTTCTCAAGTTGATTTCAAGTCATAAGGTAATCAGATTGTTATGCTCTGGCACTCTGAAAATAATACGTTTTACCCTGTATTTAAGGAAGACAACTTTGTGTAAGGGTTTAAATTTGAATTATATGTTGCAAATTATTTTATTTCGTTTGAATCTTAATTTTATAAGTTGTCAAAACAGTAGTATTTGACCTTGTAATATCAGATGATACAAGTGTGCGCATATGAGCTTGGTATTCCCATGGATATCATCACTGTTGAGCCCACCACTACCCTGACCAATGCCAATTCATCAGGCAGCGGCGGCAGCATAACGAGTGAAGACAACGCACTGGTATTTGAAATTTACCTTTTACTCAAATAAAATTCCCATGAAATGTCCAAAAATGGCTGCATGAGGGCACATTCATACCCATCAGTTTGAAAAATATAATCAATAAATAGAGGATGTTATATGAGTGCCCATGAAATAGTATGTTTACGATACGAATGCCTTAATATTAGTATTTCCCGAGCGAGAGAGAGAGAGAGTGTCGTGAAGATAGTATGTCATGGGCACGAATATGATGTTCTGTTTATTACCGAAATCGCGAAATCGAAGGAAATTAGCAAAATCTACCTCCAAGCAAAGGCGGGTAATAGGCGGTTTACCCGCCGCCTTCACATAAAACGCAACGTCATAGGCGAACAGTGAGGTCAAAGCTTTGTACGTGACGTCACAATGAAAAAGTGATATGTTGCCGTAGGTCATTGTATGAAAAATATGAACCTCAATATGATTGCCCTCGTAGGTAATAAAATAAGAATCAACACTTTAAGGATTTAAATATTAAGGTGCATTTCATAACATCTGGTGCAAATAAATACCAATCCATGGTTCAATCCCAGTTTATGTTTACCTAGGGCGTTATAAACTGCTGCACCCAACTCAAGGCCAGGATGGCTCCAGTGAAGGCCAAGATGCAGAGCCCCACCTGGCAGCAGCTAGTTGCTGAGTGCTTTAAAGAAGGGGTTGATCTGACCACAAGAGCAGCGTGAGCATACTTTAGAGACACATACAAAAACAACCTTCTCATAAATAACAATCCCCTATAGATACACCTTGAAGAAGGAACCACAACACCAACGTTGTCTTTAATTCTTCCTATATTGTGTAAGCGGCCTGAACACGTTTTGCAATTCTATTCAGATTTCTTCTGACCAAAGCAAATGGAACAAAGTGGCTAATACTCAGCTCATTTGGGGCAACGATTTGCGCTCAAGAGGATTGCAACGAATGCTTACTTTTTTCATGTTTCTATGTCTTCAGTTAACAGTTAGTAAATGTCGAAACCCAACTCTTCTATCCAATCTTTGCTGTTATAGCTAAACAGTTTCAATAATGCAATTGTGCTATTGTTAAGTGGATGACCATTTTTAAAATGATCGATTTGGATTTTGCTAAATCTTTGTTGGTCTTTATACCTTCACGCATTGTGATAATTAAATCCTTGTTTATTAAATTGCAAAGCTGTATTATGAAAGTTATTGAAAAAACAGATGTTGCAATACTTTTTCTATGTGTATATATGTTTTGTGATCAGCAGAGCTCAAGTACATATACATTCACATATCAGAGCCATCTTTGAGAGACATAAGTGTTTTTCATTAGTTTCTATTTGACTTTGATGCATGAACAACGTAAAAAGAAAAAAAAGAAAATATCACATATCCATTCCAAAATTACAAACAAAATTACTTCAATCAAAGACACATCAAGCAGAAATCTCTCTTCAAATAGTTCAAACGTTTGAAAGAGAGATTGGTTCAAACAAACCACAGTGCCTTAATTGTGATGTTTTTAAAACGCTATCTTATAAGAGAATTTATTGCAAACTTCAGCATCGAAGACGATTTGCATATTTAAATCCAACAACTCATAAAATAACGCTGTGTCTGAGATGTAATAAAGCCTGAGGATTTTCTGAAAGGTTACTGCTTGAAAAACATGAAATGTTTTCTGTGAAACATTCTGAATTAGATTATTTTCAGGGTTGTAAGCTAATTTGTACTGAGCAAAATCCCTTTAAGGTATACGATATTTTGAATTTGACATTTGACTTCTTCAAATAAAAAGGGTGGATCCAACCGACATCAAATACGAGTACAACACCTACGGAGCTACATGTACAGAGGTTGAGCTTGACGTATTGACAGGAGAAAACCAGATCACCCGGGTTGATATTCTGTATGACTGTGGAGAGAGGTAGGGTGTATAATAAGTTAATATTCTGTTAATGTTACTGTGGAAAGTGGTAGGGTGTATAAGTTGTTATTCTGTATGACTTGAGAGAGAGGTAGGTTGTATAACTAGTTATTATGTTGTATGACTGGCAAGAGATAGTGTGTATTACAATGATATTCTGTATGACTGTTGAGTGTTAGGGTGGATAACAATGATATTTTGTATGACTGTTGAGAGTGTTAGGGTGTATAACAATGATATTATGTATGACTGTTGAGAGTGATAGGGTGTATAACAATGATATTAAGTATGACTGTGGATAGATGAAGGATATAGAACAAGTTTATATATTTATCTGTTCATGGTTTTTTTATTATATTTACCGTAATCCTTACAAGTTTATTCTTTAAACCATGAAAAGTAAAATCTAAACGTTACTTTATAAAACCGAAGTATGATATAAACGTGTGTGAAAGTTCCTTTAAATCTACACAATCATCTAATGACCTCATTAAACTATTGATTATTCATTTCCTCTTCAAAGCATGAACCCTGAAATAGACATTGGCCAGGCTGAAGGAGCCTTTGTGATGGGTCTGGGGTATTGGATGACAGAACAATTCATATTCGACCCAAAAACCGGCGCCAATCTTACAAGTGGAACTTGGGTGAGAGTAGTTCTCTACAAACAAATTATTTATTCCTAAGGGTTAAATTCACAAGGTGGATGGATCACGAAACAGCATATTAACATAACCAGTTACAACTACTGCTTTATCGGAGACTTTATATCCTCATGTTTTCACTTCAAAATGTCATCTGTGATTCCAGGACTACAAGCCACCAATGGCAAAGGACATTCCAATCGATTTCAGGATCCAGTTCTTGAAGAACCGCCCGAACCAAAGAGGAGTTCTGCGTTCAAAAGGTTTCCGTTTCCCACTATTACTTCCAATGATTTAAATTGAATATCATGTGACTTCTGTATCATTATGAGGATTGTATTGTTCACCTTGTTTTAACTATTTCGTAAGACTCCGATAACGCTGTTATTTTGACATGCACTTAAGTCGGCATAACATTTAAAAGGCCACCGATGACAGGAAGTAGGAAATTATAGAAAGCTTGCGTCAAAATTAACAAAGAGTAGACAAGGGTAAAATCGGTAAACGGTAAATTATACAATAAAAAGAAGTCTATAGTCCAGTGTTTTATTCTTTGAAATACGATATCCAGCTATATCAGGTGTTCAAGTCTATATCACAAGTTTTACAAGATATAGCATCGTGGTATTGGGTCATATTAGTGATTTCATTCGTCTTTTATAGCTGTGGGTGAACCACCACTCTGTATGGCTCCTTCTGCCCTATTCGCAATCAAGCACGCCGTAGAAGCTGCCAGGAAGGAGGCAGCAATGGTGGACTTCTTTCCCCTCAGTAAGTATAAGCTTTGATACGAATTTTCTGCTCTAGCCCCCATTATAGCGGAGATATGTTTAGCGACCATTCTTACATTCTCGTTTACCGTCATTCCTTCAGTCCGCTTACCACTCTCATAAACTTTTAATCGTATATAAACTAAACTTTGCACACCAGGGCCTAGATTTTCGAAGCTCTCTTAGTGCTAAGATGGTCGGAAATACTGTACATTGTCATTGGCTTAAGACAATCTTAGCACTAAGAGAGCTTCGAAAACATGGGTTAAAAATAGTTTTACGTCTCTTCCATTAAAACATTGCTTGATAGAATCAATTCAAGTGTATAGTTTACTAAATTCTTAAAGGCGTTATAGTTGCTCATTTTTTCGTAATCGCGAAACTGACCTTACTAGTGGTAAGACAAACATTGGTCTTTCACAGCATGAGTTCTTTTCGTTTTGATTTATATTTTCTATTCTTGATAATCGGTTATTTCAATGAGTATTTATTAAGCAAATGTACAAGAATATTCGATTACAGAATCAAATATTAGACGTGGTTTTATAGGATAAATGTTGTGATTTCAAAAATTAGGTGTAATTAAACTTGCTTGTGCACATGGCCCTATTAAAATTGGTGACAAGATAGTTTGCCTTTCTTTACAATATTGAAACGAATCTGTTAAGTTGTTCTATTATATTTTTTTAAAATATTAGAAATGTAAACAATGAATAACAAAATATGTTTTCATTATACAGATGGACCAGCAACAGTAGAAGCTGTTCAAACCGCATGTCAAGTTGACCCCAGTCAGCTAGTATTTGGAACATAGAGAGATAGTTAGAACCTAGATTTTGTAACATTGACAGATATCATGTAACAAAGAGAGAGATTTTGTAACTTATACAGAGATTTTGTAACATAGACAGAGTTTTTGCAGCATAGACAGAGATTTTGCAGCATAAACAGAGATTTTGCAGCATAGACAGAGATTCAGGACTGTTATCGAAACTAGGTTTGCGACAACAAGAACTCTCTTTCATAGCCAAAGAGATTCAACTGTGAAATGAACCTTATAAATGTGAAAGTGTGTAATACCTATGGTACCATTTGGTACTTATTGGTGACAAAATAACGAGTTATGTCATTAATCTCGGTTTTCATAGATTCAGTTGTGTGTGTAACGTCTTCGTAAGGTATTCAATTAAACTCCGACTGCCAATGTGTAAAGTACCTTGATTGGTGCTAGACGTTGATTGGTGTTGTCTAATGCAGAGAAGATATGGGTGTCAATTTCGTATGTGTCATCTATAATTGTAACTGATTCATTTTCACTTCCTTGTTTGATAATGCCACTTTCCTTAACTATGTAGATTCTATTTTCTTAGTTTAATTGACATTTACACACCAAGTGTCTATTCGTTAGTCTGACACAAAGTCTTGAGTATTCAAATAAACATACATTATGTTGATAGAGGTCGTGTGTTTGAAATCTATTAGTTCTCAGACCTACCCCAATGCCCGGGATGCTTAAAAAGCCACTCCGGGATTTTCATAACATTTTATTTACCTTCAATTCGAATCTAAATGTCAATTGTGGTGATATACAATCAAACCATCTGAACGTTTCATGTCCAATAGACATATATATGACAAATACTGGTTTTCCATGAAAATCTAAAAACAGCCTTATAAATGCACAGAGTTGTAGAATCACGTCCAATATACATGGATACTAGTTCTATAACCTAACAAACGTTATCAACTCCTAACTGCCCTCCTGGCTGTTTGAGGTAAGTCTCCAAACAATTACGTTGACTATTTGACGTGCGCAAGTGTCCGGTTTTCGATCATAAATGCGACGTTCTACCATCATATTGTTACTTTAAAAAAACAATAAGTTTTAAAATGTGTCTTTTTCTATAACAGTCGATACTTCGTGATCAAGTGACACCATTGATTTGGTTTGGCATATATGAATCCAACAACTCACGGAGTGGCTCTTTAACTATCCTGTTTCTGTGATGTTACCATCAATGTTTCAATTTTAGTTTTTATTTCATTCTTTTTGTGAATATTTTGTAACAATAGTTTTTTTAAACAAAATATATTCCTCTATACATATAGTCTTAATCATACATTTTTGTATCTCCGAGCCTTTTGTACATTTTTATGATTTTAGTCTCTCATTACCCCTACAGGGGTAGCTCAACTTTTATTGTTTTTATGTGTTGTAAATATGTAATGTTTGAGTTGAGACTTAAATAAACAATCTGTCTGTCTGTCTGTCTGTTTCCTGCTGCACTTCACTTCTTTAACGATCGTTATATTTGTCCTTATTAGTATTTTTATTGATATAGGACATTCCTTGTTTATATCATATTACAACAAGCAACGTTGTGACCATATCATGCATCAATATCGACTAAATTATGTTATCTATGTGTTCTTTCTTCTTCTTGTATTGATGTAGAAGATGCTTTGATAATCAAACCAGATCAAGACTTTATCTATCATAGTTGCGATCTCATTTCAATGTCATATTAAAAGAGCATGACTCAAAAGTATATAAGAGCTTAATTGTGGTGTTATTAGATATGATATACTTTAAATCGGCTCATCATTTGTCGAATCCAAGGTCCAATAGATAAGCTATAACATTTTCCTAAGGCTTTAATCTAAGCTATATATATTAGATATGATTCAATAATGCATTGTCTTTATACTACATATATTCTCCAGTGACTTAATGATAAGTGCTGTAGGCAATTGCTTTAGAAAACCAAAGCATCCTGATACTATCAGAATATCCCTCTTAAGCAAGTTTACGGCGATTGACATTATTATACTAACTTTATGAAATTAAACTCCATTCCCTTCTCCTCTAAAATCCTAACAGGTGGTTCATATTCAAAATTTTATTCCAATATCAGGTACCAACTTATACTGATTGATGAAGAGAGGCACATTCAGGAAAAGTATCTAGTCCAAGGTGACAATCTTCAGATTGTGATCATTTCTAGATTGCAAGGAACAACACAGCTATCCTTGGGATACAATTCTATGCATGATGTTGGCAAATAACACTTTCGGTCAACAACATTAATGGTTGTCAAACCGTATAAATAGCAGCTGACTAAGCAATTCACGAGACCACGTACGCGTGTCACCACGAGCTTTACTCTCATTTGCTGAATTAATTAACATTCGTGTGAATATTTTGTTTATGGTTCGGTGCATTGTTTGAATAAAGGTCCTCTGTGAAAGTGATACTATTTTCACGAGAAATATTGTATCATTGCAATACACTCACAACCCGTAAAAGAAGCCTTAAAATAAGCTATTACATGTCATCATTTACACATTTATATTGGATTCTGTACATTCATAATTCGTTTGCTAAGCATTGATATTATAATTTACTCATTTACATTCAATTTGGATTTTCTTTATGCATAATTAATTTGATACACAACCAATTTGAATTTATTATTTTAAACATTACAATAACTGTGCAATAACATAATAAAACGATTTACCGTGCAAATTATACCATAGGAATAAACAACACTGCAAACAGCTGTGCTACTTATGAACAGACGAATGATCTGTTCGTGTGAGCATTAGCGAATGTTGAAAAGTACTGATCACTAACACCATGTGAGGACATGTAAGTAATCATTAATGTAAAGAGCTATCTGTTTTAAGTATACCTGTTCCAGTTTATCGTATGCGTTACTACAAGAATGACATGTATTTTGAAAGTCAACTTACCGTCTTGTCATATGACGCAGTGATTTCGAAGAATACGAAATATGAACTGAAATATTCAGAATATTTAATATTTATCTGGGAAAAACGAATTATTTAGTATCACAAGAACAAAGGAGAAATGGTACAACCAATCAAATTAGTTAAAATGACACTAAGAGAAAGAAAGGTTTATTATGAACATTTCAATTTTTATCATCGATGAACTGGTCCTTATATATCAATTACACTGATAAAAGAAGTTTACAAGATCATGTCCACTGCCTTGTTACGTTGTAATATTTCTTGAAAGATGATGGGAAGAGTTTACTTTATTATTGTTATCTTTTCTATTAATGCAAGACATCATCAATCTTACATTAAGGATTATTTGGTTTGGTCAATTTTTATACCACCTATTTCCATACAATTAACCTTAAATGAAATTGAAATCGTTCAACAATGGAATAGGGGCCAGTTTCCTGTGACCTCTGTGAAATGGATTCTTTCACGCTTACATGTGGCACAAATTGTGCGTTTATTGCGCATGTGACAGACAGCTGTCACATGTATTACACAAGAATTTCAAGATTCACGTTTTCCACGTGCTTACGTGCTCATCACGCATTATCGTCCATAATAGAACCCAGTATTCACAATGACGTATCACCAACAGAAGTATCCGAATTGATTAACGCGGGACATCAGCAAGCGAGGGTTTGGGAACGTTATCTAGGTTTGGAAGAAAACAAAGGTAAAACTACCACTCCTCAGTATGTTAGTTCATTCTTGTAATAACATTCAGTAGACTTACCATTAGTTAAAGCCATAGAAGTATAACCGGGTATGGTATTCACTAACCAAAATTTCCTAGTTAAAGAGGCTGATCTGTCTGAATCCAGTCCACCATTTTGTTTTGAGGAAAAGACATGAAAAGGCGCGGTAATTTTACAACATAATAAAAGTTAACTTTTTGTACATGTATGGTTAGAATATCAATGATTTTGGAAAGATAAATACACAGAGCCTTGTGATACTGTTGCAAGGTTTATCACTTCTCATTGTGTATTTTACCGAGTGTGCGCTCTCATTTATCTAGTTGTCAAATCTATATTAACAAAACTATTACCCTCAGTTACTTGTTTCAACTGGCTTATGTAATCCTGTACTATTAAAAGTCTTGTATGAACTCGAATGTCTCCTTGAATTTCGGATCCACAAAAAATACCCCGATAGGACTATCCCTTTAATTCGGTGACAGTATATACTATACTATTATCGACCCTGAATTCAAGTCGAAGTGTAGCCAAAAAGGTTGATTAAATACTCCAATGACCAAACGGTTTGCCTCTTCTTTGTCATGTATTAAGGTATTTACGTGATGGCGTTTTGGTATATATTTAAGAAACATACACACTTTCGCTATTTCTATCCAAAAGAAAACCCATATGATATAGTAACTTTGATACCCAAATATTTCATACGATCGTTTTCAGAGAAATGTATAATATTCTTAGAAATAGGTACATTTACGATTTAATTTGCTTGAAACAATAAATTGGTTGAGTTTTCAAGACTTGACACTCCTTTCAAGTTGGATCATTGATAGTGAAAAACAACAGGTATTCCCTCTTGTCACTGTGCAGAGTAACGTCACCATTATCGCTTAAGATATGATAATGGAGACGTACTTCGCCCTATATAGTTGATAGAGAACTGTGCTACATGCAGTCAGGTTTGGGTGCAAAGCTACAATGAATTTCAATGCAGTACCACCCGTGGGTCGCAAGTTCCAGCCGATGTTCGCAGGTTTAACCGCATTGCATAGCCATAATATAGCCAAAATAAGCATAGAAATACAAAGTAACAAATGTATATGAATATAAATTTTTTATGATCATGTCATTTATAAACATTAAAGATGGCTTAATTATGTGAAATTATAACAAATACGCAGAAAATGCATGTCTCTATATTTACAAACGATTCTAAGATCCGAAAATGCACCGTTCCATTCTGTTACAGATCTGTCCTAGCCTTAACAAATATGTTATCCTTTTCTCTAGTCTCATTTAAGAATAATCAATGAAAATGTAGTCAAAGGCTGCGCAGACATCTAGAAAGCTATTTTCCATTTTGTGCGTAGATTAATTTTTTCCTTTAGTGACTTCGGCCATCGAACATTCATTGTTATTATTATAGATCGATTGAAAAGAATAATTACTATTTCATTGCATCGATAGGCAACTACAGTAAGTGTCTATGTCCCAACGTGCGAAAAATAAATCCAATTTGAGAGCTACAATATGTACCATAGTGCCTTTAATTTTATTTGTATAGTAAACCATCACAAGGGTATATTTTACAGCTTGCGACACATATGTCAAGGGAGATAACTGGTGTATATCCCGCGATTACGACAATGACCAGGGATCTCGTGATCTCTCAATGATACAGGCGGCGTAAGTATATCTACTGATTAGATATACCCACTTTGCTTTTCTAATCGGTGGCATTGATAGCTCACTAGTTTCTAGTTCCGCTGACCTCTGACTTTGGTATCGCATATCATCTTAAAGGTAGCCTTGCCACTTATTTTATCGCTTGGGTTTGGGTTTCAAGACAAGCACTGGTATGTTTTGAGCATATATACATGTATTCATATAAGCTGATATTGTACGACACTATTGTTAAATAAGTGCATCATTTACCCTTGGGAATATAAATACAATCTTAAAGCTTTCGATGAAGCTACCACACAGCTAAGAACGTTAACTCTTGTTTTGATCAGCGAGTAGTAGGGGCGTACTTGATTCATACGTTAAACGGCTTACCAGAACTGACAGGCACTTCTCGTTTTAAAATGCCACGAGTGAATGTACATGTGGTTTTATGGACTAAACTGAAATTACTCCCAGATAGGAAAGGGGAAAGACAGATGAATAAGTTGATAACTATGGCCTTGTTCAGTCCTTATGCCATCAGGCATCAATATATGACACAATCTTAAAGCAACGAAGTAGAGCATTCACAAATCCGTACCTAATGTATAATTTCATACGTTACATTTGAAAATTGCAAATTAACATATTAGTGTTGTATTTTTCTATCGGTATGGTTTTTGTATCAAGGTACAGTTATCTAGTTATATAGACTATTGAAAAATGAATTTGTTTCTTTTGATTTAAAGTGAGGTATTAATCCATGTTTGGGAAGAAATTGTAACCATTCCAAGATTTGGTAGATTCTGATTGCAACAGAGTTACATTTTCCTTTAGAGGAAGGAAGAGGCGAAAATGGAGAAGAAACCACTCAACTTCTTACAATGTCCAGTATGTCGTACAAGGTATGTCTTTTTATGTATACTTATTTCCTCTTAACTGATTGTTCTTAAAAGAATTCCTCCGAATGAATATAACTAATTAATGCATTAATTTCAAAGGGTAAAAACACCTCATTACTTGATCAGATAATCCGTAGTCTGAGGCGAAAGTATCAAGTATATGAAGAAAAAACACAGGCGACCATTTTGATGTGAACTCCTCATTTGCAGGGAAATGGGTTCGCCTAGCCTAGCAGAATGTTAAGTTAACGTAAGAACTGTTTCTTGTGATAAAAAATAAAATGCCTTGCAATTGGTAAAATGTTTTAGTTTGTGAAAAACGTGCCAATGTCCCTGTAGGTTTTGAGAGATGGAAAGATATATAGCATATCTGTCAAGAAAAAACACTTTCGATATTAGTTTCAAGTCTACTAAGATCGAATGACGGGTAAGAAGGTTTAGAAAAGTAAAACTTTAGCCATACGGTTGATTCCTTCAAGGTTTATGTAGATGTGATTGCATACATAAATTAACAATATTTTTTACAGATTATGACGTTAAGAAGGATGTTTGCTTAAAGTTTAGCCTCATGATTGATTCCTTCAAGGTTTATGTAGATGTGATTGCATACATGTAACAATATTTAGTACAGATAGGTAGTACATAAGGTACATGTAAGAATGATGGCATGCATAAATCAAATTATCCAACTTTCTACGTCACCACATTATGATTGACTTAGGAAATGTAATGCACTTTTTTAAGTGACATTTAATAATTGAAAAACTGATAAAAATAACTTTTTTTGTGTTTACAAATGTTGCATTCTTTCCAGTTTTCAATATTTTCAGTTCTAAATTAACTTCAATTATGAACACGTCAATGCTGTACATGAAATTAATCATTTTCTTTAATATATTACAGTAAAATAATTTTACTTCAACGTTTTTTCAGGATTTGGTTTAAGCAAATACTTAATGATATGTGATGATAACCAAATATGTATAGTTCGACACACTTCATCAACAAAAATAAGAAAAAATCCATTTTTTTAAAAAGTGAATGCAGAAAAACGAATATTTTGATTCTTAATGGTCATGAATATTAACAATATCATTGTCTGAAATAGTCATGAAAAAATGCTTTGCTAATAGGTATTTAATTATATTTATTGCTGTAGATGATTATTCTTAAAAATGTCCTTTGCAAAATTGCTTGTATGAATCATCTATGTCTTCAGCCATGTACCAAAGACTGGGGACATCAAGAATGGCGTCTACGCTACCACGTGTGAAAATTGTGGCCATTTCTTCAAGTTCAAGGCCACCGGAAACGTTAAATCCAAAATTAACTTCACCATCAACGGAAAATCATATTCAGGTAAACAGTATAGTTACATATTCAACATCGACCATGTACATCAATTATAGCTTTTGAATTATGGTCCAGATTATTATAGATAACGGTAGTCTCGATCTAGGTCCTTGTGCGTACGTTGCCAATATATAAAAATACATGAAATGTGGTAAATTCAAAATTTCAAAGTGTACAAGAATGTGAAAGGGATTTTAAAGAAACCCTAAGACACGTTATTTCTTCTTTTTTTCATTCTGTCGCTTTCGTACAACTCTTGGAACCAAATTGATATTTATGAAAGTGACAATAATCATATTTACCAGTGGACAACAAATACTCTGCGGCTATGTCGCTGAATGAGTTTATGAGGAGTGAGGGCATATCGTACGGGACAAAGGCCATGTGTATAGAGGGAGGCTGTGGAGTCTGTCTCGTCACAACAACGCTCTTTGATCCCGTAGCCAAGAGTATGATGACTTACACCGTCAACTCGGTGAGTTTCATTTAATATAATGATCCATGAAACTAACAAAAACCTTTCATGACGAAAATGTGATTACGGAAAGAAAAATGCCATCTGAGTTTCAATAAGTTAACCCCTCTTTTAGTAAGTTATCCCCTCTTTTAGTAAGTTAACCCCTCTTTTAGTAAGTTATCCCCTCTTTCCGCCGCTGACTGTATCTTGTATCACTTGCAACTTCTAAATGTTCAAAGAACACTCCATCAAGTAGGGAAAGAGATACCAACCTCTGGTGAAAAATAACGATTGAAAGTGTTTGTCTACATATTTGTCAACATTGCAAGTTAGGTTCCTATTCATCAAAAATTAAATGTACAAAATTTAATGTAAATGCACAAATTCAGCAAATTCATTTCAACCATTGAACTAGAAGATCATACTCTGGCATGTTCTACCAACCAAGATCACCCTCTTTGCAGTGCCTGTTGCTCCTGTACGCGTGTGACGGGATGCAGGTGACGACCATCGAGGGGCTGGGCAACCCCCGGGACGGACTCCACCCTATCCAGGACCGTCTCGCTCAATACAACGGTAGTCAGTGTGGCTTCTGTAGCCCCGCCCAGGTCATGAATATGTATGGGTGAGTAATGTTTAGTACCGCTTTACTCATGAATATGTATGAGTCAATGATGTGTTGCCCCGCCATGGTCATGAATATGCGTGGATAAGTGACGAGGCCCCGGCTAGTTCCTGAATATGTACGGGTTAGTGATTTTCACGGTAATGTCATGAATATGAAAGGGTAAGTGATGTTTAGCCCCGCCTTGGCTATTATATGCATGGTCAAGTGATATGTTGCCCGGAAAGGTCATGAATGTGAACGGGTTAACTTAATGACAAACTTCCCCGTGTTTAGACATTATCTTTGAGCTTTGAATGGGATGAAATGACAAGATTGAAGAGAAATCTCATGATAACAAATTATTTGCTGATGTTCAACGTTTCGACGCAGCTTAATTACGACAATTTGTCAAAACAATCCTTATCATGAATACAGAAAATGTGACCTATTCAAATCTCCTAATCACGGCCATGACATTTTCACGTTTTGTCTCACATGTTGGTTTAAAGTTTTTACCGCATTAGTACATAAAAAAGGTACTAAAACATTAAAAATTGTGGATTCAAATTCCTTTACAGTTCACGTACAAATTTTGTTTGCTGTTATATTGGTTTTATATTAACTTAAGTTTGATTTTTCATCGTCATCAAAACATACACATGTTATTCCTTTCATCACCGTTCTCATCATGTGAGAATAAATTTAGTCTCGATATATGCCCATGCCGATATATGCATGACCAATAATCAGAATAACATGCTCCGTTCACAAAACCTTAATTATAAGGTGATCGAGGTCACTAAGGTATCTTTAGTGAATTGCTAAAGTAAAGGGAATTTAGGTGTACCAGTAGCTTAGGAAATATGGCCCTGAGGATGCCGTACTACTTATCAAGATCACTCTTTTCAAAACATGAACATCAGGACCTAGATTTTCGAAGCGATCTTAGCGCTGAGATAGTCATAAGTTCAATACATTAACATTGGCTACACCCTATCGTAAAGCTAAGGGAGCTTCCAAAATCTAGGCCATCTTTCCTTAGGTACTGGTACAACACAATTCCCTTTACTTAAGCAATTCACTAAGGATAATTTCGGACATTGTAGATTGCTTAAGAGGGAGCCCAAGCCTAGCATGCAGCAGGTAGAGGACACATATGATTCGACCATCTGTCGTTGCACTGGTGAGTAGTAAGACTTATTATCTACGAGTTCCATAGATCGGCTTAATAGTTTTCAATCAATGCTTTATGAGGGCCAATATGCACAGAGTACTAGTTTTCTTACACTAAGCTAATAATTACTCAATGTCGTAACAAGGGCTTAAAGAGCCACTCCGTGATTTTCATAGCATACGACTTACCTTTAATACGAACCTAAATGTCATATGAGGTGATATAAAATCAAAACATCTTAACTTTTCATGTTCAAAAGACTTATATATATATATGACAAATACTGATTTTCCATGAAAATCTAAAAAAACACTATCAAATTCCTAACTTCCCTCCTGGCTGTTTTAGATAAGTCTCCAAAATTACGTTTGACAATTTGACGGGCGCTACTGTCCGGATTTCGATCATAATTGCGACGTTCTACCTTCATATTGTCACTGTAAAAAAACACCTTTAAAATGTGTCTTTTTGGTGAGAGTCGATACTTCGCGATCAAATGACACTATTGATTAAGTCTGGCATATATGACTCTAACAACTCATTGTTTAAGCGTACCATTGGAGCTTTTTATAATTAGGCCGTGACGTCGTATATTACCATGATGTCTTTCAACGATTTTGTTAGGCTTTGTCCGCAAATGTTTTTTAATGAACGCTAAGCAATATTCTCTACATCTTGATACATATTTTTACTACATGTAAGTTTCTCTAAAGCAACATCTCCTTACAACAAAATTATCTTATGGCTGACAAAAGATAGATATAGTTATTAATGTTCTATTCCAAAACACCGAGGTGATCCCAGAGGGTAGAAATGGATTTTGTAAGTGCGCTCATTTCACTAATTTTTCAATTAAGTGTTATTGAATACTGCAATAATATCAAGTGCTCTTTTTGTGCTTTTGATGTTTCGAAATATATTTTCTATTGTAAATTCCTTAGTCAAAGGACGCATGCTGGCTTCTCCTTAAATAATGATTAACTATTCTTATGATACCTTGCACATGGTACTACTTGTATCTAATGTTTTGTTAAATTTGATCTTTTACTTATATCTAAAACTATGAATTTACGTCGTTCAGGATACCGGCCAATCTTGGACGCCATGAAATCGTTTGCATCTGATGCTCCGCCCTCTTTACCAGGAGGACCAATTGATATTGAGGTACTTTGATCAGCTTTTTTATGGTAATGTATTTGCTTGAAATATCCACCCCAAGACATAGGGGTTAGAGATATTTTAAGACAAAGATCCTTTAGTCAGTCAGAGTTTTAACATGTGAGTCTATGGGAAAATGATGACCTTTTCGGAGAAATCCTAAATTTTATTTAGTTCTTGTATTTAGATACAGCATCATCAGTCTAGTTAAAAGTAGCTGTCATGGTCCCTCATTGCTGACCGCGGGGCGTATAATAGTACAGCTAGTTTTAATGAGATTGACACAACATAAATCAGGAACCACAACATTGTTTATCTGTAAACCCTTTTGAAAGCATATGTCTCCTTAGATTTAAAATTCTTATTGATATTATTTACTACTTTTGACTTTACACTTGGCTTTCAGTCAAATCACAATTGTTAACCCTTATTTATTACCGGTAGACTGATGTTATATAATTAATGGTTATCTGAAAGTAAAAATATATTATATCTATATTGATAGTTTTGCTGCATTACGTGATGCAGAGTCGGTTGCACAATTATAATATTGATTTAATGACATTAATAGATAAACTAAATAACTGCTTTTGATGTAAAGCTCATTGTTTTCAAAATTATCTCAGATTGTTTTCGTCGTATGAACTAGGAACTGGACAAGAAACTATGTAGCAAGACTGGTAAAGCGTGTACCGGACGCTGCTCCTCTTCAGATGGGCAACTGGACAATGTCCCTCTCCACATGGTGTTGCGAGGAGCTCAGTGGTACAAACCAGCCAGTAAACAGGAACTGTACTCCTTACTCGGTCAGCACAAGGGAGACAACTACAGGCTCGTCTTTGGAAACTCTGGATATGGTGAGAATATGTTAAAAATTTCTTTTTATTAAATTATCCATTTGCAACATTTTTAAACCAAAAAGACGCGATTTGAATAAAAGAAAGGCTTTACACATTTTGTTCATTTCCAAATGTATGACCATTAATCGTTTATATTCGTATTTAAAGGACAGCAGTATGATTTTTTAAATAAAGAGATCTCACGAAAACGAAATCCAATGACTTTAATTGCATAACAATGTTTTTTTAATCAAACGAATAACTTTTACTGAACATACTAATTAGATCGGTTAAGATAAGCGAAACCATTTCTCTTCCTTACGTGACTAACAGTTGTTCACACATTTTATTAGATCATATACAATTACCCTCTTAAGAGAATGCATTTGTCAAAAACTAATATATATTGGGGTAAATTTGGAGAATTAACATTCTTACAATCGTGTTACTGTCCCTTTAAAATGTAATCAACACTTATATGTTTTGATATCAAATGATATAAACAATTTTGATATCCACTCCATATGGAATTTTCAAATAAATTTGGATGGTTGACGTTTCTGCAAAGCGTTTTCTTTTACCTTTTTCAAAACACTGATTTTGTGCAAAAGCACCGAAATGTCGTCTACTATATCATTAAGGATTTTGATTATTCGTATTTAAACACATCATATTCGTTTTAGTAAACATCTAAAGTTTAACTAACGCAGCTCATACAACTGGAAACTATCGAAAGAAAAATGTTATTGGCAATCACCATGATGTGTTTATTCTCATTTCAATCATTCAGTGTGTTTTTTTGTGCGGGTGTTGGTTGATATTTCGTTACATTAAAATGGAATTTCATTGCATTGACATATTTTCATTTTTTTAAATCTTTTATTTTTGAATCTCCATACAAGACAACATAAATCACATATTCAGTTCAATACACAACAAGATTACTTTAACACAGTGTTTGATTTACAAGCAATTGTTTGGAAAGGTATGTACATTCTAAACAGAATTTATTTTTGAATCTCCAGACAAGACAACATAAATCACATATTCAGTTCAATACACAACAAGATTACTTTAACACAGTGTTTGATTTACAAGCAATTGTTTGGAAAGGTATGTACATTCTAAACAGAATTTATTTTTGAATCTCCATACAAGACAACATAAATCACATATTCAGTTCATTACACAACAAGATTACTTTAACACTGTTTGATTTACAAGCAATTGTTTGGAAAGATATGTACATTCTAAACAGAAATGTACAATGTATGTATTGACATATTTACTTATTTGTATATCCATCGACCCTCTGCAATGGTTAGACAAACCAAGTTTGTTTGTTTTTTGCGTTTTTTGTCTTACGGAAGTGAATTTCTGTTAGATATATAGCTGTAAATGATTCTTATGTTTTACGTACTCTAGGTGTTTACAAAGAGATCGGAGTGTGGATGTACAGTATTCTGATAGATCTACGAGGGATTCATGATTTCTTCAGCTTCAATGTGAGAATCTATTCAGTCTTCCGAGTGATTAAAATGACGATATGATAAATGTTTTGCCCGACTTTAAGTTGTGTGCTGGTCTATCAAGGATACTTTTAATGGTATTCTTTTAGTTTTTAGAATTTATTGATGATATGCAGGCATCCTTGGTTAAGATACCCAATAATGTAATTATGTTGCGAGAAGCTCCGCAACTAATCATTTTTAAATACAATTTGGTTGCTAAATATACACCTACTTGATAATTATATTAATGCATAATCAAAATGACTGAATAAATATTCCTATTTGACTGTTTCAAACTTGCAAATGTATTACCATCGCTCGTTGTAACTATGTTGTTAGATAAGTTTTAGATTAAGGACGTAAACACATGTGTGAACATTTCAAATATGATACCTTAATTGAGGCAATCGTCTTTGTCAATTAAATACAGGTTGATCCAACTAGACACGCTACATTTGGAGCAAATGTATCACTCAGCAGTCTTCAAACGGCATTCATGAATAACGGAACACAGACCAGTTTTCCCTACTTCAGGGATTTTGCTCGTTACCTCGGAGAAGTCGCGACCACAGGGGTCAGAAATGTAAGTAAAGAGTGACTTCATGCCATTTGTTTCTATCAATGGTTATGGAAAATTTTCTTCTCTATCCTTTAGCCTTCTTTTCATTAAATTTTTCCAACGCATGGCAGATTGAAATACGATTTTATCTTGTTTGGTCAAAAAAACATATTATATTTACAAAATGAAAGCATATTACATGTTTCAAGCAGATCGTAAACCTTGCATTCGAATGGATCAAAAACGACAAAACTACTCATTAATGTTACGTATCATTACGGGAATGTGATGGGCTTGAAGACCAGTTTCAATCTCTGATTGGTCCACATGACCCTAAACAAATATCCATAAACAACGCCGCCGAGGGATGATAAATCCCTTACACCCCGGTACATGAGTAAAGCGTGATTCCACGTCAATCAATAAAAGTCACGTGATCAGGTCATAGGTGTTGTTTATTTATGTTTGTCTTTTTACTAATAGAGAGCAAGTTTTTAATAATACATTAAGACATTCGGTATGATAAATTCGTTATAACATTCCGTCCTGGGTAACATAGGGATATATTATTCCCGCGAAAGGTTTTATGCAACGAGCGGAACCATTCCCATTTCCTTTGCCTTATGAACTTATGCTTGACTGTCTGTCTGTCTAAAGCTTGGCAGCTGGGCAGGTAATCTGATGTTGAAGCACCTGCACACGGAGTTTCCTTCTGATGTGTTCACCATGTTTGAGGCTGTGGGAGCAACTCTTCTAATAGGTAAATACCTGTTTACCATTCATAAACAGCAGGATGAACTAAAAGTTATCACAAATCACTTGGTTAAAACAAACCCATGTGTCTGTTTAAATTTACAGGTTCCAGTGATGGTACGGAGAAAGTTTACAAACTGACAGAGTTCCTCTCTACTGACATGAAGGGCAAGGTTATTGTTTCTGTAACACTTCCGGTCTTCACTTCCGGTGACGAGTTCATCAGATCCTTCAAGATTGGCCTGAGACACCAGGTACTCCAAAATGAGAGATGATGATTTTGTAATGTTCATACTATTTTCAATATCATCATAACATTTTGTTTTACTCAGGATGAAATATTAAAGTGTTCTCAGATTGATTTCATATTACCTTATGCCTTCGTTTGGTCATATCATATTTCATGGAGTGATGGCAACTGATTCAAAAATAGCTTTTTATGAATTGATGAAATAAGTTTTGGGTATTGGTCAACTAAACTTTTTAGTGTGAGAGAAGTTCACGTGCAATATCCTGAATAAAGCACTATGGTCAACACTGATTTAAGATAGTTCGCGAAATCAACGAGTAAATTGTTTTAAAGGTTTTTAACAAATCACATCGTATGTTGATAGCTATGATATGTCTTATTTACAATCATACCACTACAGATTAGACAGAAATTGAACATAAAGTAAAGTTTCTCGAAGTAAAAGTAGTTAAATAGCCTGTGTTCAAATTTAGGGTAGACGTTTTCATGACAGTGTCAGAATTTCGTTTCCGTCATCAAGATATACTCCACTTTACCTATGAATTTGTTTAAAACAGAACACGCACGCCTACGTCAACGCAACTGTTCGGATGCAACTTGACAGAAACAACAACTACACTGTGAAGTCTAAACCATCTATCGTGTATGGAGGAATCAACAAGACTATGGTAGATACAAATTTTTTAAAACTTTTTATCAAACTGGATATATAATCAATAACATTGATAGGGACATATGTATGCTTCATTATTATCAAAAACTTTCTCATTAACATCATATATAAATCATACAAATACATAGAAATATTTTTCCAGTATACTGTAAAGTAATTGTCCCTTCCTCCCGAGTAATTCATCCTTTACCAAATGTATATTGGGTGCATTAAAATAGTTGTAAAGTATTAGATACTTTTTAACGTCTTTCACAAATGTTTAGTTTTTATTTTCCTAAAAATATTGCTGACTGCATGAAATGTGTATCAAAATGACCATAAACATGTATAGCATCGTAAAATATCTTTATAATTAGTTTATGTCATTTTCATAAATAAATGTTCGTATATAGATAAGGTAAAACATCCTTAAATTCATCTCAACCTAGAAAGGCTAAGGTGACATATGTATGTTGAAAAATATGTTTTTGTTGCAGATTCATGCTACACAGACTGAGAATCTCCTGGTGGGGAAAGAACTTGGCGATTCCAAAGTCTTGAAAAGTAATCCAATCAAAGTCCTTATAACAATTCGAAATTCAGAAATCAAATATCTATGAAATAAACTGGGTGATTCCAAAGTCTTTAAAAGTAACTCCATAAAAACCATGCTGCCAATTTCAAATTCAGGAATAACATCTATGAGTTCAAACGTTTTTTATGATTTGAAGAAGTTGTCAACTACATGCGTACTGATAGATCAAAGTAGTAAAACATCCATTTCTATGAAACACTCCTTACATCACTTTTTCTCAACAATCCATTTTCTTCATGTAAGCTGTGTTACAAGTTGATTACTGAAATAGAAATATAGAAACCTGATAGGTTACAACGTAATTAAACTGCATTCAGCGACCATATTAAAACTGAGCATTCTTTACGTAGACTACTTCCGTTCCTGGTAATCGACACAAGCCAAGGAGAAAAATTTGGCCCACTCGTAACAGAAATGACTTGGGGAGAAAGACATGTCCTTGTTGCCTATGATGAATTTTTCTGTTTATGAATAAACTCGTCACAGAGATAACTTTGATAACCTCTGTAAGGAAAGAACGACATTACACCGTTGCATGTGATTATATTTAATTGTATTTGATTAAGAATATAAGATAATCTTGTTGTGTCCAATAGGCGCCATTGACAGTCTCTCCAGCGAGATAGTTCCTGACACAACATCAGGTCTCTCCAGCATTGACTACAGGAAGAGTCTCGCTATATCCCTCTTCTACAAGGTAACTTTAACTTGTTGAGTTTATCATGTAAGTATTTTAAAGGTTTATATCAAATCAGGAAAGTCCTATGTTCACTCTTGGTGACCAAGAAAGTGCCTTCTTCAGAGTTAGACGCGTTTTTCTTGAATGTATCTAAATTTTGTAATTACTTATTAGATGATTGTTTATGTTCAAAGACCCGATTGAAACACGATTCTGGAACAAGTGTACAGATAAATATTTTCGACAGCGATCGAAGTTTATTCCTTAACGTGAGTTCAAATGGTGACCTCTTATTCTAGTTCGTACTCGGAATGTGTAGCGATAAGGCGGCACCCAGTTTCCGGAGTGGAGGAACTAACTTGATTCGTCCTCTCTCATCCGGGACTCAGACATATGACACGCATAAGGACGAGTGGCCGCTCACTCAGCCAATTACAAAGAAGGACGCTACTTTACAGGTATAAAGTATAGATCATTTATTGCAATAACACTTCAACCCTTTTACGTTACATGGGGAGAGACAAGTAAATTATAAATATAATATAAGAAAACATTGTTCCTAGATAATTAACAACCTTTGGGAGATATTTGTGAAGTTGGGATACATATATACCTCTAATATTGGCAAGGCCTTGTGAGCGAGTTGAAAAGCATTTGGTACGGACAGTGCTGGCAGTCTTGCCATACTCTGCTGGTATTGGTTCGAGTCCCGCGAAAGACTTGACCCCGAGAATATGTATCATTGTAGATTGTATGATCCTATATATAACGAAGTTTCATCAAATATATATAATATCTATTAGCAAATCAAACGTGACGTGATAATGAAAAAAGATAAATAAAATATATAAAACATATTATGTAGAGGATATTATATGTCCTTATATATAGAAGAGTGCCCGTAACAAATTGTATTTACTCCATGAGTGCCTAAATATTATTAGTTCTCGGTCGAGAGCCAGGGAAATATTGATATTTAGGCAAGAATATAAAATTCTGTTTATAACCAAGGTTTATTACCAAAGAAAATAATCATCAACAACCAGAAAAGGCGGGTGACATGCAGTCGGCTCATTCTGCAAACTATGACGTCAAAGCATTGACGTTACACTGAATATGTGATATTTGAACCTAGGGCACAGAATGGAAAATATGAAGCCCCATGGGATTCCCCTGTAAGGTTATAATTAGATGCCTTATTATACCTCATTAGGAATAATTCATTCCTGAAATGAATATTTGTATCCCCGTTACGGATTTTGATTTGCAGACCTCAGGACGAGCTGTCTATGTGAACGACACGCCCCCTATGCCTGGAGAGTTGTTTGCTTCCTTCGTCATCAGCTCTGTCGGTAATGCTGAAATAAATAGTGTCGACCCTTCAGCTGCTCTCGTAAGACTTATGATTTAAATCTAATATAATACCATTAGTAACGTGTGCTTTTAATAGTTGGTCACAGTGTAGTATGTCAACAGTCCACAACAATTGTGATATTACCTCAACATTACATTAATTAACGGCATCAACTGTTTATATAAAAATAATTACCAATTGCATTTGTACTACCATTAGAAAATGTCAGATAGATTTGATAATACGAAGGTGACATAGTGAAAATAACATTGAGTGAGATTCAGAGGGAAAGCCCGAATGAACGAACAAACAAGATTGTTTGACAACGAATTGAAATAAACAGGTTCCTTGAAGACATATTCACATTCTCGGTATGAATTGTATTCATACCCTTCACTATGTCACCTTTTGGACTTTAGAACCATCCAGGAGTGTTGAAATACATCAGTGCTTCTGACATTCCTGCCGGCGGTACCAACACCTTCATGCCTCCAGGAAACCAGATTGACGAGGTGAGGGCTATTCTAAATCGTATGAACCAATATTGTAAGATAAATATAAGGTTGCGCTAGGACATGTTTTGTTTTCAAGAAACATATAGTAAGATTTAATCGAAGTTTAATCGAACGTTACTGTCATTTTCTGTGCATTTTGCTTTTTTAATCCTCAATTGGAACGTTATCTAATTTTTTGTTGTTGAAATAAACAAAATGTTGGTTTGATGAAGCATTGTTGATCAGGTCGTTTTTGTAAATTTTTAATTATTTGTGAGTCATTTGTACCTCATATCGTTATTGTTGAAACTTTTAAACAACATAATTGCTACTGACGCAACCGTTCGAAGTGATTGATAAACCAGCTGCAACTTCTTGGTTGAATATACTGTAAATTCGCATGCTCGTAGCTCTTAGCATTTCATTTAAATTGATCACCATCGCAACCTAGTAATATACTCTCATTATTTTATAGATCTTCTCAAGTGGTAAAATAACGTACAGTGGACAACCTATTGGAATGGTGGTTGCAGGTTTGTGATTCTTCTTACACATTTGAAGCGTTTTACGTACTAGGACTGCCAACAACAATCTTGATAAATAATGTTTCAATGGTGTGTGTATCAGTAATGATAATGATAACCAGGATTGCCTTGTATTCAGATGCCTGTAGAGTCATCAAGTGCAGTATTTCCTTGTTTTCTATTCGTTTTGGTGGTAAGAAAGAAGTTTCAAGCCAGTATCTAGGATAGAATTGACAGTAAAATCGGGTCAAATTATCTTGCTGAAACTGACGATGTCAAAATCCCCAGCAAGGTTTCTAGTCTGAAAATAAAGGTGCATCTGGGCATGCAATAATCTTTCGGGGTTGGAGTTCTTTTTTTTTGGTTTTTTTTTTGCATTTAGGCTGGTGATTTTTCTCTCCCCTCTACATGCTAGCTTCACCAAACTTCATACACTTCTCAACCATGATCCCTAGATGTGTCTTTTGAGGGTTAGACCAACAAATGATTTTATTTTTTTGCTGTTTCCATGGAAACATGACTAAAACAGCGACTCTATAACCAAGTCGTTTGTCCGGAGCATATCTCTTAAACTATACATGCTAGCTTCACCAAACTTCATATACTTATCAACCATGATCCCTAGATGTGCCTTTTGAGGGTTAAACCAACAAATGATTTTTATTGTTTGCTGTTTCCATGGAAACATGACTAAAACAGTGCATCTAAGACCAAGTCCTTTGTCTTTTTTTCTTGTAGGTGTTAATGCAAATCTTTTAAAGCAAGTTCCAAGTCTGGAAGTGTATTTTGAAAATTTTGCCCATGCTAATTTGCGAAATTTAAAGGGGCTCTAAGTCCGAAACGGGAGCCGGAAGTGCAAATTGGATTTCAATTGTAGAGGCTATCATTCCTGAAAGTTTCGTAGAATTCGCATGAGCAGTTTTAGAGCTAGAGTGGAGACAAAATCGTGGAAAATGATAATAATGATAACAATCAGGATAATAATCGTAGGTCCTCCGACTTTCGTCTGAAGACCTAATAATAGGAAGCCAATTACAACATTCAGCTCCACAATTGTGTACTGTGACAAATGAGGCGCATTCTTAACATCCTTTGTTCGAATTGTCACTGGACAATGGCAGTTTTTTTCGGTGAAATTATTGTTACTTGTTCATGTCCAAACTTGTTTACGACTTGTTCTTGACAATTATAACACAATTCATCATCCCACTGATACAATGTCCATAAAAATTTGGTATCAACGGTATGATTTTGTAAACTGTTAGGAACAATTTTTAACAGCTACAGTGCTAATATGTATGCCATGATTGATACCAAACAGTGGACAAACTGACCGCTGACACGGGAGCAAGAATGGTGAAGGTCACCTACAAGAATGTCCAGCCTCCCATCATCAGCATCAGAGACGCGGTCAAGAAGGGGTCAGTCTTCAAGGACATTGGAGACGAACTAAAAATAGGAGACGCTGCAAGTATGTTTGTTTGGAGTAGTTTGGAGGTATTTTTTTGACAGCATGAAACAAAACATGCCGATATCCGTCTACGAAGAAGCAATAATTATAGTTTAGCAAGTGCATCCTGTTGGTATGATATTTATGGTTAATAATTATTCTACAAAAAGGTTATTGGTTCTGTTCCAGAAGCCATCAGTGACTCTGACAAGTCTGTGACAGGCAGTGTGTCCATGGGGAACCAATACCACTTCCAGCTTGAAACTCATGTTCGTTTATCATTTCATATTCATGTTGAATTGTCATTCATACCGAAATTTGATGTTAATGTGATGTAGGTATGTTGCTTAAGATCATATAAAAACGCGAATAGATGTATTTTCATCATGATTTTATTTCCTTCGCGATTGTGTTGTTTCCCAAAATTAATCTATTCTTTTTAATATGTGTAATTCATTGACTATTGAATAATGACGTATTTTTAAAAGCATTTTTTGCAAGATAACCATTGTTGACTGTTACTTGCTGATAGATAAATATACATCATGGACACGAAATTTTATGAAAGTCTTTTGTTTCTTTATGATATATTTATAATAAGGTATTTACGAATGGTCATTATGGAAACAGTTAAATTAGAAATACAAGATTTTGAAGATTTCTCTCTGTTACAACTCGGCAGTATTGATATAAAACCTATTGTATGTAGGGAACTATTATTTTCAAAAATAAGTCACACGCCCACACGTCCTGTTTATTAAGGATGCAAAGAAACGTCATCGACCAAGCACTGTCTATAAAGTTAATATCATACCCATCACCTGTGGTATTATTATAAAATGCATCATATCCGGCTATCTGATTGGCCTACTTTGTCACATGACTGCAATGACGTCGAGCGATGTCATCCCGTGCGGATCGCGAGAGGTTGATATTTATAGGATGTCAAACGAGCTTCCCCTTTCATATCAAGTTTATGTCCCAAGTGAAATAATTTTGCTTTGTCACGAGCCTTGGCGAGTGACAAAACAAAATTATTTCACGAGGGACATAAACTTGATATGAAAGGGGAACGAGTTTTGTATCCTATTTATTACCCACGTTTTTTACAATGAAAACATCGTCAAATTAAAGTAAAATTTAGCTTCCCTAAAGAGAAACTCAAATCGCGGATTAATACTTTACACTGGTGATTGGAATGTCGGCCCCTTCAATTCGGAAAACGTACGCTGCTTTGGTGTAATGTAGTTCATTACATTTGAAAAAGAAACACATTAAAAAAAGCAAAACTCATTTAATTCTTTTCATTTATAGACTTGGTTTCAGCTACAAATCTGTTATTCAGCTTAAACACGCGAAAACTGTCAACATTTTGAACTGATAAACGTGACCTAAATCTCGGCTCAACGTCAGTCGGCCGTCACTCCAGGCGAGTCGTAACGTGGGTAAAGTCTGGTCGGGAACAACGGATTAACAAGATACTTTTTCAATGGCACACGTAACGTTTGGCCTCAAAAGGGAATAACATTGAAATTTATGTCTCAAAAACAGTCAACTGGTAAAGAATCTTTTCATTCAATTGCAACTAGTCTTCATCAGAGGACAAGTGACATAAATAACACGACGACGCTTAACGAAACAGGCAAAACAGTAAGTCTATATCTATAGGTACTTGTTTTTCCCCTGAGAAGTCTTGATAACAAATATGCTGAAAGTGTTCAAAGGCCGAGTAACATTCAAAACTCGTTCAATAATTTTTTCACAGATTTTGACCAAATCATTGATTTTCACGGGTGACGCCATCTTTGTTTACATGAGTCCCGATAGACCTTCTAGCAAACGAATTTTGTTGCTTAATTACATTGTATCGTTTTTCTATTCATTTACGGACATTTCAGTAATTAAAGGAAAGAAAATCTTTGCATGTAGCCACAATGAAAATTATGTTTTATTCGATTATATTATGAAAATTCTAGATTTTCGTGTGCTTAGGAACGAAAACTTATGAATGGAAATCATGAATGAAGTAGCTGATGAAAGTAGTACCAGTAACGTCAAAACTCATGTATCAGCCAATCAAAACACTCGAAGGTGTTATGACACAACAGATTGTTATGAAACCCCTTTACGATGTCCCACGTGGGTAATAAAACAATCCAAACACCTCCGGTGGATAAAAATAGATTCGAAAACCGAGATCTACTGGAGATAACAGGAGAATGGTATTCAAGACCTAATTTCACATAATAAAACAATTATAGACTTCAGACTCGGTTGATCAAATGATTTATCGACCTTGGACATGTGATATTCACTTGGGATTCGCCTCTGTGAATATCACATGTCCAAAGTCGATAAATCATTGGATCAACCTCACTTGAAGTCAATAATTGTTTATTATTATACAGGTGACAATCAGCTACCCTACTGAAGATGGAGAGGGATTGAGTCTGCTGTCTGCTACACAGTGGGGAGATGCCACCCAGCAGATTGTGGCTAAGATGTTGAATATCAAAGAGAATAGGTACATCTTCTATTCTAGATTCTGAAAATCAGTTACTTGAATGAGATCATGTTGGTCAAATGACTTTCACAAAAAGCGATTTTATCTCCAATGATATTGCAGGACTTTAGCAAAATCGTTTTAGTGACAGTTAATGGTATATTTGCTTTCGCGCATTCATTATACATGTATATTGTGGTTGACACTATGTATGAATATACAAGTGGTCTTATATGAAACCTGTGTTCCTTATTTCCCTTTTATTAGTTTTCACATATTCGAAACCTGATACTTTGAATCAAATCAGTCCAAAATAGTACCTTTTTTGAGAAAATTATGCCAGATGTAATTTCTTTTACTCAAATTATTCCGTGTAATTTTTTTACAAGTGAAACTTTTTCACCGAAAGAAGTGAAGTCAAGAACCTTTCAATATGATGATAAAATTACAATAGCGCTACTGAAGTTTCATGCTTAACGTTGATTTCAGTGTGAACGTCGAAACAAAGCGACTGGGTGGTGCATATGGGTCTAAAATCTCCCGGGCCTTTCTCGCAGCTTGTGGGAGTTCTCTTGCAGCCTTTATCCTAAGAAGGTAAAGAGCAGGCATTGATAGTAGACACGCGATTGCTGTATGAATATGGATATCTATTCCATATTCCATCCATTAATGCATGCTGCCAACATTGTAATCTTGTTCTTGACCAAGATGACATATTTTTCGATGGAAAGTCAACACTGCTTCAACCAGGAACCCATATCCTGTTGGGTAAACAGAGGCCGATTTTAAACTAAGTCTCGTGCCCAAGTTGACACGACAAGTCTTTCAACTCATGTCTATTTATTTACCTCATATAGTATGCGTCTAGTGGAGACATTAAATGAAACTTTATTTTCATTATCATAATATAATGAGTTGCATATTTTATATTTTATAACATAATAACAAGTTGATCATCACATCTTTGTAATTGTGTAATGGTTAATGTGGTAAAGACCTCTTTGAACTTTACAAAATGTTATTTTTCTCTAGGGGCAGGCCCCATGGGGATGGTCTCAAAGATAAACGTATGACTCTCTTTGCTCAGCGTCATGTTATGCTGTCAAGCGTTTTCATTTAAAATGTTACAGTTGAAAAGCATTCTTTTGTAATAATTTACGAGAACACACCAACGTGAACAAGCCTGTCCTCGGAATCAGTAGTTATTCTTATAGCGTACCAATTTCAGGAGTAATTTTGAATACACAAACAGGTTGACAGTTTAATAGGTGACATATTTACTTTTGTGGAATTTAATTAACAATTTTTTATTGACATTAATGACGTTAAAGAAATATTTTCATGACTCTTATCATGGTCTTACATTATATTTACTTTTTTTTAGGTAAACATTCACCATACAACATTTATTTAGGTAGTTGCGGTATTCAGATAGGCGTAATATGATAAGTTATCGCCGTGGAAAGAAAAATGTTTATTATCTAACAAGAGTATAATCCAATAAAACATTTAGTTGAAATTGTAAATAGGATCGAAATATAAAAGTTTCACCGATACGAAATAACATGAAAAATGATTCTTCCCGTAATAATTTCGTAAAAAGTTCTTTACAAAAGAAAGAAACATACAGAAACAATTTTAAAAACTATGCTGTATATTGAAGATTGAGAACATGAAATTACCAAAAAAAACTGAAGTTACAAATTTATATAGAGTAAAACAAAATCAAAATTTGCAATATTGACTAAGTCAGGAGAATAGCAAATATAAAGTTATAAAAACATTTCCTCTTAAAGTAGTTATATGCGGGTTTTTTTATGTTATGCATTTAATATATTCAGAGAAATATCTACCGCCTCTCTCTCACTCACCGTATTTGTCTCAATGTTGACCTTCTAGACCGGTACGTCTCGCAATGAACTTTCACACCAACATGAAGACCCTAGGAAGTCGTTACCCTTATGTCGCCGACTATGAGGTAAGTAAATGGCTGTCGATAGTAATTCATTCGTGAATGTTCGTAAACCTATATTAGGTTGTGAAATTTTTCAATTGTAGAAAAAAATACTATACCCAAAACTCGGACATGCATATATCAGATAGCCATATTTCTGAAACTGGAAAAGGGGATGAATGAACACAACACCCATACCTGAATTGGACCGGTCCTAATTAGTGATCCTCCCTTACAATGATCAAATGGAGGATTAAAGTAATAAGGCATCCCTCCCTCTTCGAGATGTTTTCACTTGAAATCAAATATGATAGTTAAAGAGCCACTCCGTGACTTTTTGGAGTCATATATGCCAAACTTAATCAATGGTGTCATTTGATCGCGAAGTATCGACTCTTACCAAAAAGTCACGTTTGAAAGCTTATTGGTTTTTACAGTGACAATATCAAGATAGAACGTGGCAATTTTGATCGAAAGCCGGACAGTGGCGCGCGTCAAATAGTCAAACGTAATTTTGGAATCTTATCTAAAACAGCCAGGAGGGAAGTTAGGAATTGATAGCGTTTCTTAGGTTATATAACTAGTATCCATGTATATTGGACGTGATATCTACACTTCTGTGCATTTATAAAGCTGTTTTAGATTGTCATGGAAAACCAGTATTTGTCATATATATGTCTTTTGGACATGGAAAGTTAAGATGTTTTTATTTTATATCACCACATATAACATTTACGTTCGTATCAAAGGTAAATAATATGTTATGAAAATCACGGAGTGGCTCTTTAAACTTCTCAGCGCATAATGTACGCCGCTAATGGCGGTAAAATTGCCCAAGCAACGTTAACAACAACTCACTTACTCCGTGCTGGATGATATGCAGTTTTTTTTTTACCAAGAGTTCAAAAACTCTAAAATTCTAACAATTAGGCCTACGTCACAGGGCATTCTCTATTTCATTATAATTTATTTTTAATCAACAATATTTTCCTGATTGGTCCTTTTTCCTTACTAATTATTGTTATTATTTCTTCTTAAATTGTTCTAATAGTAACTTCTATTTGAACTTGTGGATGTATCAAATGAAAAATACACTTTGTACTAAATTTTCAAAATCGGTTTATTTTGTCTAGAATCTTTGTAAGTCAAATTGTTCACATCATTCTGTTAAGAACTTGATTTTGTGCAAGGAAACCATTAGGGGAGGCATGACTGCCGTGGTATTTCGTTCCAGCAAGCAAGAACTTGTTTTACACGATGTTCATTGAAGTGGGGATAAAAATTACGTCATTAGCATCAATGGATATTTCTAATCGAAGGATGCAATTTACTTCCGTGCTGATAATGATTATTGATCAAAAAAGGTTATCAAATTTACACTGAGTTTAGGAAATCTCTTCACCTTCCTATGTTCCAAATATGATTATATAACATCGCTTATATCTTACATTTGAACGTGCATCTGAAGCTGACCACAGAGTTCAAGATATTCAGAAATCATTTATTTCTTGAACTATCTGTTGTTGACTGATTTCCAGAAGACTGACTGTATGTAAAAATAATGCCCAATTGAAATGACCCGAAAGGGTGATTTTTTACAAAATCCAAAGATTTGCCACTGTACATGTCCATGATTTTGGTAACTTCTAACAAGTATTTGAGGCCTTATGAAAGGAATTTCAACTAAACAAATGATTATCGCAAACTACATTATCATCTGTATCGGTTTGCAGGTTGGTTTCTCCAATGAAGGAAAACTGAATGGCATCAAAGTGACAATAATCGGGGACCTAGGAAACACCAAGAATGACAGTGCTTTATCCTCGCTGCCTGTATGGTTGGACAACGGTGTGTTAATTTGTATATATATTATTTCAGATCTCTCCTGAAGCATAGTATGAAACCTGTGTTAAACCAATGTTTAAAGAAATTCATTTTATTCTTAATTCAGCTAGACTGGTTAGATTTCAAATGAAAAGATCTTTGCATATATGTGCGAATTTTTAAATTTTAGCAATTTATTTCATTTGGTCATTTGTCAATTTTAATTAATTTTCATGGAGACAATGGAACTTTTGCTTCCTGAATCCATGATTTATTGAAGAGTATTCCTCGCTTAAGATTTAATTAAACGTACTCAATAGTCAAAGGTGTTGAGTACTTTAATGGGAATAGATTTTTTGTCTAACTGCATTAACATAAATGTTGTTTGAAGGAAATGATCTTTTAACTGTATTCTAACCTCAAATGCAGAAAAAGTATATATATATATATATATATACATACATATATAAAAGGAACAAAACAATAAATTCATACATTCATATATGTGAATGGGTATTTGGTTAATCAGTCATTCGTTGCCAATCACGTAATTGCCTCAAGCACCCCTAATTGGGTGTGACTGGAACATCTTTCCTTTCTACAAAGTTTATGCAAAGTCAGAAAATACAACCATTGCTCTTGAAACAAAAGAGACATTTTTTATCAACAAGTTTTCTCCATCATTGAACTGTTAGCTCACATAAGGAACTGATTACTATTGTGATATATTGGATCATGAGTGTTTAATTGCACTTCTCGGTCCCATCAGTTATTAATGCAACATTGCAGAATCATCAACCCTGAACAACCCCATAGTGTTCGAGTCACACCCAATTAGAGGTGCATGATAATTATAAATTTTGCGACATTAGTGTAAGACGTAACACAATGTTTCTTACGTTTATTGAACATTCAAAGATCTTTGGTATAATGCTCAAGTTAGCACTAGCTCGAGATGATACTTATAGAACACGAATAAACATTGACTTCATCTTCTCTTCGCTGTTTTGAAGGATACTATTGTCCAGCATGGGATTTCAAACCCGTTGGGGTCAGAACTAATTTGCCTGCCAATACATGGACTCGTGGCCCAGGTGCGTTTTTTAAATGATATATGTGGTGTTGAATTGACTTTTAAGTTCTGCTGACAAATCCACTTGAAGTAACTTTGCAGCAATGCTAATTTTCTAGGGTAACAGTTAGTTTGCATATAAAATGTTACGCAGATATAGAGACTGGTGAATGAATGATTGAGTATATCCTTCCACCATAAACAGTTTTAAGCTTGTGGAGAATTAGATGAATTATACAATAACTAAATACCGAAAACGGTGATATGAATATTTTCATCCTTGTGGTGTTCTGCCTTCGATCGTTAACAACTCAAATTATAAAATTTCTGCAAATATTTCTGAATAAATTCAGACTTTGTGATGTAAACGATATGCTGCATTCTGATTGGATCAGACATGGTCATGTGATCGGTATACATTTCAATGAACCCAAAGTTGAGGGTTATACAAAATAACCTTCAGTAAATGCAGGTTATACGATATCGTGCCGGAACTAGCCAAAACACGCTGTACTGTCACCTAGATTCTGGACAGTATAAATACGCGAGTGTTATTTGTTAACTTTGATCTATTTAAATTAAACTTTACATTTTCCACTTTTTTCCAAAAATATAATCATTGTTAGTTTTTTGATACACAAAATGTATTATTTGTAGAATAAAAAAGTGTCATTTTTACCGAGTCTTTGGAACTATTTTGTTTATGCGTCTGAATACGGGTAGAGATCCGTCTTGGTGTAACCGGTACGTAGGTCAGTGCGACAAGCAGCTATAGAATTGCATTTCGAATGCATTTTCGCTTGAAATACAACGTTTGAATTTATAAGAAATGAATTTCATCATATGGTTGTCCACACGGTTATAACCTGTTTGAAACTTGTAAGATAAACTTTTGTATAACCGGCGTCGCAAGCTTGCCGGTTATACAAGTTTATCTTACAAGTTTCAAACAGGTTATAACCGTGTGGACAACCATATGATGAAATTCATTTCTTAAATAAATGTAAAAAACAACTACATTTTCGGTCTTTCTTTTTTTTGGGAGAACTTGATAAATTATTACATATTACTTTACAAATGAAAAAATTGTCAAATGTTACCAATTCGTTTATCATTTTGTTTATCATTTTGTTAGAATATGCATCATTACCGTTGTCCTTTGAAAGTAGACGTTAAACAGATTTTATGATACAATGATGTTACATGAACAGGCTCTTGTGAGGCAATCTTCATTATGGAGACTATGATGGAGCACGTTGCCAAAGCCCTGAACAGGGACCCCCTGGAGGTGCGAAAGTTGAACCTGTACAATCAGGGACAGGTAAGTGTATTTCCCCCGAAAAAGGTAGATTAGGTAAAAAAATCCTACGCTAGCCTCTGTTCTAATGGGAGCACTCATCGAAGCGGAAGCAAAGAAGGCTTATTAGATGCATCAAAGTTAGTTGTGCAGTGATGTCATTTCAAAAGTAGTCATCCCTTAGCCTCTTTCTATTTTAGTTGTTTACATTATTTCTACTTTTCACTTTGCACTTAATATATGCTCAAAACATCAACCCATATTTGTTTATCGAAAGTGTCATTAACTAATTGTTGTTTAGCATCTCTATCAAAATGCTACAAGCCATTTCTTCACATTCACGTTTACTGTTGAGTACGCATGACAATTCACGTCACATAGTTCGTAATAAGTGCCCTTCAGAGAAGAGTTTTCGAATAAATGCCTTATATGAAAGTATATATCTTCTTTATGTCATTGTCAGTATAACTTTCACACTTATGTTCGTAACCATTTCTAAACGCAGAAGGTTAATTTTATCATTATTGCAAGATAACTGAATTGTTACATCGTTTCAATGTCAATTTCCTTTGTGCAGAAATCCATTTCTGGGATGATGCTGGAGTATTGTGATATTAAGGACATTGTGGCCCAGCTGGAGACCTCTGCTGAAGTTCAGTCCAGGAAACAAAAGATCGAGGCCTTTAATAAGGTGAAAATATTACACACATGTCAGTCTGTAGGTTTATCTGTCTGTCACTCTCTGTCACTCATTCATTCACTCACCATCCCACCCACTCGCTCACGCACTCATTCACATACCCAAACACCCACTAACCCATCCACCCAAACACCCACTTACCCATTCACCCAAACACCCACAAACCCATCCACCCACGCACCTACTCACCAAGTCAATTCCTAACTCAAAAACCAAAAATCCAAAACTAAACAAAAATACCGACCCCACCACACCCTAATGATAGCCACAGTGACGGGACGATAACCTGAAACTGGTAGACACTATCTCAAAAATAGATATGTTTCTTATGACTTTGTGATTTGTGATTAACATTTGATTTCATTATTACAATGTTATCGAAAGCCCTTCATGGAAGTGATTATGTTCCTTACGTTTGTGCAGGTTAACCGATGGAGGAAGAGAGGGATTTCCGTTCAACCCATACGATGGGACCTGGATGCAAGATATCAACTATTTAACGTATTCTTGACCGTCTACCATGGTGATGGATCAGTTGCCGTATCAATAGGTGGTGTAGAGAATGGTCAAGGTATTCAAACAAAGGTTTGTACATTTCTGAATTGAGCACTATCCAAATACAGGTTAATGTGACATACGTCAAAAAACTCATGGTAAGATAAAGATCGTGATTACAGCTCTTTTAACAAGAATTCAACAGAATGTAATACAGAAGTATCATAGAGTTGTTATCGGGGTAAAAAAAATCTATGTGTTAGATGCTGTCGGCTATTGTCTACACAACTGTACAGAATTAAATACACTGAGCCAATTCCTTAAATATTCCGTGAACACGGTCTACTTAATTCTGCAATGTAGTGTTTAACGATTTATCGCGTAGTATCCAAATTTGTATTGTTTACTACGCGATACTAGTGCATCGATACAAACACAAATAGAGAATTCATCAGAATATTTCTATCGTGAGGGTCCACGATACATGGATGTATCGCCATAACAGACAATTATATCCCTTTATCGTTAACATAATTTGATGTTTTATATGCAATTTCACACTCTCTATAGAGCATCGAATTGTTTTATTTCCCTCCATGTAATGTTTATAACAGTTTGGTAGTTAAGAAAAAACATTACTTTTCTATGTCCTTTGTATTCATTTTTCATAAAATGAAGAGAATGAGGATACGCATTGTATCGCAACCTCTTTATCGCAACCTCTATATCGTAATAATAATCGTCACGTAGGTTCCATGGCAATAATTCCATGATATACTGTCTCGCTTTATAAAACTGGAATCGGGATATATCATCTCGCCAAAAGGCCACGACACACAGGTGTAGTTTTTTACCGTCAAACTGTTTTCTTTGTTGCAGATGATGCAGGTGTGTGCCTACGAGCTAGGGATTCCTATCGACTCTATCAAGGTGAAGGCCACAACAACTCTAGCCAATGCCAATTCTTTTACGACGGGAGGTAGCATCACCAGTGAAGTGAATGCTTTAGTAAGTGTATTATATCAAGGGATTAAAAAGAGAAATCTGTCGATATTTGCTTTTAGATTAATTACAAATGAAACTTTTTACACTTCCAACGCCCACACTTTTAAAATAATATGCTATATATAGAGGGAAGTTATATATAGCTTACGCAGGGACAATAATAGCAATATTCAAGTCGTTTATTTTTGATGAGTCACAGATAATAATCGTCTCATAAATAACATGGTTGTCACCTCTGCTACAAGTGTAATCACAACTATGAGAATAGCATTGGCTAATTTGCATCATTGAATTTTACTCAAGGGCATCATAAACTGCTGCACTAAACTGAAGGCCAGGATGGCTCCAGTGAAAGCCAAGATGCACGACCCCACCTGGCAGCAGCTTGTGGCTCAGAGTTACGCGGAAGGCGTGGACCTGAGCGCTAGAGCAGAGTAGGTATAGGATTAAATACTCACTCAAACAGTTAAAGTATCTCACTGGATAATCTTTATAGAAAAGGTATGATATCGTGATGTTGAACAGTGTAGACTTGCCGGAATCCTTTCTGTGTCGACAGTCAAGGAAGCAATGTTTATTCACGTTTGGTTGAGGTGAGGTAGTTTGGGGTTTAACGCCGCTTTCAAGATTATTACATTTGGACCTTGTTGACTACACATTTACATTATATTACTTTTTTCATATGAATAATATCTATATGGTTTCAATTCAAGTAATATTCACCTTCTATTTGGCTTTGGAACACGTCTGAAGCACTAACTTGTCATTTAATTCATTATTAAGGTACATTCTTAAATTGTGACATTGGGCACTATCTTTGGTTATTTTTTTTTTTAGGACAGAAAGAAATAATTATGCATATAACTCCGTTTGTCATGATTGTTTTCATATTTAGACTTAATCCAACCGATCTGAAATACGACTACAACATTTACGGAGCTACGTGTACCGAGGTGGAGCTTGATGTCTTGACGGGAGAAAACCAGATCACCCGGGTTGATATTCTGTATGATTGTGGAGAGAGGTAGGGGGTATTTTTAGTTGATATTCCGTATGACTGTGGAGAGAGGTAAAGTGCATCACAAGTTGGCATTCAGTTAGGTCGAGAGGCTCTACCTGCAAACCCATTGGATAGCAAGTATGCGCTCCCTTGCGTGAACAGTCCATTCGGCGACAGAAATTTCGGTCTAGTATTCTGAGTGATTATGGAGAGGGGGAAGGTGTATAATAAAGTGATATTCTGTATGACTATGGAGGGAGGGGAAGATATGAATATTGCTTTCCAGAATTCACCCTCAAAGCACTGTTACAAACTATTTGACAAAACTACATTACCAAAAAAATGGACATTTCTCTTAAATCACAAAGATAAGATTATTTTATATCGCTTTGGTGTAGCATTTTGTCACCATATATCTTGAATAGACCGTTTATAATTATACAAATGTAAGGTTCAAAACCGAAGGTAACGATTACGTCTTTGAAAAATATATCACATAACCTTCTGTGTCAGAGCACATTTCAATTCAAATAACATTATTATAATTCGTTGTTGCGCTGCTATTTAATGTAATATCATTTCACACAGCATGAATCCTGAGATCGACATTGGTCAGGCGGAAGGAGCGTTTGTGATGGGTCTTGGATACTGGATGACAGAGCAACTTATCTTCGACCCCAAAACTGCTGTCAATCTGACAAGTGGCACCTGGGTTGGTATCATATCTTGTTTATAAAACCTGTAATTATGGTTTGTGTATATATTCAATCTTATCAGTGATGTGCAATACTCTTTTATCGTCAAGTTTGAAGTATCAAGTCAACTTGGTATTTATCATTTTGAGAAAGCTGAAAACAAGCAGTTTGTACAGACGCATTTGCACTAAAATGAATAATGCACTCAGGGCGATTAGACAAAATGTCAGTTTCATAATATGGTTATCCTGTGGCCACTTATGAAATATAATTTATCTAAGCATCCTGATATTGAGATATTACCTGAATTATTGATGAATTGCTAAATAGTGAGACAGATTCACAAGAATGCTCGTTGAATATGTTGCAGGAGTACAAGCCACCAATGGCCAAGGACATTCCCATTGATTTCCGGATCCAGTTCTTGAAGAACCACCCGAACAAAAGAGGAGTTTTACGTTCAAAAGGTGACACTGTGTTTCCGGGTTAACTCTTTAATTCTTTCTCAAATTGAATCATTTCATAATGGTCGAATATGTTTATTGTTGTCAATTAATAGTAAATGCTGTTCATGTCGAAGTCATTTGTTTTTTCGAAGAGTTTGAAATACAATTCAATCATAACTCAATGCCTAATAATGAAATTGTGGCGGAAGAATAATACTATTTTTCGATTTATATAGCGCAAAATACTAGGTATGCTTTGAGCGCTTCAAATTCATATATGAAAAAAAAATAATAGATATGGCAGTCTGTGCTATTCGACGATCTATCTCAGACATATCTATTAGTTATATTTTGTAAGTACGATTTAGTTATCAAATGTGTACACAAAGGTTTGTTCGATCACCGTTCGATCACCGTCCATTCAGAACAAATTTCACATATTAACCGAGGGCAAATGACTTAAACGTTATTTAATCGATATCGATTCCTGATATAGTTATCATATTCTGCTTTGTTTTAAAGCGGTTGGCGAACCACCTCTGTGCATGGCTAGTTCTGCCCTCTTCGCAATCAAGCACGCCGTTGAAGCGGCCAGGAAGGATGCAGGAAAGCTGGACTACTTTCAACTCAGTGAGTTTGATGTTTATAAAGCAACGGGCATTTTCCAACACAATGTTGTACCATGATACGTGACGTAATTCTAATTCCTGTGTAAGGATACACGGCAATCAACTAACAATCATAACTATTTCTCCTATTTGCTATAAAAATAAATTTAAAAACTTGAGGAAGTTTTTATGGCATTTAAAAACACTCTGTGTTTGATAAAAGCAATTTTGATTCCGTTTTCAATCAGATTTTTCAAATTCATGTTTATATTTACATCACCCAACATTTTTTTCGAAATCAGTTACTTTCAAATGTTAAAAACATTTTTTTCAGATGGACCAGCAACAGTAGAAGCTGTTCAAACCGCATGTCAAGTTGACCCAAGTCAGCTAGTATTTGGAACATAGGGAATACGTTGAATGAGTTTTTGAAATCGATATGTCACGTCGTTGTTGACGTGCAAAGATGCTTTACGGAAACCACATGTTCCTAAACTGTTGTATCGTGTATACAATGTTCTATATATTGTATATCTAATGTTTTCGTTACACCGTGTATGTAATATTTTCTATTGATAAAAGTTGTTTCGTATGTTTTTCGATTACTCAACAGCATTTGGTACATTTTATATGTATATCAGTCCCCAATAGAAGATATGTGTACTGTTGTGATAATCCCAATATTAAACTAGTGTATAAACGCTAATCGTGTTACATCAAAATAGTCTGTATTTATGGAAGCATGTTGTTAGTACCGCCGTTATAATGGAACTGCCTTCATGATGGAACTTTATTCGTGGACATCTTACGACAAGAACACTTAATTGATATGTGCCAGATAAAACCGAAACGAACTTTCCTTTATATGATATAGGTTAATAAGTTGTTACCGTTTGGTATCAAAATCAGATATCATATATAGAGGTTTGACATATGATACAAACTCATGCACAGTGCAGAAAGGCCTCAACGGCTAAAGCCCGTGTTCGAATCCCATTGCAGGAAAAAATGTTTGACCTAGTCCTAATACTAAATTGTGTCACTGGGCAAGTCACTTCTTCCGCATTGCAGTCTAACAATGAATTGTTCGAATGGGTACCTATACCAGGACGTATGGACCCGTGGTTCCGCTGAATGTTTAATTATTGAAGGTTCAATTTCATCCGTGTAATGATAAACGTTAAACATTTAGCAGGTATAATACCCGGAAATAGCGTCACAGAATTTAGACATAATCATTTTCATTATGGTTGCTGATGGTTTTTTGATTATTTAGGAGTTTTGTTGTTGTTTCTGTATGAAGGATTCATAGACGAAAGATGGCATAATATTCCAGATACAAGTCATTATTATTTCTTGTAATCGAAGTCTTAACTAACGGATTTTCGATACTTGTATGTCAGGATGTCTTATACTCAGAATTACAATATAGACAATTTCCGTGAGCTATCCATCATCAATACGTTCTACTTAACGCGTCTGACATAACCCAAATCCCAGCTATTTACCTTTGTAATTTGCATATTTTCCGCATTGGAATCCAACCAAATGGATGTGTTTTCCTGCTGCTAATATTGTTCTTTGAATTATTTATATATATGTATGTGTGTACATTTGTATGTCATATTGCATATATCATTGTAAAAATAATAAATTCTTATCTTGTAATCTTTGTGTAGAATCATATGTGTATTTCAATACATTATGTAGTTAAATGTCGGAAACATAAAATGAAAATGCAAAACATCAAAAACGATAACATATAGTAGAATGAGGAATAGAGAAAACATTACTTTCAACATGTTAAAGTTATTTGATTAATATCCTGAAAGAAAGAATACCCAGGGTTGTATTCGAGAAAGTAAGGTGTATGCTAACTCTTACACAAAATGCCTTCGACGCATAACAGGATTGTTTTAAATCATTCAGATATTTATCCTTAAAGAATTGTGTGTGGAGTTTGCGTGTGGTAGCACGCGTCATAAGACGAAATCACACTACTAAACATCTTCATTTATGTCAGTGGTACCTCATTTCTTTCTTAGCCAAGTTTATGTTTGTAGTACCGCATAATTCCTTTTAGCAGCCAAGTTTCATCCTGAGAGCCACTCTTTTCTGTTTGTAACTATCTGATATAGTTAACTATATATACTGCCATCATCTAGTAATGCTGTTTCTATCGAATCAAGTTGGGTAGAAAGTTTGCATTCAGGTACAAAGCAAATGTAGAATTCCAAAGGGACAATATAGGTATTTATTGGCACTACACACACTTCATATCATCATAGTATCATTTGACTGAGAAGAACTTGACGGTACTTTACAGTAACAAAATTTAATACTTTAGATCGAGATTTGATCTAAACCTACACATATAAACCGCTGCATCAACATTCAATGTTTCTTTGTAATGTTGATGTAATAAGCAATCAAATATTTAACACTAATATCTGAATAAAATGCAACATTTTATTGCTGATATTTGGGCAGTATCCTTATAGCTTCTTATGAGCTAGTTAATGTGGCAATTTCGCCAAGAAGAGGTTTATCTCCTCATCGCAGTTGATTATCAAGATTTGAAATAATCTTTGTGTGTAATGATAAAATGCAATAATGGTTCTTTTCCGATAGAAAAATCATTTAAGGAAAAGCCATATTGTTATGGTTATAATCTATGATATCTGTTTCTTGTAATTATTAAAAATAGTAACGTACTTTAAAGGCATTAGTGCACGCTATTACGGTTTAAATTGGCTATTTTAAGGTTTAAGAGGACTTATGCATTCACTTAACCTTTCTATCGATGCAATGAAATACTTAAAATTCTTTACAATTGACCTGCAGTCAACAATGAAAAAATCTAGAAAGCCGCTGTCGGCTTGGACATATAAAAAATCTAAGTTTAGCTCTGCACAAAACGGATATCTCAAAGACAGTTAAACGCGGCTGAATTATTATTATGTGCAGCTATTGAATTTTCCTAAACTCTGAACTGAGACCAAAGAATGAATTATGTTTTATGAATTCAATGTTGTAAATAAACCGATTTAATAACACAGCATTAGCATTGCTATTAGATTGACCAAAGCGTTTGCCGTTTCCGCTTTTTTGGTTATGAGCAAAATCTTAATATTTCCGATACCGTAGTTCACGCGGATTTATTGTAGCGTAACATTAAATACTTCCGGTCTTTAAAAATCAACTTTACTGTCTGAATACGTAAATATTCGTTAAATAACTTACGAGGTAGATTACTTGAGTAAGGATCTTGAATAATATCGAGAGATATGCAGAATCTGTGCATTCGTTGTGTTAACGAAATATTGGTGTGCACTAGTTCGTTTAAATGATAAACTAGATTTGAAAAGTTTTAAGGTTTTGCTTTTATGTTAAAAAATCGCGCCAATGCATCAAAATCAAGTTACCGCTGAGACAATTAACACCCTTTTTGATATTATTTTATCATAAAACCTAGAGAACGTTATAGGATGTTAGTGCATTTAAATTTACTTTCTTATTTTTATTCTTTCAATTACAGGGCCAAACTACATCAAAGGCATAACATGAAATTAAGTAATTAAAGCAAACTTAAAAAAAAAAAATTCAACCCTTTTGCTTTCACACATTTAACACGTCATCGACATAACAAGCAGGTTCTTTTAGTGACATTTTCTGATGAATCCGGATATAGACTTCTTAGCAGCGCCAAACTCACAACGTAGGAAGGGGAAGTCCCCCAAAATCCTTACTTGTAACCAAAGGAGGGCTTATACTTCCTGGTCATGTAAGATGCCAGCTAATCTTTTCTTTGAGATTGAATTTCAGCTGACACAGCATGTATTATATATAAATAATGGTCAAGAAAATACGCTTGTCAGTTGAATCACTCCCACGACTAGGTAAGTTCATTTGCTTTATTGGTATGATATATGAAAATAATAAAATGTCATTCAGAAGATACTCAATAGTTTACTTGTTAATGTTTAATCTTTTTAAATTGTCGTCAATCTTTATATAACTTAATTTTAAATATCCATGTTTTACCAATGCACATATGCCACAAAACGTAATAATAAAAAATAATCAAATGTTATCTAATTGTCTTATTTGCATGCGATTATTCATTTCACATTACGTAACATTGGCTTATTTAAATAAACTTAAAAGAATGTGGTTGAACTTTTATTCGGTTATGTAAGATTTCATAGATTGTTTTCAATTCTATCAAAATTTATGAGAATGTACCAAATAAGAAGGCTCAGAACTTTATGATAATGAGATAGTAGATATTAGGTTTATTGTTGTTTTGGTTCAGAACACTTAGTACAATATACAGCAGCACAGGATCCTTCACTCTTTAAGAGCCACTCCGTGATTTTCATAACATAGTATATACCTTTGATACGAACCTAAATGTCATATGTGGTGATATAAAATCAAAACATCTTAACTTTTCATGTACAAAAGACATACACATGACAAATACTGGTTTTCCATTAAAATCTAAAATCAACTTTATAAATACACAGATGTGTAGATATCACGTCCAATATACATGGATGCTAGTTATATAACCTAATAAACACTATCAACCCCTAACTGCCCTTCTAGCTGTTTTAGATAAGTCTTCAAAATTACGTTTAAAGATTTGACGCGCGCTACTGTCCGGCTTTCGATCATAATTGCGATGTTCTACCTTCATATTGTCACTGTAAAAAACCATCAAGCTTTAAAATGGGTCTTTTTGGTAACAGTGGATACTTCGCAATCAAATAACACCATTGATTAAGTTTGGCATATATGACTCCCAACAACTCACGGAGGTTATATTTTTGAAGACATTTAGTTGTTCCTCTTAACGGCATTGGCAAGTTATTCCTGTAAAATATGTAAATGATATTGCTCAAATTTCGAAACTGATATGAATTTCGTAAATAGATGTTGTCTTCAACAGTACATAAACGATAACCGATAACTGACGAGTAAAAACTGAATCTAAATAAATCACTTGCATGTACATAAACAAGAGTCGATAGATCGGTGTTTTAAAATATATAAATGTATATAACACATCATAAGTATTAACACAGAAAAGTTTTCTTTTGTCGTTTTATGTCAAATTAATGACGATCACAATAAATATAAAATCCGGCAAGTTAATCAAGAACGTGTCACGGCACGGCATATACGATTTGGCCGCATTACTTATGTAAATTGATTAACGTCTCCATGGTGAAAGATATTATGTTTAGATCAATATTGTATTAGATAAACATAAAAAATGCTGTGATTTAAAATAAATATGTCATGATATAATCGAGTTGAAAGTTATTATATCCTTAAAGACAAGTATACTTTTATCGACTTCCGTTTTTTTGTGATCCGTTTACCATCAGCAAAAGTGTGATTTATTTACCCCAAAAGCAGTGATATTTTAAGACATTGACGTCGTCATGTTTATGACGTCATAGAAGTATAATGTCATTACTTGATGAAAAATAATTATAACGTCATGTACTTGATAAGGCCTGTGCATTGTTCTATATCTACTGTGGATACAATATTTTCAAGGAGATCTTCTGTGAAGCACTTTCGAATGATAATTGTATATATCACTACACGTTTCAACGTACGTTTATTAAAATGTTTTACTTCCAGCAATGAGATATAGACTGTTGATCGTGCTCGTGCTCGTTCTCTACTGTCCATCTATCCATGGATTTAGAAGCATCTGCGGCAGACTTACCAACGGATGTTCAACAATCATAGATATACCCTATAGACAATACTTCAGACCTTCGTGTGACAGACATGACGCTTGCTATCGATGTGTAAGTAGATTTATTCTGGTAATCAAATTCGATTGTGTATCTTATATTAGGCGCATGAAATATACCCTGCAATACATTATCCCTAAATATTTTCAAAAGCAGTATTACCTAAATCAACAAATGCATGATTAATAAATGTAGCGATTGCAGACTACGTGGGAATCGTTTTCGTAAGCCCTTTCCAAGCTTATTGAGTTATTCACTTTAGGCAGAGTACATAGACTAACTGGAGACAATGATTTACCCTACCGTACAAATAATTATTTATTTTCCAATTTATTTGGTCTCAGAGAGAGAAAAAGCTTGGCAACTTTCGAGAGCTCAGAAACGTGACCGTTCACTGAGCGACAGGAAGTTCGAATGAGGTTTGGGTCACGTGACCATAGGTGGCGCGGGGGTGGGCAGGTAACTCCCGTCTTTCTTCTCTGTGTAATATGGTCGAGAGACAATTGATAGGCAATTAAGGGCTACGGTGAGTCGGAGACGGTAATAGTACGTTAAATAATGGAGTCAAGAACTGAGTCTTTATAAATAAATTTTAAGGTATTACATAGACCGCAAAATGTTTTGAGTTGAAATGTTTAAAGGCACTAGGGCACTCTTTAACGGTTTAAATTGGCTTTTTGAAGGTTTAAGGCATTCACTTAAACTTTCTATCGATGCAATGAAATACTAAACATTCTTTACAATTAACCTGCAATCAACAATGAAAACGTTAAGACAGCCGCTGTCGGCTTGGACATATACATATCTATGGTTAGCTTTGCACAAAACGGATAAATTACTGACACTGGGAAACGGCTGAACAAATATTGTCTGCAGCTATTGAATTTACCTAAACCCTGAACTGAGAACAAATCATGAAATATGTTTTATGAAAGCAATGTTGTAAATAAACCGATTTAATAACACAGCTTTAGCATTGTTGTATTATAACAGATACTTATGTTTATGTTGCAGGGTTCTGCCTTTAGATTCTCAAGGGCTGACTGTGACAATCGTTTCCGTACCAACATGCGGAGGTCCTGCTACACCAGAGAGTGCCTCCATTATGCTGAACTATATTTCACCGCAGTTCAAGCTTTCGGAGAGTCTTTTTACTCTGGATACAACCGTGAATGTCGTGCACCTGGGGTATATAGGTGTCTAAGGAGATAGAACCTCCAGTCTCATGACATTGAAGATTTAAAATAAATCAGATTCTCAAGGGCTCACTCTGACAATCGTTTCCGTGTCAACATGCGGAGGTCTTGCTACACCAGAGAGTGCCTTCATTCTGCGGAACTATATTTCACCGCAGTTCAAGCTTTCGGATGGCTTTTTCACTCTGGATACAACCGTGAATGTCATGCACCTGGGTATATAGGTGTCTGAGGAGCTAGAATCCTCCAGTCTCATGACATTGAAGATATTAAGAATATCATTATGACTAATAGATCAGAAGACCAAGATCTTTTGTTATTTCGAGTTGATATAATGATCTATATATTTGGTTTCTTGTAAAAGCGCGCTACGGCATATAAACTTTTACTTTCTTCTCAAGAGGATTCATCTTTAGAAAGTCAATTTCTTCTGTACAGACTAATTAGCCAGAGTTGAAATTTTACCTTTAGATTAAGTGACTATATATGAGCTAAGGAGAATATGACTCTGTTTATGTGAATAAAAGACATAATCATTCAATGTTTATTGTGTTATGATTTATATGTCACACTGTCAAATATCACACTGTGGCGACAGATATTTGCCTGCACATTATATTTTGTCAAAGCTTGATCGTTCGAGGTTAGAAGCATTACAAATATGAGAATTACGTACTTTATATATAAAAATGGCCAAGGCAAAACAGTGACGTGTAGAATTTGGCGCTATTGGGGCATGATATTAAAATTCTTAAGAAAACACATTTCATGATTCCTTTATTGCATGATAGTAAAACCTTGGCCTATTAAAATGTGGTGTATTGACCGCCATCATGGAAGTTGAGCAATATCAAACGTGGGGCTTTGTGTTAAAAGGTTTCCAGATTTACCGCTGAATCAAACGAGAACTGTGATGGTGATACCCCGTCCCACGCCGAAACACGAGGTGACAGTCGCTTGAGTTAAAATATATATTTACATTGTGCCTCTGTACACCAAGCATAACAATTGGGTACCTAGTACCTGGTGATTGGCAAGGGTGTCTTTCAAGAGTTGTAAGTGGCAGCTTTGGTTAGACAAATATGATACTACATTGATTGGTGAAGCATTGTGATTGCTAGAGAGATCTATTTTTATCATTATTCTATTGAAATATCTTAGGAAATGATTCCAAGTCAGTCTATACTAAAGTGATACAGAGAATGTTCCATGAAATTTGGTGCACATCATTGTCCGGTTTTCGAACACGAATGTCGATTTCTTCCCTGTTTATTTTCCTTATGCTAACGGATAGGCGTTGAGATGCACATTTTCAGAAACAACCACTACTTGTCGATGAAATAACAGCATCTACAAAGTTTGACATATTTGACCCAAACGACATACTATGTGCCTCTTTACTTCTGACCAACGAACGCGTTTTCTTACAAGATCCGGCCTTTTTGTTGTGTGTGATGAGCTATCGGTAGGGCGTATGGTATAGAAAAGTAGATATTCCTGAGGCCTGTCGTGGTTACTTCACTTTAGCGTCGGTAGCACGTTTTCAGGTATATAAAGTGACCTCGCTAAAACGAAAATAAATGCTACTAACGTGAAAGTCCAATCAGCAGTTCCCAAACATCGTATCATGTACAATTAAGCTTGGCGAATTATTTTTCCTAACGCAAATGATTAAAAGGTGTTCACACTAAAATAGCCGCCACAGGTGTCTGCTTAATACTTGATAACTTCTTCTACGATTAGGGATGACCAGGGCCTCCTTTCACAAAGCCCTAAGGTGATCGTAAGTCCTCGAGGTAACCTGAGTGCAATGTTAAAGTATGGGAGTTAAGGTTAACCTTAGTTAAGGTTAAGCAGGCCCTGGTTGAGTAATGAGATGTTTGACCCTCTAAATATAAAACATTTGCATAAACTAATGTTTTTGATGAAAATTTTAAGAAATTAAATCATCGCTACTGTCCCTTTAACGAGGAACATATATGAAGTTGATGTGTCTTACTCCTTGAATATCAATTTTCTTTTAGACAACAATGTATTGTTGATCAATAGAAGCAGTTTCGAAACGGAAGGATTATGGTAAGTTAAGCTACGCAAAAGTATTTCCCTACCTCCAATAATAAGGTGTTCACACACAAAAATGGCCACCACATGTGTTTGATTGATTCTTGATGAAAATGTGTACTGTAATAAAGTCCATGATCCTCCAAAGATAATATATGTGTCATGAACTAATGATTATTTGTGAAAATTCTTTAAAAAATAAATGTTTCAAAATAACGTGCTAGTGCCCTTTTAAGATACTCGTACATGTATCGCACAAAGTGACAGTGATATCGGCATTTGTTTATCTTCATCATGACGTCAAAACAGGATGAACCGTTTTACATCAAAGTAGGTTCGGGGTTCGAATCCCTCTAGGGGCGTTCGAATCCCGCCAGGGGCTCGGCAACTTTGTCTACAGTAGAGAACTGTTCTACACGCAGTCTGGTTTCGGTGCTGTGTTACACTGAATTTCAGCGAAGTACCACCCATGGTTTGCCAGTTCCAGTCGATGCTCGCAGGTTTCACCGCAATGCATAGCAACAATGGTGTTGCGGGATTTCTCCCTGCAATAATACTAGCAGCCGCGATATAAGTGAAATAATCTTGAAAGCGGCGTTAAACACCAACTCACCTCACCTCACCTCACTGCTGCTAATATTGCTAGAATGAGGAATAGAGAAAACATTACTTTCAACATGTTAAAGTTATTTGATTAATATCCTGAAAGCAAGAATGCCCAGGGTTGTATTCGAGAAAGTAAGGTGAATGCTAACTCTTACACAAAATGCCTTCGACGCATAACAGGATTGTTTTAAATCATTCAGATATTTATCGTTAAAGCATTGTGTGTGGAGTTTGTGTTATTACGCGTCATAAGACGAAACCACACTATTATACATCTTCATTCATGTCTGTAGTACCGCATTATGACCTTTTCTCAGCCAAATTTATGTCTGTAGTACCGCATTATGACCTTTTCTTAACCAAATTTATGTCTGTAGTACCGCATTATGACCTTTTCTCAGCCAAATGTATGTCTGTAGTACCGCATTATGACCTTTTCTCAGCCAAATGTATGTCTGTAGTACCGCATTATGACCTTTTCTCAGCCAAATTTATGTCTGTAGTACCGCATTATGACCTTTTCTCAGCCAAATTTATGTCTGTAGTACCGCATAATTCCTTTTCGCAGCCAAGTTTCATCCTGAGAGCCACTCTTTTCTGTTTGTAACTATCTGATATAGTTAACTATATATACTGCCATCATCTAGTAATGCTGTTTTTATCGAATCAAGTTGAGTAGAAAGTTTGCATTCAGGTACAAAGCAAATGTAGAATTCCAAAGGGACAATATAGGTATTTGTTGGCACTACACACACTTCATATCATCATAGTATCAATTGACTGAGAAGAACTTAACGGTACTTTACAGTTACAAAATTTAAGACTTTTGATCGAGATTTTGATCTAAACCCGCACTTAAACCGCTGCATCAACAATCGATGTTTCTTTGTAATGTTGATGTAATAAGCAATCAAATATTTAACACTAATATCTGAATAAAACGCAACATTTTATTGCTGATATTTAGACAGTATCCTTATAGCTTCTTAGGAGCTAGTTAATGTGGCAATTTCGCCAAGAAGAGGTTTATCTCCACATCGCAGTTGAAATTTAGATATAAGTCTTGGAGCCTTTATTGATTATCAAGATATGAAATAATCTTTGTGTGTAATGATAAGATGCAATAATGGTTCTTTTCCGATAGAAAAATCATTTAAGGAAAAGCGATATGGTTACGGTTGTAATCTATGATATCTGTTTCTTGTAATTATCAAAATTAGTAACGTCCTTTAAATGATAAACTAGATTTGAAAAGTTTTTAGGTTTTGCTTATACGTTAACAAAATCGCGCAAACGCAGCAAAATCAAGTTACTGCTGAGACAATTAACACCCTTTTTGATATTATTTTATCATAAAACCTAGATAACGTTATAGGATGTTAGTGCATTTAAATTTACTTTCTTATTTTTATTTTTTCAATTACAGGGCCAAACTACATCAAAAGCATAACATGAAATTAAGTAATTAAAGCAACTGTGTTAAAAAAAATTCATCCCTTTTGCTTTCACACATTTAACACGTCATCGACATAACAAGCAGGTTCCTTCATTGACATTTTCTGATGAATCCGGATATAGACTTCTTAGCAGCGCCAAACTCACAACGTAGAAAGGGGAAGTCCCCCAGAATCCTTAATTGTAACCAAAAGAGGGCCTATACTTCCTGGTCATGTAAGATGCCAGCTAATCTTTTCTTTGAGATTGAATTTCAGCTGAGACAGCATATGTTATATATAAATAATGGTCAAGAAAATACGCTTGTCAGTTGAATCACTCCCACGACTAGGTAAGTTCATTTGCTTTATTGGTATGATATATGAAAATAATAAAATGTCATTCAGAAGACACTCAATAGTTAACTTGTTAATGTTTAATCTTTTCAAATTGTCGTTAATCTTTATATAACTTTGTTTTCATTGTCATAGAGAATGCTAAACTTCGAGTTTGCTCATGTTTCTTTTCCCTTATGACTTCTGATTAGATATCCATGTTTTACAAATGCACATATGCCACAAACTTAATAAATCAAATGTTATCTAATTGTCTTATTTGCATGCGATAATTAATTTCACATTACATAACATTGGCATATTTTTTTAAAAAAAACTTAAAAGAATGTGGTTGAACATTTATTCGATTATGTAAAATTTCATAGATTGTTTTCAATTCTATCAAAATTTATGAGAAGGTACCGAATAAGAAGGCTTAGAACTTTATGATTATGAGGTAGTAGATATTAGACTTATTGTTGTTTTGGTTCAGAACACTTAGTACTATATACAGTATAACAGGATCCTTCACTCCTTAAAGAGCCACTCCGTAAGTCCTCTATTTAACATATATTTTACCGTAACGTCATGAACAATTAATACATTTTCGTATTTATAAGCCATAGCTGCGTCGTCCGTCAACTCTAGATTGTTAATCTTCACAGAACTATTCACAGTTAATTTGCAATCGACAGTTGTGAAAATCGTTAATATATTTTGATGAACAACGATAGATGTCAAAAGGAAACAGTTATTCCTATGATTTAAGCAAACAACATAATCGTACCCTTTGATTCATAGATCGGAAACATTCATGTTATATAAAATGTAGATCAGTTGTTTAATTTGTAAGAGAGAAATTGTCAGCGATCACGGTAATGTTTTTAAATCCCTCTTGCGGCCTTTCAGTTATCTTTTTGAAGACATTTAGTTGTTCCTCTTAACGGCATTGGCAAGTTATTCCCGTAAAATATAAGATATACATTGCTCAAATTTCGAAACTGATATAAATTTCGGAAATAGATGTCTTCAACAGTACATAAACGCTAACCGATAAATGACGAGTAAAAATGAATCTCAATAAATCACTTGCATGTACATAATAAACAAGAGTCGATAGATCGGTGTTGAATGAACTTTAAATATTTAAATGTATAGGTGAGCATATAACACATGTAAGTATTTACACAGAAAAATTTTCTATTGCCATTTAATGTGAAATTGATGACGATCACAATAAATATAAAACCCGGTAAGTTAATCGAGAACGTGTCACAGCAGTTTAAAGAGCCACTCCGTGATTTTCATAACATATTATCAATCTTTGATACGAACCTAAATGTCATATGTGGTGATATAAAATCAAAACAATTTAACTCTTCATGTCCAAAAGACATATAAATGACAAATACTGGTTTTCCATGAAAACATCCTTATAAATGCACAGAGGTGTAGATATCACGTCCAATATACATGGATACTTGTTATATAACCTAACAAACACTATCAACTCCTAACTGCCCTCCTGGCTCTTTTAGATAAGTCTCCAAAATTACGTTTGACTATTTGACGCGCGCCACTGTCCGGTTTTCGATCATAATTGCGACGTGCTACCTCCCTATTGTCACTGTAAAAAAACAATAAGCTTTTGAATGTGTCTTTTTGGTAACAGTCGATACTTCGCGATCAAATATCACCATTGATTAAGTTTGGCATATATGACTCCAACAACTCACGGAGTGGCTCTTTAAGCATTGCGATTTGGGCGCATTACTTATGTAAATTGATTATCGTCTCCATGGTGAAAGATGTTATTAAGTATATATCATTATTGTATCAGATGACTAGGTGAACATAAAAAATGTTGTGATTTAAAAAAAATATGTCATGATATAATCAAGTTGAAAGTTATTATATGCCATAAGACAAGTATACATTTATCGACTTCCGGTTTTGTTGTGGTACTTTTAACATCAACAAAAGTATGCTTTATTTACCCCAAAAGCAGTGATATCTTAACACATTGACGTCGTCATGTATATGACGTCATAGAATTATGATGTCATTACTTTATGAAAAATAATTATAAAGTCATGTACTTCATAAGGGCAGTGCATTGTTCTACATCTACTGTGGATACAATATTTTCAAGGAGATATCGCATGATCTACCTCAAATGATATCTTCTGTGAAACACTTTCGAATGATAATTGGATATCACTACATAATTCAACCTACATTTATTAAAATGTTTTACTTCCAGCAATGAGGTACAGAATGTTGATCGTACTCCTGCTCGTGCTCTTCTGTCCATCTATCCAAGGTAATAGAAACACCTGCGGCAGACTTACCAACGGATGTTCAACAATCATAGATATACCCTATAGACAATACTTCAGACCTTCGTGTGACAGACATGACGCTTGCTATCGATGTGTAAGTAGATTTATTCTGGTAACCAAATTCGATTGTGTATCTTATATTAAGCGCATGAAATATACTTTACAATGCATTATCCCGAAATATTTTTAAAAGCAGTATTACCTAAATCAACAAATGCATGATAACTAACTGCGGGATAGCGCAGTGGTTAGCGCGGTCGGCTTCGGATCAAGAGGTCCGTGGTTCGAATCCCGCAACTTTGTCTGCAGTCGAGAACTGTTCCACACACAGTCAGGTTTGGGTGCAAAGCTACACTGAATTTCAGTGCAGTACCACCCATGGTTCGATAGTTTCAGCCGATGCTCGCAGGTTTCATCGCAAGGCATAGCCACAATGCTGTTGCCGGCTTTCTACATGCAATATTAGCAGCCGCGATATAAGTGAAATACTCTTAAACGGCGTTAAACCCCATATTACTTTACCTCCAAAAGCCCTTCCCAAGCTCATCAAATAATTCATTTTAGGCAGATGACATAGACGAACTGGAGACAGTAATTTAATGGAGGCAAGAAATGAGTCTTTCTAAATATATTCAAAGGTAATATAAAGATGTTTTGACTTGAAATATTTAATATAAGTATGTATAATATAAGAATATGTACATTATCGACCTCTTTGAGAAATAAGCTAGGGCATGAAGACAATCTGATTTTAAAAAGGGCATAAAAGTTACACAAAAAGACAGTACCTTGATTCGTACTGCTTCTATAAGTAGCTTTCCCCATTCCGTTATGAAGAGAAAAGCCCATGATGGCCTAGGTTCGAATCCCGATAGATTCCTTTTTCTCCAAGGAGTATTCATTGGAACACCGACGATTTTGATCAGACTTGGCATGAAGACTACTAAAATCCTACATATATCATGACATCGGACTCCGTCGTCATGTAATTTGTATTGATATTATATTAAAAGCGCCAGCGCTCACCAATATTTCTTAAACATATATAACGCACAGATCATGCATCACTAAGGTAAACTTCCATGCAAGTTATTTTGATAATGTTCATGTAATCAGGGCATAAAGTTAATTTAAAAAGACCGGAAGTATTTAATGTAAGGTTGCATTAAGTATGCATAAACTAAGACAATGTTCAAGTGTGGTATACATTATGAAAACCCTAAATGGCAGCCATTATGGTCCCCGCAACAACGATGCTTATACTCTCTATAAGAAATGGGTATTGTTACAGATATATCTTATGATGACGAATATTCTATCCTTATTATCCTTATATATATTGTTTATTAAAAAATCAATATCCGATATGTGTACAGCAGACATTTGAGATTTTTGACATCCCTTTATGACTTGGACCGCCTAACACATTTGCCATTGATTACGCTTGTAATGAATAAAACATACTTTTTCGCATCAAGCGAAAGCTAAACTAAGTTCAGATACCCTTATAATCATTAGTAAAGCCGATTTGAGCACGAAAATGCGTAGTATAGTACCTTAAAATCAAACTCAAAGTACTTAAGATTACTAACAAACCCAATGTAAAGTGATATACAGAAATTATTAACTCGATAAATAATGATTGCTTTCGGAATGAAGCAAAACGAGAAAATATTTGTCTTACCAGAAGAAAGTTGTATAATTTCCCCCCTCACAAAGGTATATGATATAGAGGATATTATATGAGTGTCCATGACATACTATATTTACGACACGAGTTCCTTAATATAAGTATTTCCCGAGCGAGAGCGAGGGATATACTGATATTCAGGCACGTGTGTCGTGAACATAGTATGTCATGGGCACGAATATGATATATGAATATGTTTATTAGCGAAGTCACGAAATCAAAGGAAATTACCAAAATCGACCCCAAGCATAGGCGGTTTACCCGCCGCCCTTACGTGTGAAACGCAACGTCATAGGCAAACTGTCAAAGCATTGTTTCGACGTGACGTCACAATGAAAAAAAGATATGTTGCCCTAGGGCATCGTATGAAAAATATGAAACCCGTTATGATTGCCCTTGTTGGTAATAAATATACTTATGTTTATATTCCAGGGTTATGACTTTGGATACTCAAGGGCTGGCTGTGACCATCGTTTCCGTGCCCACATGCGGAGGTCCTGCTACACCAGAGAGTGCCTTCATTTTGCGGAACTATATTTCACCGCAGTTGAAGCTTTCGGATGGCTTTTTCACTCTGGATACAACCATGAATGTCGTGCACCTGGGGTAAATAGGTGTCTGCGGAGATAGAAACGTTAAGTCTCATGACATTGAAGATTTAAAAAAAAGAATGGTTATGACTAATAGATCAGAAGACCAAGATCTTTTGTAATTTCGAGTTTATAATGATCTATAGATTTGGTGACTTGTAAAAGGGCGCCACGCCCTATAAACTTTTACCTTCTTCTCAAGAATATTCATCCTCATATATCCAATTTCTTCTGTACAGACTAATTAGCCAGAGTGGAAATTTTACCTTTAGAAAAAGTGACTACATATGAGCTAAGGAAAATATGACTCTATTTATGTGAATAAAAGACATAATTATTCAATGTTTATTGTGTTATGATTTATATGTTACACTGTGTCGACAGATATTTGCCTGCTCATTATATTTTTGTCAAAGTTTGATCATCCGAGGTTAGAAACATCACAAAAATGAGAATTTTATACTTTAGATAGCCAAGAATAGCCAGTGACAGTGACATGTAGTGCAAAACAGTGACATGTAGAATTTGGCGCTATTGGGGATAATATTAGATTTCTTAAGAAACCATCTTTCATGACATTTACTGCATGCTGGTAACAGTTAATGAACACCTTGGCCTATTATATTATTTACTTAGCAATACCAACTTGTATGTCTCGATGTGTCTGATGTAAATAAGTTTCCAAAATTACGTTAAAGTTATTGGCGCACGCCATTGTCCGGTTTTCGAACATGAATGTCGATTTCTTCTCCGTTTATAGTCCATATACTAACGGAAAATCTTGTCGATGAAATAACAGCATTTACAAAGTTTGACATTATTTCATCGAGTGAAGTAGAAATTTATATTTTCACGAGTGGCGTAGCCACGAGTGTAAATATATGAGTTTCTACTTCATGAGATGAAATATTCATGGTATTCGACGAGAAATGTCAAATGTTCTATTTATTATGTTTCCTAAAACCCCGTATATGACCCTTATTATATGAATGGAGAAGCTAAAATGCTTCGCTAGCGCGGCCGTTGCATGACGTCATTCATTTGTTTCATGACGTCACAGATGACGTCATGTGATTTTTGCATCATTTCATTGAGTAGAATACCATTATTATTTCACTCAGTGAAAATACGGGTTTTATTTTCACCGATAAATGGCATATTTCACCATTCGAAATATAATAAATAACTACTACTGCCCGATTAACGATGAAAATACATGGAAGTTGATATGTCTTACTCCTTAATTATCAATTTTTTTAAAGGGACAGTATCACGTTTTTTAGATGATTTGAATAATCTCACAAAAGCGAAAATAAATGTTTCCACACATGTATTTTGATCAATAGAAGCAGTTTCGAAGGATTATGGTAAGTTAAGCTACGCAAAAGTATTTCTCTACCTCAAATAATTAGGTGTTCACACAAAAATGGCCACCACATGTGTTTGATTGATTCTTCATGAAAATTTGTACTGTAATAGAGTCTTTGATCCTCCAAAGTAGTATATGTGTCATGAACTAATGATTATTTGAGAAAATTCTTTAAAAAATAAATATTTCAAAATAACGTGCTAGTGCCCTTTTAAGATACTCGTACATGTATCGCACAAAGTGACAGTGATATCGGCATTTGTTTATCTTCATCATGACGTCAAAACAGGATGAACCGTTTTACATCAAAGTAGGGTTGGGGTTCGAATCCCGCCAGGGGCTCGGCAACTTTGTCTGCAGTAGAGAACTGTTCTACACGCAGTCTGGTTTCGGTGCTATGTTACACTGAATTTCAGCGCAGTACCACCCATGGCTTGCCAGTTCCAGCCGTTGCTCGCAGGTTTCACAGCAATGCATAGCCACAATGGTGTTGCGGGATTTCTCCCTGCAATAATACTAGCAGCCGCGATATAAGTGAAATAATCTTGAAAGCGGCGTTAAACACCAACTAACCTCACCTGACAAATGTTCAACAGTAAGGATTTCTGCAATGTTCCACTCAATTCTATTGCAGGTTCGTTAGTTCCAGCCACTGCTTGCAGTTTCATTAACAATGTCTTACGGCAGGATTGTGACGTATAGATACTAACGCAGTTATCAAGCAAGTGACCAGCCCCAAACGTCGCAATCCTGCACTAAAGAAGTTGTAAATCCATAGTAATCATTCTCTATTCATCTCACCAACTGGATTAACAACTTCTTTATTGCAGTATTTGCGACGTTTCGGTGTAGTTTCTAACACCGCTAACCAGCAAGTGGGCTCAAACTAGCTAATTTAAGGCTTATGAGGGTATATATGGTCACTTAAGCTTCCTATTGATGAAATAAAATACTTATTATTCGTTAGAATGAACCTGCATTCGTTAATAAAACCATCGTAGCAGATTGCTCGGAATACGCCTACATTTGCCATATATGGAATGTAAACAATTGCTCCGCACATCGGAAAGTGTCGCACGCGGTGTTGTGATGATTATCAAACTGGTTTGCAATCATTGCGCATACGGTTTTGTGTCAATCAGTTGATCGTCGACACTTGTTGAATCGCTGTTTACAAGAAATTCATCTTATAATTGATGTTATAGTTTCGATGAAATATGCAACACGATGCCCTACCGAAACTGAAACATGATTTTTTAAATTGCTTATTATTACAAATCTTTTCTCATTTTGGAACTGCCAAGAACAAATAGGCTAGTAGGGCCTACTGAACACTTAAAAATCACAAGGCCTAAAATTTCTAAAATTTACTTGTGAATGGTATGCTTTTAAATCCCCATGAAGTATTTCGTTGTTATATTACATTTCCAAAGATTTATAAACTGGTCTGACCGTTACCATCTCGAACATTGCAATAGGTTTTCACAGAAGATGGAATAGTAATGAAAAACCTACGTGATGTCGAAATATAAACCTAATAGTGCATGTTCTAATTGATGTTACAATCAGCAATACGTAAGATGAAAGCGCCCTTCGTTTGAAAGTATATCTGATGTCCTGTTTGTATTTATAAGTTGTGAATTCATAACGGCACTCTAAATTAGCTGATTATTTGTTGGCAATGACAATCTTGAGATGATGTGTTCTCCAAATGATTGAGAATGCAAACTGAGAAATGTTTTAATATAGCTGCTGTCTTTGTAGCTACAGTTGCTTCGCCAAAACAGGCTCTTTGATACCCTGACGTCGCCTTCTAGCCTAAACTCGATGATACTGGTGGAAGAGGTTATATATAGCTACCGTCTTTGTAGTTCATCAGTTTTTTCATGATTTTTTTTTTTATCTTGGATTGAAGACTTAGGTAATAATATCTAATGAGCCATCACAAAACATGCACTTATAACTTGCTTCTCAAAATACGCCTACATACGATTTCAGAATTCTAAAGTAGTAGTGTTCCTGGAGGGGTGTATAATATTTTCCTCCTTTTTTATTCACCAACCAAGGTGACTTGACTTTCCCACACTGTCACTTAACGTTCTCAATAAATCGAGAACATAAATTTAGCATGTATTCGAGTTATACGCTGAGAATGCTTACTAATTGGCTGAGCGAAATAAATAATGCAGATATCAGTTTTGGATGTTATTTTAAATTTCGCTAAAAAGGCTATTTGTTTGAGACAAACAGACAATTCTAGTCCATATTTATGTGAATTGTATACAATTTGTAGCGTCCATCAATTTCCTGTATGACCTGTTTACTTGAGAGAAGTCAAAGGATGGCTTATGTTTTGACCAATGGCCTGAATTTGAAGAAGTGTGAATACCAAATCCTTAATAAATTACTGTCATCATATATGAGAGATAGTCAGGACATTGAGCTCATGTGAATTGGCTTTGGTGAAGAAATCCTTTGTTGACAATGCTCGACCAGACCAAACTTGTGGGGAAATCAGGACATAATGTACAAGGTTGACTCAGTTGCACACTATCATTTCCTGCATTTTTAAAAGCATATCACAACCGACATCAGAACACCACTGCTGGATGTCAAAACTTGTAGTTGGTTTTCTTTTCAAACCTAATATGTATAAGGCCACCCCTCCTCCCTTCCTGCCATTTGAAATAAATATCTTAAAACATAAACACTATTTACTTTATCATAACAAACTTATTGATCTCTATACATGCCAGATTGCAAATGACATTGAGAGTAATCTTTAACTAAATTGAAGTAAGAAAAACAAAACAATAAATGTCTCTCTTGTGAAAATATTTAATAACAGATATAGCATGGTTCAAAACAAGACCTTTGATAATGTATAATGTAAGTTAATGTAAGAGAAAGGAAAAACAATTACTTTTCTCTTGCATATCAAATGTGTTTAAATACTTATACTAGTTAATAGGTGTTTTTCCTAGTCACTTCCTCTTTATACCTCTTCAGCCCCTTCCTCTCTTCTGCCCCTCCAGGTCCTGTATAAGAATTTCAGAGTCTTGTAAAAAAATTATCATTCATGCTACACAGACATGTTATTTACCTCATCTGAAATTTCATGTGCCATCCTACTTGTTTACATTCATTATGTGAACATGTGCACAAGATTTCAACCTTCAACGGCTTTTGGGTCTGGAGAATATGAAATACTTTTCTATGACCCTCATTGGGACCATAGAGTCACCAAAATCCACAAATCATAATCACCCTTGGCCAGGGTACCTTTGCACAAAATTTCTGTCTTTATGGGCTTTTTGATCTTGAGGAGATGACTCCCAAGGCCCTCATTGGGGCGAAAGAATCACCAAATCTTCAATTTATTCTCCCAATTGGCTAAAGGACCTGTACACAAGATTTGGGTTGCCTAGTGCCAATGGATCAATAGGTTCATGAAAAAATAATATGAAAACATATTACATTCTTACATTTGGAGGCAATAAAACTTGAAAATGTTACATTTTGCTATCAATGATTTTAAAGGGAGATAGCAAATCACATGTATATTCATTATCGTTATTATTCATAAAAATCCTTTGTATTCCTTAATGACAACAAAGCAAACCCTGTACAGATGATTTAAGCTCTGAAAACCAAGCGACTCTTTGGAAGAACTCAAAAATAGATCCATTGGCTCTTTAGTACATTAGAATTCACACAATTTATATAATAAGGCGGAAAAGAGGCTCTATTTGTAGGGTCATAAGGTCATCAAAACCTGAAATATTAAATTCCATTACCTAAATGTGGTTGATGTGGTTCTTATAAATGTCAAGGTGTGGCAAGAGCAATCATTTCAATAAGCAAGAGGTCTGTAAACCATCTTTTGCTTTATAGGATAAATGCTGCTGGTAAAGAAGATGAAAATAGGTTTTGTGGTTAATATGGCCCTATATGGGCTACAGGGTCACCAAATACATTATTATGAATACAATCTTCATGAGGGAGTTGTCTTGACACTACATTTTATGTTTCTAGGGCTTTATTGAACATTTTGACTTTAGGGAGTTGCCCTTGTGCTCTTTATTTGAGACCACAGAAACACAAAATCTACAATTTATATTCCCATAGACCAAGGTACATGTTTACACATTTTCAGCTGTTGAAAGGCAGGGGTTCATGAGAAGTACAAAGAGCGAAATATTTACGGACTAATGTATGGATGGACAGACAGACACCAGTTGCCATGCCATGACATGAGCCCAACCGGCCAGCCAGATTTGATAAAAAGAAGATTCATGATAAAGAATACTAATATCAATGAACATATATATTCTGCATCTTTCACATAAAAGGTTTTGTCTGCATTATCATATGGTGCTTGGCGTGCTCATCCTTCTTCGGGAAAAGATTATGCAGTCACTGTTAACCTGTAAAATACAAATAATGCATTTAGAATTTAAATATGGAAATGTGATCTGGCAATTAAGGTGATAGTGAGCACAGTTATATAAACTCCCTTGAGTTTGATCACTTTTACATGACATGCATTGATATGAACCTTTTGTAATCAATGAAGAGGGCAGATAGCTTTAATTTCAAATTCTGGGGGTTTTTTTTACCTAAAAGCTACATCACATTGGTATTTTCAAAAGCTAAAGGGAATTTAAAATTAATGTATAGCTTTTTGGCCATTACCCATCAATGTTGCAAGTGGCAACTCCTAAAAGAATAAATATCATCAGTATGGAAGCGTATTGCTGCCAGAAGTGAGAAAAATTTACAAAAGTTCTAATTAGATGATACATTCATCTAATTAGATGATAGTTTCATCTAATTAAATGATAGTTTCAACTAATTAGATGATATTTTTTATCTAATTAGATATTACTTTCATCTAATTAGACATTAGTTTCTTCATTATAATCAAAATCTAATTAGATATTACTTTCATCCAATTAGATGATCCTTTCATCTAATTAGATGATACTTTCATCTAATTAGATGATACTTTCATCTAATTAGATGATACTTTCATCTAATTAGATGAAACTTTCATCTAATTAGATGAAACTTTCATCTAATTAGATGATACTTTCATTTAATTATATATTGCTTTAATCTAATTAGATGATCCTTTCATCTAATTAGATGATAATTTCATTTAATTAGATATTACTTTCATCTAATTAGATGTAACTTTTAACTAATTAAATGTTAAATACAATCATTCATGAGATACAAACATCATCTAATAAGTTGAAAGTATCATCTAATTAGTTGAAAGTATCATCTAATTAGTTGAAAGTATCATCTAATTAGATGAAAGTATCATCTAATTAGATGAAAGTATCATCTAATTAGATGAAAGTAATATCTAATTAGTTGAAATTATCATCTAATTAGATGAAAGGATCATCTAATTAGATTAAAGCAATATCTAATTAAATGAAAGTATCATCTAATTAGATGAAAGTTTCATCTAATTAGATGAAAGTTTCATCTAATTAGATGAAAGTATCATCTAATTAGATGAAAGTATCATCTAATTAGATGAAAGGATCATCTAATTTGATGAAAGTAATATCTAATTAGATTTTGATTATAATGAAGAAACTAATGTCTAATTAGATGAAAGTAATATCTAATTAGATAAAAATATCATCTAATTAGTTGAACCTATCATTTAATTAGATGAAACTATCATCTAATTAGATGAAAGTATCATCTAATTAGAACTTTAGTAAATTTTTCTCACTGCTGGAAGCAATGCGCTTCCATACATCAGGTAGTTGACACTGATAAAAAAAAATTCATATCAAATACATTTTGAACTACAATCAGGAAACTATTTCAGACTGACAGAATCATTGAAATCTAGATACCTCTGAGTAAATAAAAGCTGGGGAATATACAGTAGTACAAGTCAGTATTATTCAGAATTGACTTAGGATTGTTACTTCATTATAATTAAATCCTTTTGACAATAATAGAATGAATCAATACTCTTTCTGCAATTGTTAACTTACTAAAGCTCTGAAGTTGATAACATAGTAGAAGAAATTGAGCAATGGTTGTCCAGGTCCAATTCTTGTCAATCAGTTCTGTACATAGAGAAAAAGGAACTTGTCATTAAACTTTACATGCATTCAGAGTTTAAACATTTGCATCTTATATTAACTTATTCAGTTATTATAAAATTTATTTGACATTTCTTTTACTAGCCAAGTAGTAACATTTTTGTACAATGCCTGAATGGCCCACAGAAATTAATTTCTTACATTTGGCAAGTGTATCTGACACAGAAAGACAAAAATGAAATTCCACACAAGCTACTAATACACAACCTCAACAATGTTGAAAAAATTTATGATTTAACATACCCAAAGTGACACTTCTGGCACTACGTCCATTGCTTCCTGTTCAAATTATTATTTCTATGATGTGCACTGAGACTAGTCATGTCTCAGAAAGGCATCATTCCTGTCAACAAAACAAGATCTAATGTCAGATAAAAATGTAACAATTTACGACTCTTTACAGAAAACAATTTTCTTTGGATGCTGTTACTGAAATTGTTGTTAGCACCTTTAACATAACTTAAGTTTTAAAAAGCTGGCACTTTGTTGCTTTTCATTTCAGAGATTAAAGGAAGAAATCCTATGTATTGCCATTGATAATCTTGAAATCATATTTCTGAGGGTAGGACTTTGGTTGCACAAAGTTTGTAAAAGAAACTTTTATTCATAAAAATAAGTAAAATTGAGAATTGAAACATGTGGAGAGTCTTTTAAGGGGTTATGGTAATGCAATCAGCGCTATAGCTCATAAAGCTATCTTCAATTTGTTTCAATAATGGTCACGGGATCCCCATACGAGCTGCAATAGGCCCACCAAATCAATTATTTGAGCTTGGGAGTGGGTACACAGGATTTGACCTTCCTAGGCCTTTTTAAAAAGAGCAAAATGTAGTTTTGGGGTTGTGTTCTCAGCGACGCTTATTAAGGTCACATGGTCACCAAATCTATAAAAAAAATTATCCAAGGAATCTGCACACAATATTTGAAGATTCTAAGATATCTTTTTTTCTGAAGTCAGAAGAATATGATGAAAATAGGGTAGATGGGGATGGAAATAGGCTTTTAGGTTGTGGCCATTGTAAGGAGTCAAGGGATAAAGGAATCTATAAATCAAGAACCTTAAGGACCTAATTAGGAGTCGTTATGACCAGATTTCAGATTTCTAGAGTCAAATGTTCTGTTGAAGAAAATTAAAAAGTTAAGAGTTCATGAACAGATGAACAGACGCCAGATAAAATGCCATGCCCTAAGCCAATCAATCACAACCCATAACCAGGGATAGGGAAAGGCAGGGACCATGGGCCATTTTGCACATTGGATGAAAATATTGCCCATTCAAATTATAAATTTTACCATTATACTGAGGGGAATCGACCGAATGGCCCATTAAAAATTCTGAGAAATACTCAAAGCCCTGAAGGTTTGAAGGTTGGGTTTAACCTCACTTGTCCCACACCTTTTGTGCTGAGTTTAGGAGTGTTGGGCCATGACCAATTGGCTAACAGAGGGGGATTAGGGTATATTCTGTTTCAGACTATAGGACACAGTGGCAGTTGGTGAGACATTTATCTAAAACATATAACACTTGGTATTGGTATACATTAACAGATTTACATATGCAAACATTGATTCAGTTATATTCATAATTTTTCGAAATTTTTATAAATATTATCATATACACATATTTGATACATTTATAAAATATATATAAATAGGGAAATTGAAACTCAATATAGCACTTGGTATGAATATGATATACACTTTTTTAGACATTTATCATAAATATAGAAACATAAAAAAGGAAATTGAAACTCAATATAGCACTTGGTATCACAAATTTTTGTCACCTAATTTTGTACCCATACATATTAAGTCATGTTGAATTTTTCTTGTATTTTGTTCTATTTTATTTGTCTCGTTATTGTGAACTTTGCTTATTACGTTTTGTACTTGTGAGGTATTCATAAAAGCAAAGACTTGCTTGTTTACCGAACCAGATTCTTTTTGGTAAAAAATATGTTTAAACCATCACAAATTTGCATCACTCTAACACATTAATTTTTCCAAATATATTACTAAAGGTGAACTGAGTTCTTCTGAGAAGTGTTCACCAGTGACACTAATTAGAACAGGCTATAGTCCCACACCCACGCTCTTAATCCCCCCCTTAATCCATATCACAACATATAGGTGTGGGACAAGTGAGGTGATGCCGCCCTGAAATGGCCCATTGTCAAATGAGTCTTTCCCAATCCCTGCAAAACAAATCAGTTTCTAAGAGTTTCAAACCTACGGTTTTGTAGTCCTGTATGATTTATCTCCCAAAATATGAAAAGAGTCTTGTTTTGAATCGACTAGGAGTATCGATTGTATCCCGGGGCTGAAGGTTGTCTGAAAAAAAGACAGAGGGATGCTTATTCCGGGGAAAACAGTATAAGCAAATCGATCAATAAAATTTACTTACAGTATTGCAATTACGAGCATTTGGAATAATTCATATTTGTAGTGAAAATAACAGTATTGACTATTTGGCACTGAAAGAACAATGATAGATAGGTCTAGATCTACAGTAATAAATGATATAAACAGTAATTTGTTTAGTTGTAGGTAATATATCCAAATATATATAGAAAATCTATAAAGTATATATGTAGGGATACGAACATCAGAGCAAAGATAGTGTGCCTTTTAAGGTCATAGGCTTGTGTACACAAATCAAGCCTGATTTTCAAAAAACATTGTTTATTTTCTGATATAGGCCTACATTGCTCATAATAAATAAATATGACGGTGTGTTTCATCTTCGTGGATCTCGTATTTCAGAAAAAAATAATGAAAATATTTTTCATCATGAGAACGAAATTAATTCATTGATGCGATGACATACAAGGAAGATTTAGTGAATGAACGATTGACTGAAACATTGAAGTTTTGCTCACCTGTCACTGTCAGGGCTAAAATTTCGTCTGTCATCATCGACATCGTGCCTCTCGCTTCGATCCAGCTTTGCATTGCCGTCTTCCTATATACACCGTTGTTTACCTCGTCCTTATTGAGCAGCATTTGGTCCCAAGGCATTTGTATTCGGCGAATATTTTGCAGGGATGCGTAGCTCGACCATAAACATAAACATTAACCGCCATTTTGGTCCAGACCGAGTTCTGTCTGCAGCGACTTTTGTAGTGCCGACCCCGAGCAATGCCAAGGGAGAGAAATCCATAGGTTTCGCTTTAATTCCTGGTTGTCCAACAGACGGCGCGGGAGTCGAATTAGTGTTACGGTCCGTATTATTGTTTTGAGTTTTATTAAATATATTTAAAATTTGAATACGCACATTTGTTCCAAATGAACCATATGAAAGAGTACTTTGAGGCTGATGGATTCTATCATCAAAAGATGACCGTAATCTACGCGTAAGTCTATAAAACGAAAAAAGGGTGTGCTATAGTGCTTTTAAGGGAATAAAGTGGTCTTAAAAAAGGAAAACAAATGTCACCCAATGCAAGACACTCAAAAAGAGTGGTCCACAACAGGACGTACCAACCTCGGTTAGGCTATACGCTAATCCATTTCTAGTATAGATAAATGAGTAAAAGTTGTTCACACTGAGATGGCCGCACACATTGATCATCTGAAGATATTACATTTTGCATTAACTTACATTTAAAAAAAATAAAATTAACAAAATCGTGCTACGTACCTTTGCAGTGTTCTTATTGCTTTGTCGATGACTAAAATCAGGGTTATGCCTCTATAATGGAATTCCTTTATCCACCTGGTTTATTTCTAGATATTTTTCAGAATCTGTTTAACATGACCGAAAGAAGAAGTACATTGACACAGGTATGACATTCATTTCTTGCGGGCGACTAACGTATACTTAGTAGGTATATTTTATCTACAATATGTTTTACTTAAGAACTAAACGGTTTTGGATAATGCGAGTCTAATTGATATGTAATTAGCATTTACCTGTCGTTTGATATCGTACTGTCTGTATAGCAAAATGATATGTACATGTTCAATTACAGAAAAAATACTTATGTTATTGTAAAAAATAGCAATTTTCAGTGTAAACAAATAATTATTGATAGAAGGATATTCTTGTTTTGTGTGAAACGACAACACGATTCTCACGTAGATATCCATATCAGACACTTTCTAACCACGTGTCCTGTGTATCATCAACTTTATCTCTGCACGAAGGTCACTTATGATGTCTAACCATTAGTCTGTAGTCGATATCGAGGAAAGTGTCAACTATCAGCTTATTCACACTTGGTGACTGTGTCATGGAGAAATCTCTGTCCAGTTTTTTGCAGTGTCCGCTCTGCAGAACCAGGTAATTGTTTTCATAAAATAAGTTGAACAGTTGCAGGGCTCCAGATAACATACGTATCTGCGTAAAATACGCATCGGTAATTCACATATACGCATTAAAAAAGAAATCCATGAGTGAAAGATACGCACAACATTCCCAGAATACTAGTAAGATATTTGTTTACAGACAGACAGACAGACAGACAGACAGACGGACAGGAGTGATCGTGACTTGTCAAAACAAAGTTTCATTTCTACATGTATGATCTTTACAGCTCAAATCGTAGCCAACTTGATGCCAACCTGTATGAAAACAAATATTACCGAGTTTATATTGCATCAAAGAGAAATCACTCATTTATTTACAGATTATACATGCTAATAATATATTCAACGACAGACATCGAAAAAAATGCCTATTTGGAATGAGGATTTGAAACGATTGACCTTGAAATACTCCTAGTTTTTTTCATTTGGTTATTTTACTCCTCAATTTTCATTTTGATGAGTGAATACCCCTGAGTCCAAATGATAATCTGGAGCCCTGCAGTTGTAATTAAGAGAGACATCATTGGTCTCCCGTTTATATCGAGGGAAGTGTCCGCTATAAGATGTTTCAGACTTGGGAGATTGTGTCATGTAGGCAAAATCTATGTTCAAATTTTGCATTGTCCGCTCCGTATAACGAGGTAAATGATTTCATAGAACCATTGGGATGGTTGTTTTTTAAGAGAAATATTTTCTAAATGAAATACCATCATTAAACTCACCTCAAATCTACAGTACGGTTATTTATGAAATCAAACTTACGACCTTTGATAATTCGAGTGTCTCATGTCATCAAGAGATTATTCGAAATATGACTCTGTTCACCCAGCCGTACAATTGGGTACCTGGTTTGGACGTGACGGCAAATAACCATAAAATCGCTTAATCAGCTGGGTTGCATACAGTGGAGATTGTAAAAAAGGAGTGTTTGTCCTTACACCAGGGTAATAATGTGTGTGGCGCTTTGAGCATGCCCCTTTGTGGTGTGAAATCAAGCGCAATATAAGTATCCTCATAATTAACAAATAGACAGAACAAGGCCCTGGTTAAACACTTAAATCGGTGGTTTAATTGGACCAAATCCCTTTGTTCTTAAAGTGCTAATATGTTGAATTCACTTCCAAAAATCGTTATTTATAGGTTACTTGCGTGACGATTAATTGCCCTCCTCACGTTATCAATATTTGAATTCGTTCAGACATCTCCCGAAGTCTGGTGCACTGAAAGATGGTGTATATGCAACGACTTGTGAAAATTGTGGCCACTTCTTCAAGTTCAAGGCCGAAGGGTCACTAAGGTCAACAGTGACCTTCACCATCAATGGGACCTCGTACACAGGTATTCCAATCGTTTGTTATAAAAAAAAAATCAAAGTGAGACAGAGTAGGTTTCATAATATTGTGTGGCTTAGGTAACAGCCAACATACTTAAAGTTCTTTAAGTTCAAATCATGTCGCTTAACTTTTCATTTTCGCATTTTCATCACTCACTTGCCAGAATTATTACCTTTTATTTGTTTTCAATAAAAATTGAAACACGTCCGTTTAATTTTTACGAGGTCAAAATTGTACATATCATTAGCTTGTATACCAGTTATTAGATATGTTTAACATAACAAAGCCATATTTGTCTTACTGTCTAATGTAAAAATCATTCCAAATCTAACACAGCCAAGCCATATTTGCCTTTGTATCTATTGTCAATGAATAACAGAAATTGCGATTGAGTCATTTCGGCACACCGCCGTCCGGGTTTCCATACAAAAGCATGACTTTCTGTTGATTATTCTCACTTTTCTGAACCGATGCACATTAAAATATTAATTTGTAGAGGCAACTGGTAGTTCTCGATATCATAACACAATTTTAGAGTTTGACATATTTGGCTCAAGCAGCATACGCTTTGGCCCTTTACATAAATAACTGATTTGATTTGTACAGAAGAACTAGCTTGAATAAAAATATTGGTAATATTCAAGTGTGGTAATAGACTCAGAGTGGAAACTTATACGTAATCGTTAATAATGGACATCATTTTTTGTATTCTATTTTTTAACAATTTTATTCCAGTTGCTTACATGTAGCTTCGGTTTCGTAATTTCCCTTTGTTTACTTTAAAAAGCCTGCTAGAGCCCTTTCATGAATAACAAAACGTATATCCCCAAGTCGACAACAAGTACCGAGCGGCCCTGTCCCTGAACGAGTTCCTCAGGGGTGAGGGTATATCGTACGGCACCAAGGCTATGTGTAGAGAAGGAGGCTGTGGGGTCTGTCTCGTCACAACAACGCTCTTTGATCCGGTAACCAAAGCAATGTCGACATACACCGTCAACTCGGTGAGTTCATTCCCCTTTCATATAAAATCAAATTCTCTCTATTGAAAGAGCTTCCTCAATTGGGAGGGAATGATAAAATCAAAATATTTTAAAAGTATATTTCATTGTTTATTTTATGAACAATACCCAATTAAAAATGTGCAGTATCCATCAACAACTCGTCCGAGCCTTGCTGCATTGTGACATTGTGTATTGAGTGCAACCGTTTTCTGTCATAAGTTGCGACCTACATAGAATTTCTCAAAGTACTATTAAATTTAACTACAATAGGCGAAAGATCCCGCACAGGAAACTTGAGGAAATGTAGCGATACTTTGAACATCCTGTGCTTGTGATTGGAATAGGTTAAGCTTTGCAGGATAAAGTGGGCCCCGAGAGAAATATTGCAGTCTGCTCCTAAATGATTCTTGACAAATGCCCAGATCATTTAAAAAACGTTGACAATCTACCAGTTGTCATAAAACGAAATGCATCTATTCCGCTTAAAATTTTCTGGACTCTACTAGTGTCTTCTGCCACTTAAAAGTTTCTGGACTCTTCTAGTGTCTTCTGCCCCTGTACGCGTGTGACGGGATGCAGGTGACGACCATCGAGGGGCTGGGCAACCCCCGGGACGGACTCCACCCCATTCAGGACCGTCTCGCTCAATACAACGGCAGTCAGTGTGGCTTCTGTAGCCCCGCCCAGGTCATGAATATGTATGGGTGAGTGAGTTATAACTCCGCCAAGGTCATGAATAGTGTGTGGGCTAGAAATATTTAGCCCCTCAACGAAAGTTAACACTGTGCTAATGTGTGATATATAACCCCTTCCATACCTTAAATAGTGTATGGTTGAGTGATATATAGCCCCTCTTTTATTGTCTATATCTATTGATAAGTAATGTGCAACGAATTCATTAAGTAAGTAAGTAAAGACAATTGTCTTCGTAGCTAGACTGTAGCCATTAATGGTCAAACTCCTAGCATAGGATAAAAAGCACTCGCATTGTCGTAAAGCAGACGAGAAGAGTAAATTAAGAAATTCATGGAAAAGTTGTTGTCAGTGCTGATTCGAAGTAACATTCATCTCTACTCTTTATACAATATGAATGCTACCTCTGATTGCAGTTTATTGAAGAGGAGCAACAATCCTACAATGCAAGAGGTTGAGGACACATACGATACGTCCATCTGTAGATGTACAGGTATGGCATTGCTTCTGAATAACTACCATCCTGTCATAAAACTTGGTATTTATCATGACAAATGCATCACGTCGCTCTATTACCAGCTAATGAAGAAATGACTTCCGAGATGAGTGGCAGCTTTACCCGGATGAAAGGAAGAAGATTTCGATACATTTTGCTCTTGGGTCCTCGGCAAACGACATTTGATTTAGTTTTAAAGACGAATGTCTTTCTAAGCTATGAATAATCATCTGACTGCAAATACGAGGCATTTGCTTTGAAAGATATCAGGACATTTGACAAAACTATTAGTAAGTCCAAGTGAACTATTAACAATTGCTGAATGTAACGTATTTGCACTTGCCATTTTCATAACCTCAATTTTTTTCATGCAATTTGATGTTCTAGTTGTTGGGCCTCCTCAGAACCTTTAAACTATAGTCAGACAGAACGAGAGGCATATTGATACTTTAATATTGCAATGAGACACTGTTTCACTATTGCATCTACGTATGTTGTTATATCTATACTTACTACACAAAAAGTTAAAGACCACCCCAATATCAAATTTGTATGTACCACATTAAGTTATGAATTCTAGGACGTATTTAATAACTATTTCTTCATTCAGAAGAATTCTATAAAATTATGATTTATATACCTACAATTTCGATTCAGCTCTTATGTTCAAAGAACATCCTGCCCTTTGTAAGCCGAGATAAAAAAATAGTTTTTTTTAATACAAGTAGGTAAGTCATTTGTACATATGAAAACCTGTGATATTTTCTGTACGTAGGAAAACGAAAGATCTCTCCCTCGGACTTTCCGTCCAAAGTAAATTTCTAATCTCGTGATAGGGGTCGGGGAGAAGCCCTCCTCAAGCAGCGGAACTTCATTCGTTGGAAAGCCCTCGTGTTAGGTCTTTCTTCTTTACTAAATTGCACTTTTTACGAATATTTGACTGACAGCATTCAGGAGAGTGTTTACAATTTACAGGGTACCGACCAATTCTCGACGCTATGAAATCTTTCGCCTCGGATGCACCCACTTCACTGCCTGGTGGAACAATAGATATAGAGGTATTTGTTTACATGAAAATGTGATTATCGGTTTCTGACAGTTATGAATTAGCAGAGTTGAAACTTTTTTCTTCCTAGTCATTCATAACAATACTGCAAATCCAGATTATATAATGTGAAGTGCAGCATGTATCATGGAATTTATGTTTAAATCAATGTTTAAGACAAAATTACCTGCAGGTCACATATTGATATATAAATATTTATCAGTGCTTATCACTTTGCCAATGCTTCCGAGTCAGTTCAAGTAATGAAAATGATACTAAAATACTTATAATGACATATAGTGATGGTGTCATTTGCTTTAAACCAAAACCTTAATTAGAGAATTATTGGTCGACTATAAAACTCACTATATGACGCTAGAGAATGAGCTCTTCCGTTGACATCTTAATGGGATATTTGTTATGAATACACTTTTGTGCAACTAATGATATAATAATGAAACATTGTGATCAAAATGTTAAAACCAGCAGTTTATGACTTAGTCATGTCAGGTTTGGAAAAAATATATGAAAGAAATTATTTCACAAGTTTGAAAAAGTCTATGTCAAGTACATGCATTTTATGTATGTCTAAGGAACTGGACAAGAAACTATGCAGCAAGACTGGTCAAGCGTGTACCGGACGCTGTTCCTCCTCAGGTGGACAACTGGACAATGTCCCTCTGCACATGGTGTTGCGAGGAGCTCAGTGGTACAAACCAACCAGCAGACAGGAACTGTACTCCTTGCTGGGTCAGCACAAGGGAGACAACTACAGGCTCGTCTTCGGAAACTCTGGATATGGTGATATTTTAAGTGTATAAGTTAATAACAGACCCGTAGCAAGGAGCCGGACGGGTCAGTTTTAAGTAATGAAAACATCCCGATGCCCAAAACTATATATCATGCACGACATGTATTCAACGTAAAAAAGAATTGATTGCAGACTGTCCCATTTAAAAATCCCTTTAAACCAAAAAGTGATCGAATGATAAATATGCCTTCTCCTTCTTTTGATATAGTTATCGTTCTCTATCTCTCAAATCCAGGTAACCTAGTTACAAAGGGCCTCTCTGAGCTTAAAAATTATAACTTTATTGATCTATGATGCTCAAAATGGCATTTATTTTCTAATTGCTTGCTGTGGCTAACTGTAGTGTTTTTTGTTCTATGACCCTCTTTTTCACTGCATGTAAAATATGTAATTTATCCCTCCAGGTGTGTATAAAGAAATCGGGCCTTGGATGTACAGTGTGTTGATAGACCTTCGTGGAATCAAAGACCTTTATTCGATTTCTGTAGGTTATTGAGGTTTTATTATAATTGATTTATTGAAACAGATGTTTGCATTTGGTGGTAAAATACAATTCACAATTTTGCGAAATTTTTGAATTGATCGCTACGTACATCGATACAATTATCGAAAATATGTCAAAATCTATCAAAAAATTTAAATAGGTTTACAAGCAAGTTTGGAGAAAACCGTTACACACGGTTCATGAATTGGCACAGTGTAGTATATGAAATCAATTAGTGTCTAATAACAGAAAAAAACTTGACTTAAAAACGTTACTCACTAAGGTTGATCCCAGTTCCCTGGTGATGTTCGGCCCAAACATCACCCTGACCAACCTCCGTGAAACGTTCATCAAACACTGTACGGAGCCCACGCTGCCCTACTTCCGGGTCTTTGCTGAGCATCTGTCGGTCATTGCAAACACCGGCGTGAGAAATGTGAGATCTTTTAGAATTATAGTGATTTTTTCTAATTTCATGTATCATTCCAGGCCTATTTTCGGGATACATGAAATAATGTCACTGCTACTGATTTTATGCACTGTTTTATAGCTGTTCTGAAAACGGTTGGATACACACTACTATTAATTTACTTTTAATGGTGTTATATTGTAGACGCGTTTGATATAGAAAAAATTCTACTCTCGAAGTGCACTAGCAATGCATGCTTAACAATATTAAACTTTTATTCATCTTGATTTAAATGTTAACTATGATTCTTCAGGCTTTTGTATATCAGTTATTGGTGTGTCAGTATGCAAAGAAGTGCGAAAACCGTTTATGAAGACACTGTACATAACTTAAACATAAATCAGCTTTTTAAAACAACGAAACGAACCTTATATGGCAATGATCCATCGGTCAAAAACTTTTTAAAATCAAGTTCACTTGTACATAAAGAATAAAGTGATAAAAAGAACGAGGTGACACGGTACGAATAATTAGAATTATCATTAATCAAAATGTTCAATATTGCCATTGTGAATTTTCATTGATGCAAAGGAAACGATCTTTAGCAAATGTTAAATCCTTATCTCTAACGAATCTTCATACCATTAATACTCGATATGAGCGAATCGTTGTATCACAGCTTGGCAGTTGGGCCGGAAACTTGATGCTGAAGAACCTTCATACAGAGTTCCCTTCTGACATCTTCACAATGTTTGAAGCAGTGGATGCAAAAATATTCATTGGTACGATTTTTTCCTTTTATCAAATATAAATGATCATCATTTTCCCTCTTTTGTTACTGTATATCCTTGGTACAATACAGCATTTTCGCTCATATCATTGGTCAAGATAAACTCTAATTGTCAAATTGTATTAATGTAGATTTATGAGTTCTTATGGTAAAGTATTTGGTTATTAAATCCCACACAAGCATGAAACACGTCTAGAAACATATTCTCATTTTAGGCACACCATACGCTGTTTCCTATGAATATTTTAAATTACTTTATTCAAAGACAGGTGTATCAAGGCATTCCATATTTCATAGCATCACATTGAACATTTCTCAACGTATATTGATAGAAAGTTTGTAATTCAAAGTATTTTGCCTTTCATACCCCTTAACGTTAATATTCAAAATTGTAAGGTGAACATGTTACAGTTTGCAATACTGAAAATACAATCACAACAGATGTCCATTTTCCTTTGACGTCTCTTAGTAACACACTTTAATTCAAGGGTCGAGTGATGGTTCTGAAGCACAGTATTCCTTGATGCAGTTTCTGAACATGGATATGAAGGGCAAGGTCATCCTGTCTGTGACACTTCCGGTCTACACTTCAGGGGACGTTTACGTAAAGTCGTTCAAGATCACTCCCAGACATCAGGTATACCCAATGAAATCATAAATACCATGCTTATTTATTATCAAAGAAATTTAAGAAACTATTGATAATGGCACTTTATATCCGTACAGAAGATGCCATGGTTATCATTCTGTTCTGTCTTTTATCCGTACCACATTCATTTTGTGAAGTTTTTGCCAGGGGTAGGTCATGAGTCGAATAACTGATTGTTGTTATTCTTTACCTGTCCAGTTGATAGAGCAAGCCTTTGCTTTTCTTGCTTTCTTACAACATCTTTAATGTTCACCTTTCTTCCTGACGATAGATAACGGGGGTAATTTCGGCGAAATCTATCAATCATGTGAATATTAATTGTTCCTTTTTCATGGTTGCGTCAATTCACTTCCGCATTAGATCTTATTTGATGATATTTTCTTTTAATCTCTGTGATAAAGCTGGTTGAGTGATCTTTTCATGATTTGCTAGCATTATGAGTCTTATATTTGTTATTTCGATGATTACAGAACGCTCATGCGTACGTGAATGCTGCATTCAGGCTACAGATGGATAGAAACGACTTTACAGTCAAGTCGAAACCTTCCCTCGTGTACGGGGGAATCAACAAAACCATGGTATATACAATCTTATCATTAAGCTGCAAGTGAGATAGTTCTATCAATGTAATAAACCCTCTGGTTTCACTGGCGATATCGTTTCTCGCGTGAAGCGTGACGTCAACAGAACAATACTTTGATATTACTTAATTACTTTTAGTAGACAAATACAATATTTATCTCATTTCGTGAACGTCCTACTTCTCTACCTCACCTGATAAGACAAAGATGATGTTTTCAAGGAAAGACAGACACCCTCTATATAGTTTATATGAAAATAGGTCTGTCTCTTGGTTGTCGAATAATGGAATAAAACCTTAACTTTAAAGAAACCGTTTTAATAAATACAAAAATTGAAACACTGTTTGAATTTGGACTTCTTAATATGAAATCCAATTCAGATATCGACTAGAGGGAAAATGCTTTAAGTTTATGACATTGCACTTAGTATATTCACTACAAGCCCGCATGCGATACATGAGTATTTATTTTCTGTATGCCTTATCTGACTCCTTCAAGGTCCATGCTAGTCAAACAGAAGCATACCTTATTGGAAAGAACTTGGCTGATTCAACTGTTTTGAAAGGTAAGCCGATAATACATTGAAACATTGCCTATATTATATGCCTCTCTAATGAAACATTATATCCAATTAATTATTCATTCTTTTATTTTTATTTTTAATATACAATATTCATTTGCCATCGCGTATAGAAATCTTGAATAATCATATGCACATGCATCCCAAATACCATTATTCTTTCCCAACAGAGGTAGCTGCGTCATAGATTACTATTTTTTTGGAGAGAATGATATGTTATTACTGTTTCTATTATGACATGACTTTTTTTTAGAATTCTGGATCAAAGTGTTTCTTTAAATAGTGGCAGTGTATTGAGAGACAAGAGGTTCCATTGAAAATAATAACCTAACAAGCAAATCGATCTTTTTTCATATATATTATCGATCATCAATACATCAATAGACGAATACAGAAGTTGAGGTTAACTCATTATAAGCGTCGTTTTTGTTCATGTTCAGAAAGAATCTTGCGATATCCCTCTTCTATAAGGTACATCCAACAAGTGTCCACTTTGTCTGGGACGTATGCAGCTTATCAATATCAAGTAGCTCATAGTGTATTCAAAGAACAATAAATGAAATCTGTAAATATGCATAAGATACTACGATAAAATGGTTTGAAACTATGAGAATTTTCATAGTTTTATGGAAGATTGTTTCCGGCTTTATAATCTGTCCTCTACATGTTAACTCGTCATTTACACAAGAATAAATATTGAACTGCTTTTGAATATATCTCATTATAGAGAAATCAAACAAACGCACCTCTTTGAATGTTCATGAAGTTAGTGGCTAGTTGTTTTCTCAACAAAATTCAATAAGTATGATAATTTTATCTACATCTTTTGAATAAACTTAAGAAAAGGATAACTAGCAGATGTTCATTGATTTTATAGAAATTGACTGTATCGAAAAATCTTCAACTTTTGTACTGACTACAGGGTTCGCATACTATACTATGGTAGGCGCATACCGAACAGCATCAGCACAAAGAGATAAATATCACCTATTGAATGGCGTGTTCCAGTTTGTGTTGGGACTCTGCGGACGGAAGACAGCGCCAAGTTTCCGGAGTGGCGCAACAAATCTAGTTCGTCCACTCTCTTCCGGAACCCAGACTTACGACACACAGAAATCTGAGTATCCACTCACGAAAGCGATGACCAAAGTGGACGCTCCTTTGCAGGTGCAAATTACATTTCATTCAAATTCAATCAAGTAAAACTGCTACAATAGACGTCGAAAGCTACAAACAAATCTCATTTACAAAAGGAAATATTAAGCTTATAGGGCATAGCAAATCCTTTCATAATTTTGTAACAAACTTACCAATACATCAAATGGTTGGATTAAAATCACAATAGAGATATAAGTTACCTTAAAAACGAAGGAACATTAAGCTTACACTCAGATCGTTTAAAAGTATTTGTTGTCTTTCGTGGTCAGTTCGACGTATTGGTTCACGAGGTAGATTTCTATCATATTATAACAAGGGAAACTTTCTGTTTAGACCTCAGGACGAGCTGTCTATGTGAACGACACGCCCCCTATGCCTGGAGAGTTGTATGCTTCCTTCGTCATCAGCTCTGTCGGTAATGCTGAAATAAACAGTGTCGACCCTTCAGCTGCTTTGGTAGGATTTACATACGTTATCTCTTCTCTTTTCTGTTCTACGATGGACAAAGATAATAGTTTTTTCATCACTTCACATAATTTACCTCGCCAAAAGACAAAGGTAAAGACAACCGAAATGCTGATCAAACTCGAAATTGACAAGATTTCAATTATATCTCACATAAATCAGACATAAACGGAATGTTGAATAATGCCAGTAGGCTTTGCAAGAAACGTCACATCAGTTTTCAAGTATACATATCAAACATGTGTACATGCATCGCTGGTGCTTGTATAGTTCGTTACGTGATCTGGGACTTGTCTTATTTCAGAACTACCCTGGGGTCCTGAAATTCATCTCGGCCTCAGATATACCATCAGGGGGGAGTAATAACTTCATGGCGCCCCCCTTCGCAGTTGAAGAGGTACATTCCAAAATATCAACTCATCCTGTGCGATGCATCCAAACATGTTTACACTCTTACCTATGCCAAATTGTCACATGATTTTAGAGAGACAATTTTTACTCTAATTGGCTGATTTGAAAATTTTCCCTGTGTTGAATTGCAATGATTACCCGGTCGAATCACTGCAAATGATACACGATATCGTCAATATTCGGCCCGACTCAAAATTTTATTAATCTAACCGGGCTCTAATAAATTATAAAATGTGACGTTGTCATTTTTGGAATTGCGTTTGCCTAATGCCGAATAATATGATAAATGCATTCTTGCATTCACCGCTTCAATAAACTACGTCATCTAACCAATTTGTTTAATTAAGAGCTTTTGGTTACATTTTGGTCATTGTTTTCTTAAGGTGTTCAGCAGCGGGAAAATAACCTATAGCGGTCAACCGATTGGTCTCATAATAGCAGGTACGTGGATGTATACTTTGAGGGTCATCAGGATGATGATAATCCCCACCTTCAACATCATCACCACCATAATCATCATCATCATCACCGCCAACACCACCATCATCATCATTATCAATGAGTTTATCATCATCTATACTATGAGCGTTATGATCATCATCATCAATGTCATCCTCATAATGATCATCATCAGAATCTCTTTGCTTCATGATCGTAATCGCCAACAATGTCATCTTTATCTACATCATCATCATGATAATAACCATCTCCATCTGTTTCGCAATGACTTGTAATCCTAAAAAGACAGCCAGCAATTGATTTCCATGACTTTTTACATACGATAATACAAGAATAGTTTATGGGTGATATAAAGTTAATTTTAGGTTATAGAGAGTTCTTTTAAAATGCGTTAATCATGTTTACCTGTCTTGTCTCTGATCTCAGCCGAAGTAATGCCAGAAATCAGTATTTGGATTATAATAATAACCTACAGTGGACAAGCTGACCGCTGACACAGGGGCCAGTATGGTGAAGGTTACCTACAAGAATGTCCAGCCTCCAATCCTGAGTGTTGAGGATGGTCTACAGAAAGGATCCATTATACCCAACGTTGCTCAGGAACTCAAAGTTGGCGATGCTGCCAGTGAGTATGTTTACAGATAATGTCCTCCTAGTTTTACTTAATTGCTTATTTGTTGTAAAAGGGATCTGAAACTGAAAATTTTACCGAGTGTATTTTGATATCGACAATATTAACACAAGTTGATAAAAGGTACAAATAACCGGAACTTAACGAAGATATTTGTACCTTCATCAACGTGTGTCGATATGTCCATATCAAAGGCACTAGGATGAGATATCATTTATCATACATCTGTGAATATTACACTACCCTTATATTGTCATTGGAATGATGTCATTGCATTGTGAGGTCATCATGATCAATTGTTTGGTATGTATACAATATTCACGGCTTTGACCATCTGATTCGGCATCTGGCCATGGGCCAATACGGGAAAATTTGGCCAATGCACGAAAACAGGGCCAATACGAGACGAACTGAGCCAATATGATTCTGAGCATGCGCAGACACAAGAATGAAGAAGACAAGCTATAGATTCAAAACTTTCATCAGTAATATCGGTTGACCATTCTCATTAATAATTTCAATTTTGATTTGGACTTGTCACTTATGATGAAAATGCCTCGGATCATTATAATGACCTTCGACCTCGTCTCGTGGCAATACAACGGACATCGCACCTGTTACAGGGCCAATACAGAAAAACTTTATACATAATAAAATTATTTTAATGTCAGTTTTAAAAAAATACTTTTTTGCTATTCCAAATCAATTTTTTTACCTACAGGTGCTATTGCAAACTCTGACAAGCAGATCTCCGGGAAGATATCCCTGGGACACCAGTACCATTTTCATATGGAAACACAGGTAGGGGGTTTCACAGAGGTCTATCAATGAAGTATTTAACTGACATTTTTTTTCCCATTCTCTTTGTAAATCGTCCGTCTCTATGCATTTCGTTGATGTTTCCTTAGTACGTTTTCTATATCGATACGATAATCAATTCTTTTTGTCGATTAAATCTATGCACTCTTTTTCTTCAGGTAATGCAATTTGAAAAATGCTATTTCGAAAAATGTGTTTATTTTTGTGTGATGAACTCGTTTTCTTGCGAATTATAAAGATTTGGGAATTTCAAAGATGTTCCCAAAATATACCCATCATAATAAACCAAATGTTTCGCGGAAAGATCTGGATGGTGAGTGACGTCACATTACATTTGCAGGTAACAATCAGTTACCCGGATGAAGACAAGATCGGGTTGACTCTTCTGTCAGCCACGCAGTGGGACGACTTTGAACAAGTTGTGGTGGCTCGTCTTCTCGGTGTGCACGAAAGCAGGTTGTTTAGTTACTAATGCATAGAGAATACTACACAAAAACCCGTTTGATAATTTGTTTTATGAAACGAGAGATGTTATCAAATGTGACCGAGTTTAATATCAATGATTTATGACTCGCTAAATTATATCATAGAAAAGCATCAACATCGCTGACATGACCATTGCTGGCGTTGCTAAAATGTTTACATCATACCTAATGATTGTGACGTCATCAGACGTCAGTCAGCACGCGATGTTATTATGGATATTTATTCAACGGGATATCTGCAACAGGCGGGTAATAGATCGGGTTTTCATATAGATATGGGAGGCCAACCAGGAGAATGTTGTAGCTTTGAGTAGATATGAATCCTTTGAACCAGGGCTTAGATTTTCGAAGCTCTCTTAGCACTTAGATAGTCGTAAGTACCATACATTAACATTTGCTTACGACTATCTTAGCGCTAGGAGAGTTTTGAAAATCAAGGCCCAGGATGGTATAACTAATATCAGAAGTATTACTAACGTGAAGCATTGGTATTTGGGCCATTTTGATACAAGTTTTATTAAGTGTCAGAAAATCTTCTTAATCTTTTAATTTTTTTCAGAATACGCACCTGCTTTCATGTGATGTCAGTTCATGATTGTCGAGGGGCATATTTTTGTTTGGATAATATTGGATCGATGTTAAAACCTTTCCTGTACATATTACAAAATACTGTGTGGAGCTTACTTTTAATTTAACGATACTTTTAATTTTGAATAACCAGGGTCAACGTCAAGACACGCCGGATGGGCGGGTCATATGGAGGGAAGATAACTAGATCCTTCCTCCCTGCTTGTGCCAGCGCTCTGGCGGCACACGTCATGAGGAGGTTGGTGCTGTGACATACTCATCCTATGTGCAATATGTGTATCGATTCCGTTTTCATTATTTTGTTTGTAATTTACACTTATGTTGATCATTATTTGTTCTCAGTGTTTATAAATTTTAATAGTTCATTGTCTAGCTTTCCCTATTTCATTTGCTTTTCAATATTAATTATTACCGAATATTTGTTTATTTCATTAGTTTCAAAACTACACTTCGCGTTCAAAAAAATAAGTTGTTCATCGAGGTAAAGGTTCATTTCTGCGATAGCAATGTAACAAAAACCAGTGCATAGTGGCACAAACCGTCTTGTCATCAACAGAGTCTCTCATATGCGCTTGTGATCAGCAAACAGATTGATACTAGATGCTTTACAAATGAATAATTTTAGCATATACAATGTAATTATTGTACACGAGTACGTGGTAATTTACATATAGTTTCAATAACGATGATGAATTCTGTCTCCAGACCAGTTCGTCTTGCAATGAATTTCCACAAAAACATGAAAACTATTGGTGGAAGGTATCCGTACATGGCTCAATATCAGGTAATATTCAGTGTTAACCCAAAATGATTTATCTGCACGTGCTTTATATTCACAGAACAAAAAAGACTATATTTCTTTCTCATATTAGAAACTTGGATGTATACTTAACCAAATGAAAACATGGTTACTGTGTAAAACAAATTGTTTTTGTTATAGTTTTTACATCAAATAATATTTAATCCGAAACGTAGAGTCTATTGTTTTGAAGAGCTGCGTCTTCAAAAACGTTTTGTTATCAAAACTTGATAATCATTTATTTATCTTATATTTATATTAAACATATTAATATATTTTACATATTTAACGTGATTGCGGAGGGAAAGTGTATTTCATTAGCATTCAGCAGCAAAAGAAACGTCACCAAATTTTCTTCAGAGTCCAACACAAAATACTGTTGTCAGATAAAGTTGATTTTGAATGTTATTATTAACGTATACTTTGTAAAGAAGAATAGAGAAGTTTACTTATTGTATTGACTATCAAAATTCTATGCATGCTCAATTACACAAGAGGCGCTGAAGTAGCTGTTTAAATATGTTTTGCAACTGAATGTTTGGGCTTAGTTAAAGATTAATGAAATATTAATATTTAGTAATATGCACCTTCTTTGACTTTGATTCGTGGAGATGTAGAACGTCCTAAAGTACATCAAAAAGTCTTATTTCACTCTCCTATCTCACCAAGTTAAGGATATTTCAAAACGAAGATTTTCAAAAGCGCGATTTTCAGTAACATGACCTAATAAATGCTATAGAATTTATAAATTCTGATTGTGAAATAACGAAGACATGATATAAAAATATAACTATCTGTTTGTTGTATTTATACCTTATGGATTAAACTGTTTGCAATTTTTTGTGGTGACATTTTTTTGCCGTTGAGTGTATTATTGATTCTATGTTTGTTCAGATCGGCTTTACAAACGACGGGAAACTTAACGGAATCAAACTGACTGTCAACTGCGACCAGGGAAATACAGCCAATGACACGAACCTTCGCCAAATACCAAAATGGATGGACAACGGTTATACTTTTGTGGTTTTTCAAATTATGTTAAAAGTATAACAACACAACCTTTGATATCTAAATATTGTTAAATGTCACCTCTAACGAAACCAATCCTCATCATTTCTGGTAATTATAACTATTATATTTCCATAACGTTTTATTTAAAAAAATAAAACCATGAACTAAAAACAACGTTGTAACCAATAGAAATTGCACTCTCTCAAAACCAACATCTTTTTAATCCGACTTTTTAATTGCCGTGGAAGATGAGCTACACTTCCTATTAATTTGCCCTGTCTATAGAAGTCTACGGACAAAATATCCATACTTTTATAATCACCCACATAGAACAAAACTATTGTCATTGCTAACAAATACGAATACTCTATTACTACAGAATCTTGCAATGTATATTTATTATGCAATGCTATATAGAAGAGACATTGTAAAAAACTTGTAATGATTTGAAGATGTGATCTACCCATAAATGTACTACAGGCCTGTGGCCTCTTAAGTACGGAAATAAAGATTGGTTGAATAATCCGACACGGCCCCGAAACCGACATGTTTACTTTAATATCAAAGTGTTATTTTCATGTTGAAAACAGAATATATTCCAACATCTCAAACCTAATGTTTTACCGGTCCCGAGTGATTTAATTTTTTCTATAAATTCTGATCATAGAGAGTGCATATCCTTATAACTATTTTTTAGTGTACTACTGTCCGGCCTGGGACTACAAGCCTGTGGCAGTGAAGACGAACCTCCCAACCAACACATTCTGTAGAGCTCCAGGTAAGAACAGGTGACGATAATGTTTTAAACAAAGCTGCAAGATGTCATAAAGACAGAAAATATTATAATCAAAGTAAAACCAAATAATTTGCATAGCTTAAACAAAGCTATAAAATAAATCCTTTCTCACAATAACAACGTCATTATCAATCATAGTGTGTTAATTTTACATTTTGTTTTTTAAAATCGCCAGGCACATGTGCACATATTAAATATATTACACAGTTTTTTGTGCATCAAGAACTCATTCTCTATGGGTAATATGTTCAGATTTAGTGATTAAGCTTATTTCCACACGAAACATGGAACGTTGAGGATATGTTTGTTATTATCATATATTTGTTATAGATGGCTGCTTGTTAGTTTATGGATTATTGTGGATGTGTTGCTATGTGTCGTCTTGTGGATGCTTGTGGAGTTTGGTTTGCAGTGTGACATATACTGGGCATAATTAGTGAGGGAAAATTGTATTTACAAAACTGAATTTTATCTGACCGTACGTCAAGGAATAGTGAATCCATATACACTAGTTCATAATATTGATATGTTATAATAAGTATCTTATGATTAGATTTTTTTGTCCAGTATGTATTATAATTTTGTGATTAAAGGATCATGACTGTTACCAGTTTTTGATGATGCTAATGATGACTGCTTTGTTTTATGTCAGGTTCGACCGAGGCCATCTTCATAATGGAGTCCATGATAGAACACGTGGCTAAAAGCTTAAACAAGGACCCCCTGGAAGTGAGAACACTCAACCTATACAACAAAGGGCAGGTAAGGATTTGATTCCAACTTTCCGTTCTCTAGATCTCCCCGTATGACAGGCCAGGCTATATATTTTTTCAATTTTCCATTCGCTCACAACATAAACTACTCAAATCATCTCTGTATTCTTTTATCGTATTGTTTGAGTTTAATTCTAGAACTTACTAGTATAAGAAAGACATACATATTTTATGGGTGAACAACTTCTTTATTTTACAATTTTACATAAAACGACTCCATTGGTAATAATAATTCTTAAAAAAAAATTAAATGGTGGTGTCCTTTTTATATTTCAAACTCCTAGAATGCAACCCCGTTGTAGTCACCAGAACTCTCCAAACGGGATGGTGTTGACCTATTGCGACATCAGAAATCTATGTCAAAACGTCTCCATTTTGCAATAAAACCTTTCAATATCATTACGTGCCGTAATGTGCCGTCTGCCGTTGTCTTCCTTATATCAAGACTTCTACAATGAAACCCTGTTGTCTGTCACCAGACAACTCCAAACGGGATGGTTTTGACCTATTGCGACATCAAAGACATCCTGACTCAACTGGAGAAGACAGCTGATGTTCAGGCTAGGAAACAACAGATTGAAGCCTTCAACAAGGTATTAGTTTTATTGTATTCCTAACATTCTATAACTGAAATAGAAAATGATAAACTAGGGTTAAGTATATTGCCAGAACATATTTATGTGTATTCTAACTATATCTAACTTGTAAGTCAATGTTACATTTTCTTGATTCGAAGTTTTTTTCTTTTTTAAATAATTCATCTTACTATGAAATAACTTTTTTCTTAATTGCTTCTTCAGGGAATAACAAAGGCATGTAGTGAAAATCTAATTGACACGTGAAAACAAGAAAATCCTCGTTTAATCGTTTCCGTTACTTTAGTAGTCAGGAACACTCAAATTTGATGCTATCTATCTGTGAATGTCAATGCCCATGTCAAATGGCAAAGGTGTATATTTAATGAAACAATTTTGTTTCCTATTTTAACTTTCGATCTGTCATTTTTAGTTTACGTTGACGTATTAGTTTATTCATAAATTAAGTTACTGGTAATCTTATTCTATATAATATGGACGCAAGATAATTACACAATAATCAGTCTCCCAGTCGATCAACCATGAATTAAGTGTACAGTTCCTGCTTAAAGGCTAACAGATGGAAGAAGCGAGGATTATCTGTTCAACCTCTCCGTTGGGACTTGGACTTCAGATATGCTGTTTACAACGTTTTCATGACGGTTTACCATGGAGACGGTTCTGTTGCCCTTTCAATTGGTGGTCAGGAAAATGGTCAGGGCTTGTACACAAAAGTAAGTATTGGTCAGCGGAAAGAAAATTGTGGATTCGTTAGAGTTCTATAAGTTTTTATTTACTTTTTATGAATTTTGTGAAATTGTGTATAAATGTGAACCGCTGCAATGCTTGAAATAGTGCCATGAGACCGTCCTAAGTAAGAGCAAGAAATCGTGCAATGACAGAGAGTTATTTTCTTAATATAACTAGTTTCAACAAAGTCATCGGTCTTCAACTCACTTAACTTAATTCTACAACATGACATTAAACATTAAACAACATGACATTTCAAAACTGTAAAAAACCCACCTTGAAAGGATTAAATCTTAACATGAACATTTTTAGGAGACGATAAATGCATAGAATACATCACATGAATTGGAAATTAAAGCACATATCATTTTTATTTCTGTTTCCTCAGAGTTCTCATTAGAACTGTTATCCCAAGAGAAGCTTAATTAAAAGGGTTAATATTACTAGGGCTTATGAATATTAAAATTCTTTGTGCAATTTGAAACATACAAATCAAAACTGGTGCTTCTATACTAAGCCTTAGAGAACATTCATTCCGTATATAACAATAACTTTCAGATGATGCAAATCTGTGCCTATGAACTTGGGGTCCCCATGGACAGTATCAAGATGAAGACTTCCACAACCCTGGCCAATGCTAATTCATGGCCCTCTGGAGGAAGCATCACAGCTGATGCTAATGGTCTGGTAAGTGTTCATTAGGATTCAAATGAAGTATGAGAAAACTCAATGGAGTTTTGTTGAGGAAGTGTTTGAACGGGAATACTTGATATTTTGTTCTCTTACAGTTTACATGTCAACTTCTCCTTTGCATTTGACATAAATACCTTATTTGAAAAAAATCGTAATGCCAACCGACCGGAGAAAACCGTTAAAAGTTATACATCAACATGATTTACGAACGCAGTGTAAGAGTTTCTTAAAAATGTATTTTGATAAGGGCCCATATTAAGAGTATTTAATCTGAAAAGTGTTAGTCTACGGCTGCAAATCACAATATCTACGTTCTGTGGTCGCACAGATGTTGGCATATGCCGAAAAATCAATAAATTGTCTTCAAAATATAATGTAATGACTATTCACATATATGGATATGTGTTGTATCAATATGTCTATATATGCATTATGACACAGACTCTGTATCGTGATACGTATCCTTTACCTTAAAATTGTTTATTTTTCCTAAAGTCAAGAGGGTTGTCAAAATATTCTTTTCTATCAAATATCCCTATAAATATCGTGAGCGTGTCGTATCGTAATGATATATCGTGATACGTTTTGTATCGTTATCTGTATCACCACACCTCGATAAATCGTGTATGCAGGGCTTGATTGACTGCTGCACACAACTCAAGGCCCGAATGGCTCCAGTGAAGGCCAAGATGCACAGCCCCACCTGGCAGCAGCTTGTACAGCAGTGTTACAAGGAAGGAGTAGATTTGTCAGCCAGAGCCTGGTTAGTAGATAACAGTAGAATAGTAGAATAGCTTATCGTGTACTTTGTTATGCGCCTTTCAACTGGGGTGTAGATAACAGTAGAACAGTAGAATAGCTTATCGTGTACTTTGTTATGCGCCTTTCAACTGGGGTGTAGATAACAGTAGAATAGTAGAATAGCTGATCGTGTACTTTGTTTTGCGCCTTTCAACTGGGGATGTAGCTCAGTTGGTAGACCGTCCGCTAGTAGCCTGGGAGGCCGGTGTTCGATTCCCAATATAGACTTTTCGTTACCAACGTTCAAAGATGAGATATGTTGATTCCTTACTTGACACCCAACATTACAAGGATGGAACATCGCTTGAACAGGTGCTACATTAGAGAATTTCCTGATTTTATGTGACACGGACTATAAGGAATTTTGATCATTATGATCATCCATGTGCCGAGGTGAAGATACATGTATTGAGAAAATTTGCTCATGAAAGACAACTGGTAAAGCCAAAACTAACCCTAGATAGTCACATGTTTCAGGTCGTGCATTCTTTTCTTGCATCATTCGCCACACTAGTGCCCGCTTGCTCTCGCTCATTCTGGGTTTTAGTCTCTGGAGTCTAGGTTCTACCGAAAACAAGGCTCGTAATACTCTCTCATATTTGGCAAGAGTACTGCAATGATCAAAATTGTAATTATATTGAAGATGAGGGTCAGTAATAAATAGCGAGAGGACGTTCGAACGAATGGTTCTTCATGTCATCAATTATTATTATCCACATTGTTCCTATTCATTTATCTTAACATCACAGCCCCCATCCCACCGACATCCAGTACGACTACAACATCTATGGAGCAACATGTACCGAGGTGGAGCTGGATGTCTTGACAGGGGAAAACCAGATCACTCGGGTTGATATTCTGTATGACTGTGGGGAGAGGTGCTAAATATTTCATTTTTCCAGAAAAAATGCATTTATATGTTAATCGCTTAAAAAAGACTGTCATCTTTAAAACGAAGTTATGATATAATCACTGAAGAGTTTTAATGACTTGACATTATGTCACATCTTCCATTTGTGTTCTACACAAATATTCATTTCTTTAATTTGATTGTAATCCAATAGTATGTCTGTTGACGCTTAACAACATGCGTGTATTGCAGTATCAACCCAGAGCTGGATATAGGTCAGTGTGAGGGTGCCTTTGTGATGGGCCTGGGATACTGGCTGACAGAGAAGTTCTACTTTGATCCGAATACAGGGGTCAACCTCACTGACGGCACATGGGTAGTTATAATCTTATCTAACACGATGAATCATACAATATTATGAGCGTATCAGGTTTTTTATAAAATAACTTAATTGCGCTTTTAGAAAGAAAGCTTTCTTGTCTGCATGTATTGCGTTTATATTTTGCCGTTAACAAATTTATTATTTGTCGCACTCTTACGTTGATATGACTTACAAAATATGGGCTTAAATCGCAAGTTTTTATCCCGGGGTCTGCATATGCTTCAACTTATTTTATACATCATTCTACATCTTTGAGACATAAATAATGATTGCTGTGAGTGTTAAGTTAGCCAAACGATAACTTTACATATTTCAAAAACGTTAGCGAAAAATGTTTTTCGTAAGGACGTTTGAAATTTTGCTAACACACCAAATCCATTTGACTTCATTGTCTAGGAATACAAACCACCGATGGCGAAAGATATTCCCATTGACTTTCGCATTCAGCTGATGAAGAAACACCCGAACCAGCGAGGAATCCTGCGAGCTAAATGTAAGACGTTGTTTCAATAAGTTATGTTCCAAATCTTCTTTTATCCCATATGTCTATTGAATAAGATCACTTGCTCTACACAGTGACAGCACAGTATCTTGAATGTTGTATGATAACTGTTTGATATTTTTCGTGCCTTTATATTCGAACCACGTGTAGTGGAAACGCCCATTGTCATTCAACGATTTTTATGAATCATTTATATCAATGTATATCATAGCGAGCCAGAAGGTACAACTTCATCAAAATTCTTACCTTAAGCTTGTTGAATTACGTTAGTTTTTTATTTGAGGCCAATTAAGAACTTGTTTTCATAAAAACGAGCCCATATAATCAAACCTCCTCCCACAGTTTTATCCCTCAAATACTCCAGCTCTATTCATTCCGATGTTTGATCAAAATGCTTTTATTTCGACATAATTAATCCGAGCATTTCTTAATCTATCTCAAGTATTTGTCTATATGGTGAACAGGCGCAGGAGAACCGCCGCTCTGTATGGCAGCCTCTGCTTTGTTCGCAATCAAGCACTCCATACAGTCAGCCAGGAAGGATGCAGCCAAGGACGTGTTCTTTCCCCTTAGTGTGTATAGTAATATTTGTTAAATGCCAATGTCATTTTAAGCACGTTTTAATACATATTGAAATTGAATTAGTCGATTTCCATTTGTATATTCACCAATCATTCTCAGCTGATATTTCATAAATTTTTTATTGTATTGTAATGTGCAAGACACAGTAATTATTATTATTGTTGTTGTTGTTGTTGTTGTTGTTGTTGTTGTTGTTATCATTATTATTTATGTTATTGAACCATGATTTACTAAGAATTGATATTTGTTTTAGATGGTCCTGCCACAGTGGAAACAGTCCAAAAGGAATGCATGACAGACATCTCACAGCTCGTGTTGGGAACATAAATGTCCCTACTTTCATCTGCAGGATATCTAGAAGACAAGATTACCCAAGTACCGATCTCTCATGTTGACTAAATCAATTAAAAAAGCAACATCAGATGTCATCTTTGAAGCTTAGACGTTTGTAAAAAATAATACTTGTTACTATTGTTTTTCTTTTATGCTTTATAAAACTAAAAAGATATGATCGGCCCTTTGTGTTTAAAATGAATTTTTTTAGATTTCGATTATTTTTCAGTCAGGCTTGATACAAACAGATAATTGTACTTTTTAAAATTTATTTTTCAATTAATCTTAAATTTTAGTAGACATTATACTTTGATGTCAGTCTAGCACTTAATATTTTCTGCTGTGGATAACAAAATCTATAGGATACTGGATTGAGCAAGTAAGGGTCAATTGAATTTGAAGGACTTCATCAGAGTAAAATGAATAGAGATTTGCCTATAAAATCAAACGTTGGATAAATCAATCACTATTCACATGTTACTTATTTGAAACATTTTTTCGGGGTTTATTTGTATAGTTATTGTAGAATTTCATGCATGCTTGCACGTGTATAGCTGTTGTAATTGATGTTTTATTTTTAATTTGTAGAAATCCGTGTTAAATACTTGTGCAAATGTTTCATGCAATGCCATTTATGCATACCATAATTTTAGTACGTAATGTTATTTCTACATTTTTAAATATATATAGTATACTTTACAGTTAACATCTTGTACATCAGTTGGTATGAGGGGAAATGCCAAACGAACGAGACACTATGCATTACATCTTTAAAATCTAATCAAAATTTCTTTAAAATCTATTCTTAATATTGTATTGTTTGAGGTTTTTCGTAAATGATGTATCATTCCTTGTACAAGTATTGCAATTAACCACTTCGGGAAATAAACCTCATTTTAATTGTTCCTTGTGATGATATATACAGCATAATTTTAATCATTGATTTTCGATTTTTATTGCACAATGTGCATCTGTAATAAAAAAAACATTATCAACCGATTTTGATTTGTTGAACTTGTTTTTTAATGTTATTCAAAGAACACGTACATTTGATTAATAGCACAGCATATGTAACCTCTATAGCAGATTGAAACCGGTTTATTTCTGGGGAAAACTTGTACGAGGTTGACGATATTCTGACTGGATCAAAGTTCAGAGAGCCCTAAGTTCACCATAACTTGGAGAAGTAGCAGCTATACAATTGGCAGCCAGGATACTTGAAGGTCTTACATTCAATACAAAACGGGTTGAAAGACAAACCAGTTACCCTGTTGTTCTCGATAAAACCACCAGTTAGGGCGGAAAAAGAATTTACTGTAAAATTTAAACCATTCTTGGCATTTAATGTAATCGTGTTGTAGCTTATGGAGTAAATTTAAGCTTCATGTCCATATTGTGAAAGCGTTGTAAATGACAAAATTTGTACTTATGATATAAATATATATACATATCAATTTTGTTTTTTGAATTCGTCTGTGATTGATAAGTTATACTTGTTAGTGCACATCTATTTGTACACGTGAGTAAAGTGCGAGTTCCATCAAGCACCAGGGAGGAACTAATGAAAATAGCGGACAGACAGACAGACAGACTTTTTATTCAAGTCTCGCCTCAACATATTACAAAAACGAATAAATACATAAATAGCAAATCACAGTAAGAAGTTGAGCCATTCCGTACGGAATTATGAGAGACACTTATGTCCAAAATATATACATGAATACAGGTAAAAGGGGATATACAAAAAGGACTTAAAATGCTAATAAGATATATACAAGTTGGCAGTACGATTTTGTAGAATATTTAGACAGGTTTTGGCAGATATAAAAAACGAAACATCTGGACACCTAAGAATAAAACTAACATGACATTCGTTTTCAATAAAACGTTGACAGTAACAGCGATTTTCTCATTTAAAGGACAACCGACATACCGACCAGTCTCGACTCTTAGCGGCGCTACTCCACATCTTAATAATGCTAGTGCCTTTCTCATTGCACGCGACACATTGCATTAGACATAAAATTCACACCCAAAATCCGATTTAAAAGTACAATATGTGCGCAACGTATTACCGCCCTTGCCATGTATACTATCAACTCGTAGCGTTACATCTTCTGCCCTCTGGTGGAAACAATGAACAACCATAAGCAACCAAGCGCATCAGTGAGGAGTCCGACGCATTGGAGCGTGACAATGAGTACCCCTTAGTGCGTAAAGTGGTTTGCATTGACATAAGTGATAGAGGAAGGTAGAGAAATTGAGATGAAAGACTTTGCCCATTTTGTTTCATACCAAATATATACTCCGAATGACATTTTTGTGTCATATTTCCATCATAAAATGATTTATATACATAACTCCTCTACAAAATTATTATACGGAATTTCCGTGTTATGACATTTTATTCAATTGTTATCGCAATTGAATCCCGAAATACTTAAGTCTTTAGTGAAATTTATATTCCTCCCTATGAAGAAAAGATGTAAATAACTTCGACGTTCTCAATCATGACAATGTATGACTTGTACTATAAATGTATAATGGGCCCGTGGCCTCGTTACTGAAGAACATCGATCTCTCTCTGACACAATTACAAAAACTCTGCGCAAAGTTTGACGCCAGATTGCGTAAAGTTCATGGGATGGTACGTACTGGTGCGTGTCTAAGGCTGGACATGTCAAATTTATCGTCGGCATGTCATGTAATACCACGCATAGTTTGCGCATATAATTTCTGCGATGGTACCAACAGTTATCGTGAAGGTACCCACTTGAACGTACAAATGCGTAGTACGATGGCGTGCAAGTGTCGATGGAACATTAAACACAGCTCTTCAGAGCTTGTTGACCAACCCATTCAGAATTGTATCTTCATGAATAAACCATGTTCACATCATAAACACTGGGAAGGCATGTAAACTATGACATGTATACAATTAATCGCATCTAGGTGACAGTTTATCCAGCCCTGAGCATGCATACACGCTCTCGATTTGGTGTCGATTGAAAAATGAGATTCATTGCTCTAAGAGATCTACTGAAGTGTACACTGACAGTATGATTAACAAGTTCGCCCTGTGAGTCTGGGACGGTGTAGCCTTAAGGTAGGTAGGTCCTGTATTTCCCCGCTAACCTTCTTCCTCTTTGAACTCAGATGGTGTGTTGTTATAATCGTCTGGTGGTTACTGCGGGCAAAATGCTTGGCGAATCTTTTTCACAGCTGCCGGAGATTCTTCCGATAGATATGTTCTTGTCTAGAGATTACAACATTCGTTTGAGCATATCTTTATCTCTTACTGGTACGCTTTTAGCATGGCCGGTTGTTAAGTGTTTCGTAACACTGTTGAGATTAAACAACGGGAGCGTGCTGTGGTTAATACATCGAAAAGATATTGAGATACACATCAATATCTCTGAAACATTAGAGTAATTGAGGAAACAAGTATTAATTCTGCGAAACGCAGCATCGATGTCTTGCTAAGTATTTGACCAGATTTGTACTTCGAAATTGTAACTAATTCAATATTCAGTATGAAATATCTATGTATAATAACAACTTTTTGTTAGAATCCCAGAAGAAATCAATGAAACATGTTGGAGTAATGTTGGCTATGTGTCATATTTTGTCTTTGAATATATAATACTGTATAATTGTGAACTCTTTTTCAAATATTGTGTGTCTATATACATATATATATTTCAATGACTGTTTATAGGTCTATTTTTCTATTTCAGTCTAATATAAAAGTACCAATATCATAGCCGGTAGAACGTGAGGTATATACTCTTATTGTACTGGATGAAGTACTCGTTCAAGACGGGAAGCATTTATAAATTTGATACAAAAGTAGGTTTTATTCAATTATGACGAGATTGAAACGTCGGGTTCTGACTACCAACATGCTTGTTATGAAATTTGATGATAACGTTCCTTTACAAGACCTTTATCAATGGCCAATGACGTCATCACGCTGTCAGTGCCAGGGTCTACAAAGACGTAGCCCGCACAGTAGGGTGTTCACAGGTAAATTACCTGTTGATGAAGTGTAAGTACATAACCAGATGCCGGCTAACACTTATATGTAACATACAACTCACTCGGGGAAAGGTAAGGCTAAGGGGCACAAGAGACTGCTTGGCGCATGCGTGAAGGATATTCCTCACTGATGTGAATATGTCAAGCTATACATCTATCACAGGTACGTTTGATGTTGCGACCTTAGTCTCACACAAAGACTGTATAGTTGATAATACTATGACCTCAAAATATGCCTTTGAAAATTAAGTCTAGATTTGAATCAACATTTAGGCTCCTTTCGTATATTTCACAATGATGTCGACTCTGAGAATTTTTTTCTTGACTGTTTATGGGTCTATTTTGCTCTTGCAGTCTAATTGTAGACCTAAGGAAAGGATATCAAGATAGATGCCCCTTTTTCTGGCATGGAAACTCGTGAACAATAGTGTACTTGTTAACTCAAGATGTTTACTATATCAGTATGCACATTTAACGTCATCCAGGATATTAATTTTGCATTTTAACTTAGTCCAAGGTTAAAATGAACATGTTTACTTTAGAGTATTTTCTACTTATTGATACTATTTAAACATTGATCATACTGATAACAGAGCTCAGTTAATAAGTCAAGATATTCCTAAATTGAAGTACACTGTTTCTTGATTCACTGGTTCTTTGAATTTAAAACATAATTTTTCTTAACTATGGCAATGAAGTTTATGAATATAACATGACACTTAATAATCGTTACATCGTGCTGTTATGATGATTAGGAGTTTTCCACCATATGTGAATATTGATTCTATTTATGACCATTATATTGACGATAACAAGGTTGCCAAACGTACTTGGTAAAAAATCGGGAGGATTTGTAAAGACATCCGTAAACCTTGTTTCGAGAATTACAATTATTTTTAACCCTGTAGACTTTTACACAACAGTGATTATCGAAAATTATACTATATGAAAATTAAAAATGGCTACAGTAACGGCTATGGTCACAGCTGCGGCAGACGATCTCGACTCAAGTGTTTGTGGCACGTTTTATGAAAATGTTATTTCTTTTAATTTTCCCAAATAAACATTTCTTCATGCCAAATGAAAGAGCCCCAGACGGTCAAAATATCAACCCTATCATCCGTATTGATAGAGGAAATAATTAAGATTAAAAAACACCGGCGGCCTTTTTTGTGTGAACTCCTTTTAACTATTTGGTGTAGGGTAAAGGATAAGATCAGCGATAACGATCATAGCACATTCATGAAACTGCTTTTTTAATAAAACAAAATTGTCATGCTTATGAAAACCTTTATTTTCCTTTTCATGAGATCACTTTATGCACTAGTATCTAAACAAACGTGCTACTTACTACCTCAGTATCATCACTATAAATCAATAATATAACTAATATCATAATCAATTCAATAAATATTTAACGTTGAAACCATTTGAAAAAGCATTAAGGTACATGCAGTAGTGGAATCGAGACAAGTTAGAAGCGCGTTGAACATATAAAAGTTTTATTTACATAAACTGCACCTGATTTCACTTTTTTAATATTGTAAAACTTTTTTTCGCACATTCAATAGCTTTAGCTTAACTCTTAAAACTATTGAAAATATCAATATTGAACATTTTATAAACGTTCTACTCCCAATACACAGCACCTAATTTCATTGTTAAGAAATGGTTTAATTTGTTTTAAGCGTATAACTTATCGTTGTAGATTCGAACCACGCCATGCTGACCATCAACAAACGCTGGTTTATACTGACCATCGGGGTGACCCTGCTCGCCTTCGTAATAGGGCTTCTCATAGGTCTATACGCGCCGGAGCGCTATGGGTCAAAGTCGGACACTCTGCTCGGAACACTGACCAGACCTGCTGACCAGTACGTTAGTGACCATCTCATCAGCGGCGTGGATGCAGCAAATATAGACAAACACTTGAAGTGAGAATTTATTGCATCATCAAGCACTTCATTCAGACTCATTCAGACTCATTCAGACTCATTCAGACCCATTCAGACTCATTCAGACCCATTCTGACTCATTCAGATTCATTCAGACTCATTCAGACCCATTCAGACTCATCTACCTTCACAGTCTTACTACGACAATGTCATTCAGGATTTATCGACGATTATTATAGGTTCCTCAGTTAACTTGTCTTTCTTTTTCTTCTAAATGATAAATGATCTATAATACCAGAGTCATTATTGTGATATAAACTGCCCAGAGTTGGTAGACGTCAGCTTATAATATCATAAGTATTACATGAGATTTTTCGCAAGATTGTCGACCTACGGGATTTGACGTCACAGCTATTTTGCCCGCTGTTTGAATGTTAAACAGAAGAACTTCCGTTGGTCTACTGATTGTCCTAGACATCTCGTGTAATATATCGATAAACGAAAAGATGTCTTAATCTTGATTATAGGATAAAGTAAGAAAGAGAAATATGATTAAAAAACTGACGAGCAAAAGAAACTGTATCGTGGATAAAATCCCAATTCTGTGATTGTCAACAGCTTGCCATGGGAAGATCTGCAAATTCTGATATCATACATGTAACACCTAAGTCGTGTTGCCGTGTGTTTCTGCTTACACGGTGACCTGAGGCAAAGGCCGCTGAAAACGTTAACGTCAGGAAGCGTTTTCTGAGAGGCAACGTGGGCAGATACCGGTCTTTATAGGCCGTTGTGACTCTCGGTCTGCCCAAACTGATAACCAGTTTGCATTGCTCTCATAACCATTGAGTATTTCTGTTTTTTATTTCAGGAAAAACGTGAAAACCATTATTTGACAAAGTTAGGAAAAGCATGCGTTTACCATATTTCAATAGAATATATTCGTTATTTCATATAAGCAATATATTTTCTGTTGGTGGTTTTGAATTTGAATTTAAATTTGTTTTAATTTAAAATTCAAAGTAGTAGCGGTTTTGTCCGTCCGTTTATTAATACCTTTCAGCATGTCGCACTTATATAAATCTCCCAAAAGCAAGGTAAATAGCAATTGATCTAATTTCCAGTCCAAAATCCTATACCATTAATTCATATCAATAATAATCATACAAGAGACCCTGCGTGCATCCATTCATTTTACGGACTTACTTGTCTTGTTCTTAACATCTAAAAAAATTAAAACATTTTGGACAACACCACACACCTCGTACATGTGAAGAAAACAACTTTTTCAGATTTTTGACATCACAGCCCCATTTGGCAGGTACCCCAGGCAACAAGCGAGTAACAGACTACATACGAGAACAGTGGATACAACAAGGATACGAAGTGGAGACCGTACCATACGACGTACTTTTGTCGTATCCAGAGGACGATCACATTAACACTGTATGAACTTGATTTGAACACCTTTCTAACTAATTTCTTAATGTCACTACAATTCGGAAATTTATTTTTCGTTTACTCCTATTTCATTTTACAAAGGCTCAAATAGATTCGTTTAGCACTACACAGGCTTACATATTCTGAATGAATAAAAATTCGGAATAATTCTGATTACAATAACTTTATACGTAGCGAAATTCTCCAAAAGTGCAGAAAAAGTTAAAACATATATCCTTTCAGGTAATATGATGCATAATTTAGTTATGAAATTATGTATACCTTTTCCCAGGCCAAATTGCTTAACGCCGATGGTAGTGCAGCCTTTACGACTGCCACAAACGAGCATCCATACTCCACTAGTGAATCCCACCCGGAAGTCGTTCAACCCTATAATGCATTTTCTCCTAGTGGAGACCCGGAGGTAAGTCATTCAATTGACACAACATATATGCCCTATTTATTCTCACCTAAAGTCATTCCATTCACTTTAAGACAAGAATGATATCTACAAATGTGCCGGGGTATGGATGAAGCCAATGTGATATGATGAGCTGATAAAGTGTCAAATTCAAAATTTACTTGAAATGATTTATACTTCCAATTTCTAGCATCATATCCATACATGTTTATAAGACGTTTTGAATTTTAGGCAGAGCTGGTTTTTGCTAATTACGCCCGTGATGTTGACTTTGATGAGCTTATTAACCTTGGTGTGAACGTCACTGGAAAGATAGTCATCGCCAAATATGGAAGACTGTTTAGAGGAAATAAGGTAAATATTTCTAATTACTTACTTTCCATTGTGGTGTTACTATGAGACCAGGAGAAATATGTAAATCTTATTACCGTAGCATAATTTTAATGTTCCACCTCATATATTTCAAATCATCCAGGTTGATTGCTTGAGAAATGACATTATTGAGAATATCTCTTTTGATGCACGTCACAACATGTTGTTACAACATTTACATAAATGAACGCACGTTGCAGGTATATTTTGCTCACAAACATGGCGCAGTGGGCGTTCTGTTGTATATGGACCCGGCAGATGTGGCGAAAGCTAACGATACCTATCCTGATAGCATCTGGCTTCCCCCTTCCGGCGTTCAGAGGGGGAACATTGTCCTTATAAAAGGGGATCAAGCCACCCCGGGGTACCCAGCCACTTGTGAGTTACCTTATCTTTCTTCACCAACACAATTCATCACATGTCAATATATCATAGTATAACATTATCAAGGCATTAAACACGGAAATATTGTATATCATTATCAACAGAAATACGGTTTTTTTTGGTTTTGGAAAAAAGCTGCAAAATCATGAAGTAAAACAATTATGTCGACATTGTTTTATTAAGATAATAAAAGTAGTTGTTGTTATAGAAGAATAATCTTGATAATGCGGACGAGAGCATGCCTGATAAATATAGATGGCCACAGTGGATCATATTAATTTCCTTCTTAGTATATAAATTGCAGTAAAATATAGATTTTCATCTTTTTCACTTTAATTTCAGGGTACACAACGCGTATTTCAGAAGACGAAATTAAAGCTAAACTACCTAAGATTCCATGTCATCCTATCGGTTACGCTGACGCGTACAGGCTGCTCAGGTACAGACATGTGATTTCTGCTTATGATTATGAGCATTAAAGGGGTTAACATGATGAACAGTAACTCTCTATATGTAAAATATTTTATAATAAAGTAAATGTAACCCTGATACCATACCGTAGAGGCATTTGATCCGATAGACATCAGAGTAAATATATTGAAAGAGCTCTGCCTTATAAATGCACAGATGTGTAGATATCACGTCCTATATACATGGATACTAGTTATATAACCTAACAAACACTATCAACTCCTAACTGCCCTCCTGGCAGTTTGAGGTGAGTCTCCAAAATTACGTTTGACTATTTGACGCGCGCCACTGTCCGGTCTTCGACCATAATGGCGACGTTCTACCTTCATATTGTCAATAAGCATAAAATGTGTCTTTTTGTTAACAGTCGATATTTCGCGATCAAATGACACCATTGATTAAGTTTGGCATATATGAGTCCAACAACTCACGGAGTGGCTCTTTAATAAATCTAAACTAAAATCAAATAAATATCAACACGTGATTGTGTTTGCACATGGTAATATAAGACCTATGTATCGTCCAGGGAGATGAGTGGCCGTAGGGCACCTGACGACTGGCAGGGTGGTCTGAACATTACCTACACACTAGGAGGCACCATGAAGGAAAACAAGTAAGATAATAGATTCACCTCACGTACCGTATTGAGATCCGTGGCCTCCAATGTTTTTATGACCTTAATGTAAGTTATGAAGACACCAAGAGACATTGCTCTCACCGAACCCATATATATATATATATATATATATATATATATATATATATATATATATATATATATATATATAACGTATCTTGTACGGAAGTAAAAGTGTGCCCCCATCCCCATATTTTTCTATCCCAATATACATATTCCAGCCTCTCCCCTCATAACCTTCGAAATTAATAAATTTGCCTCCCATTCTAAAACGGCTCCGGGCCTTGTATTTCTTTCTGTTGCCGCATTATTTATTATCTATTATCACCCTGTCAGAATGATGTATCGATCGTATAGTATTAAAATTGTATCTGTTTCTAAATGAGACTGTAGTAGATCAAGGGAGTCATCCCTATTCCTGATATTTCACCTCTGTCTTCCAAAGGTTGTCACCTGTCGAATGTTAATAAATTTCACAGAAAATTCGGTCTTTATTTTTTCAAAAAGTATTTTGGTATTGGCACCACTTTACAGAGAATTGGTGTATCGCCCTTACACTAATGCCTCAATGTACATTGACATTGTACACATGAAAATAGATTCTAAACCCTTAATTCATGTGAACTGTAAATGATGATTTTGAACACTAAAATCAATTTTTAAATATCTGATTTTTTTCCAGATTGGTCAGACTTGATGTGAAGAACATCTTGAAAACAGTTCGTATTAACGTTGTCACTGCTTTTATGAGAGGAACAATAGAGGCAGGTTTGTAAATCACTGTTCTCATTGATAGACAAACATTGGCCCGACTGAGATCTACACAAGGACATGTGCGTCCTTGATCTAGTCAACAATGCTTTAATGTTCAGCCTACAGTGCGAAATTCATCACGTCGATTGAGGTCATATAAGCGACACTCGTAGATTCCTATCGCTCACTACCCAATCATTTTATGTTACGGAATAAATATACACCTGATTCTCTTATCAATCCAGCATCCTGGAAGATTAAGATAATTTATTATATGATTGAGAATGAGTATTTTATTCTATCCGTGAAATATACCCTCTATTTGGCTACAGTGGCGATAACCATTCCCGTCAGTCTACTGAGTCAATGGCGATAAGTTTTTTATAAGTGACGTAATCAGAACAATGTCCCACCAACGTCAGAATTCTTGTACCGGCTTTCTTAGGGCGCAAGTACATGTAAAGCGTAGAGAAAGGTAAATTTGTAACTTAAAATACAGATGATTTTAAAATACACTTTTAAAGTCATAGTCTCATTTTTGTAAGGCAACTAAATATTTAACTAATTATTCTTCACGAACAAAATCTGATCACTAACACAAATATTTCCTGTCGCATTTGCAAAGATTTTCATTTTTATGCCCGTTTTACAGTTTTGGATGAAGCAGCTTATTGGCGTATGCCGTTTCAGACCGATGAGGTACCGAATCAAGTGCAATCCCATCGCGAGTACGAAACGCCGGAAATCTAGTCATCGCAGCGCCGATACTTATGACAGACGCATTCTTCACTGAGTTTACCACCTTTTTGTTATTTCTATATTTGAAAAAGCGTAAGCTATTAGCTATTTTCATTGGATATTCAGCTGGGAAATTTTATGTGTTCTTCGTCACGGCCTTAGCGAAATGACGTGGTAAGGACTAACGCTCGCAAAAAACATAATATTCGGGTAGGGTAGGGTAGTTTGAACTTCATTATTGAGGGCTAGAATGCCTGCAGAGTTCTGAAAATTGTTGCAAACGTCAGGGGAAAGATTTCTGTGAGTGGAGAACTATTTGTCCGGCATTTATTACAATTTGCCTTGCAAAAATGAGACTATGACTTTAATGAATACACTATCTGTTTCTCGTTGACAAATGCTGTTTATCTTCTTGTGAGGTAGGGAAGTTAATATTTCACCTTGATACCTCACTCTATATATGGGACAAACATGGTATAAGTCAAGGAAAGACACATTACCTCTATCCGTTCAAAGTGCGAAAATTTTGTCACCTTTTTTAGGGCGTGTTCTTGTCATCGTAAACAGGGCCCAGATTTTCGAAGCTCTCTTAGTGCTAAGATAGTCGTAAGTCCCATCAATGAGCATTGACCTACGACTATCTTAGCACTAAGAGAGCTTAAAAAATTTGGCCCCTGTTTACGATGACAAGAATTGTCTAAAGAATTGGTATCTATTCCACAGACCGCTTGGTGTTACTTGGCAACCACAACGACGCCTGGGTTTACGGCGGAAGTGATCCCTCCAGTGCGACGGCCGGCATCTTAGAAATATCTAGAGCGTTTGCGGATCAAGTTCAGAAGGGTATGAGTCAGAAAATATCGTATATACTTTTTTTCAGCTTCGTCCCCAAACTCAGGTTGCTCTGACGTTTTGCAGAAAACATTTTAGGTTTTTGTTTCTTAAGGTAATCAATAAAACATCCCTCTTAGTTTACTTTACATGTAGCATAATTAGAATCTCAAAAGTTCTATACACGCTGGAGGAATGTATCAAATATACATGTAATATCCCATAGATCCAACTTTACGCCTCATGTTGTTGTTTTTAGTATGAAATTGGCAAAACCACTGTTAACCAAAGTTTGCAGCGAATTTTATCAGTAGTTTCGGTAGGTGTAAAGTTGTATCGACATTACAAATAAAAAAAATTACATTTAAAACGGCTTCACAGTCTTCTGTTTGGATAGTTTCAATTAATAATATTTTACAGATCGTAAATCATTTATCAACCCTTTTTGTTTAAATATTTTGGCGCGCGTCATTGTCCGTTTCACGATCACGCCATCACGCGTTATTGTCACTTTTTTTAACTGAAAAGCATTAAGACGCTTTTATTCGGTAAGATAACAACATTAATAAAGTTTGACAATTTGACGCCAACTACATACTCGGTATTCCTTTCATAATTCTGATTCCGGTGTAAATGATGAGTAATTATTGTGTTAAAAGGCTGGAAGGCCCGGAGGTCTGTGATGTTCTGCAGCTGGGATGCGGAGGAATTTGGGTTGGTCGGCTCGTATGAGTGGGTGGAGGTTGGTAAAATTAATCACGTGATTGCTTATCTAACCAGACGAAAAGCAGATATTAACATATATTATAACCTTTAGATATGTTGACAAAAAATATGTTTCAAATTTGAACAAAATCAGTGGAAAAATTAAAATAATAATTTAGAAAAAAATTTGAGCTGGTACATAGAACAATATTCTCTCCTTTTAGAAGAAAGATGACGGTGCGACCTCTTTGAGGTGAAAAGGTAAGAACAAAGGTTCATGTTTTCAAAATTGTTGAAAAGGTCAAGATTTTAGTAAAATACTTTTCAATTTGTTATTTATAATATATAATAATTTTTGATATTATTAAAGGCACCATTGCACGCTTTTTCCGTTCAAGTTGGCTATTTTAAGTATATCAGTACATAGCTACTCACTTTAGTTTTCTGTCAATGCAATGGTAATACTTATCATTTTTTACAATTGACATGTAATCAACTATGAAAAAGGTAAAACGCCAGACTTCGGCAAAGATATATATATATATATATATATATATATATATATATATATATATATATATATATATATATATATATATATATATATATAATTCTATGATCAGCTGTGTATAACACAAATTAAAATATGGACCTAAAACGGCTGAACTAGTATTTTTGAAGCTCTTTAATTAGCCGTTACTCTGAACTGAACACATGCGTGAAATATTGCTTATTCAAGCAATCTTGTAACTTAACCGATTTCGTGATAACCATAACGACTGCTGTTTTATCTTTTTTAGCAGTAGGTTGAATTTGATATGGTAGATCATCCGGATTTAATGCAACGCAATAAACACTCTTGGTCATTTAGAAATAACTGTATCCCTGAAAACGTACACATTTAATTAATAACACACAAGGTAGGTTATCTGAGTGCGGATCGTTTGTAATATCGATAGATATGCATTAACTGTGCTTTTGTTGTATTTACGAAACATTGGCGTGCGTTAGTCCCGACGCCGAAAACAAGAGATGTTTCAGTGTATACTATCTAGTGTCAATAAATTCACATTAATATTTCTCTAGACAAACTGGGCCATTAAAGATAAAGAGTTAGATTTGTTGTCTTGACAGTGCCCATACAGAACTGTTTAACCAATAGTTTCTCTTGTCTTTGAACCTATTTTCAACTTATATATATTTATATAATATTTCTAATTACAGGAGCACGTGAAATGGCTAAGCGGTCAAGCAGTGGCCTACTTGAACATGGACTCGTTTACTTCAGGTACGTCTAAATGAATAACCTGCAGCATTAATAATATAAATGGAAGATAGAAATTTTTTTCTCAAATGGGGATCTTATTCTTCTTAATAAATCAACTTGCCTTTCAAATAAATATATTTCAGCAAATCATAGGGGCAGTAGCACGTTTTGTTAGATAGATAATGCGATCGCTCGAGATGTTAATTTTTCGATCAAAAGAACCGGTTGTGGTACGAACGTACGCACCTTTATCCGTTCAGCTAAGGGAATCCATTTCTATACCTCAAATGGTTAAAAGCTGTTCACACAAAAATGGTTTTCGCTTGATATTTGATTATTTGCTCTACATGTACAACTACGTTGATTAAAGATATTGTTTTAACCCTCAGAAATTAATACTTTTTGCAGATACTTAAGTTTATAGGATTATATTATTTGAATGGTTAATCTTTCAAAAAACCTTCTACTGCCTTATAAAAAATAACACTAGTAAGTTATTACGGGAACTATAACACGTTCTTCAGAAACAGGAACTTCCTCAATCTATTTTGAACAGCTAATCAAACAGTAAATTACAAGATTTGCTGCCAACTAACTGAACATATTCTGTAACATTGTCACCATTTTTCTCTTATTAAAGCATTAAGTCAAATTCAGACGCAAAGTAGATTTTATTTTCAATCATGTTGCAGTCAAATATTTGACACATTTGATCACCATTAATGTCTCGGACATCTTAAAGGGGCACAGAGTATGTTATTGGGATCAAATATGTCAAATTTTATTAACGGTGTTATTTTATCGACATGTAGATGCTGTTTCCGAAAATAAATCTCTCAATGCATATCTGTTAGCATGGTGAAAATAATATAGAAAAAGCTCGAGATTTATGATAAAAAACCGCCAATGGCTCAAACATAATTTTGGAAACTTATTCATAGCAGATATAAGACGAGACAGATAGGTTGATATTGCTCTGTAGGTCAATTAATTGATAACATCGAGAAGACTAAAGTGGTTGTATTTGGATCTGGAACTGCAAGGGTAAATTTTAGAAAATTTTATTTCGGTGACATTATTTTTTAAAATTTCTGATAGTTATACTTATCTTGGAATAATTTTTCATAAGAATAGAAAATTTAATGTTGCCGTGAAAGCTTTAAGAGATCAAGGCCTGAAAGTAATGTTTTGGTTGTTATCAAAAGCAAGAAATTTACATTTACCACCAGATTGTCTAAGCATTTGATCAAGTGCTGAAGGTTATATTTTATTACAACCTAAAGTTTCACTAGCTATTTTGAAATTTAGAACAAGTAATACTAAACGTCCTGTTGAAGTAAGGCGTTGGCATCGTATTCCTTACAAAGATAGAAAGTGTTTGATGTGTAACTCTGTGTAAAGTGGGTGATGAATACCACTATATTTTTTAGAGTAATCGTTTATTAGAAAAAAAGAAAAAAGTTATTACCTAAGTATTTTTGTACAAAACCTAATTATTTTAAACTTCATAGTCTCTAATTCTCAGAAAATTGTTGTACAATTGTTGACAAACTAAGTAAATTAATTAGATGTATCTCTGAACAACTTTAAAAAATATGATGTTGCCTCGTTGAGAAAAATGTATTAATGATTGTATAAAAATGTACTATGTACCACTATGAGTGGTTTAAGTGAATAAAGAACTTGAACTTGAACTTGATATGCGTGTAAATGGGTCGCTGAATTTAGACGTATTAAAATTTCTATGGTCGTTTTTCACGTACACTAGAAAAAATGAAATTGTCATAAATTTTGGCTCTAAGAGATAAAGATGCAACTTTGGATAGGCGTTGTGAATTCATTCAGGTCATTTATTATAATGGATCTATTTAAGCCAAATTAAAAATTCATGAAATAACTATTATCGCTTATATCCTGACGGTAGCATACAAATCCGAAAACCAAATTGACACTGGCGATACTTAACCAATGTTACCCTGGTTACTCTGCCAGGTAAATCAACAGTTTTCTTCATGGGCACATAGTACTTTTTCAGATAACGATATTTTAAAATTTGTAATAATCTTCACCAATAACTAACGTTATAATCCACGTAAATGTTTATTACACTAGATCTTATCGTGTCTTGATCATTATGATCAATTGTTTTAAAAAATACTGCATTTCTTATTCCTCATTTTAGGTAACTACACGTACCATGTATCTGCAACACCGACGTTAAAGAAAGCCGTATACAGGGCTGCGGAGAAGGTATGTATTTAACTGTATGATACTAACAGGGTTGATTATCACCTGTATGATACTAACAGTGTGGGTGAATCGCCTGTATGATACTAACAGTGTGGATGAATCTACTGTATGATACTAACAGTGTGGATGAATCTACTGTATGATACTAACAGTGTGGGTGAATCTACTGTATGTTACTAACAGTGTGGGTGAATCTACTGTATGATACTAACAGTGTGGACGATTCGCTTGTATGCTACTAACAGTGTGGTTGAATTTACTGTTTGATACTAACAGCGTGGTTGATTCTACTATATGGTACTAACAGTGTGGGTGAATTGCCTGTATGATACTAACAGTGTAGGTTTATCTACTGTATGATACTAACAGTGTGGGTGAAGCTACTGTATGATACTAACAGTGTGAGTGAATCTACTGTATGATACTTACAGTGTGGGTGAATCTACTGTATGATACTAACAGTGTGTGTGAATCTACTGTATGATACTTACAGTGTGGGTGAATCTACTGTATGATACTAACAGTGTGGGTGAATCTACTGTATGATACTTACAGTGTGGGTGAATCTACTTTGCTTTGATTGGCCTCACATTTCACCCATATGTCAAGAATAGAGACATTATTATGAAATAATGGTGTTGCGTGATAATACTTTGAGATATATGGCATGATGTCTTCATTTTTGTAGCATAGAAGTAGGGGTTGCAATATATTCATTCCTTGATGAGAGTTTCTAATGTTTCAACCAGCTCTACTAAGTATTCCTATCAAAAGAACATACGAACGGCATATACCGACTAACGGAACACTTCACATTCATGAATATTATAAACCGTATATCAGACAAAAAATGTATTTCAGCGAAATATAAGGCACGTCTTTTAAAATTTTATTTCTTGAAATTTTTCCCAATGAAAATATCTGTAACCAAATGCAATATCTACAGAGGATAAAACACTTCTTTATGCGAACCGTAGTCGTAGAGGAGAGTATCAAGTATCAAGCGAAGACAGCTGGAGTCCTTTTTTGTGCAAATACCATTAAACCATGTAAGTTAGGAGAATGGTTCGAGTAGTTGACCGAAAATCTTACGTTTTTTTTTAAGAGCTGCTTCCTTGATCAAAAAGGATTGTCTAACAATTGGTAAAATTTATTTTCATTTTCATGAAATCACTTTCTAAACCTTAAAAACGTGCTACTGTCCCTTTAAATTTTTTTATCTATTGCCAATGCTGACCGTCGTGTTCTTTCTCAAGGTACCGGACTCGGGAGATGATGGTCAGACGTTTTATGAGGTATGGGGTAAGAGGCTACCGGGCTCTCAGGGAAAACCAAGGTATGTCGTTCACACATAAGTAAATGTTTATGAACTACTTAATAATTAATAATAATCATTAGGGTGTTCACATACAGCAAATATCTACACCGATTGTATACTTCAAACGCAATCTACACCAGGTAGCCAATCACTACTGCTGGGCGAACAGAAAGCACATTTTGAATAAAAATCATGCCTAGTTACTAAACTCGTGTCTCAATGAGGGGCAGGGAATAACCCTTCCAACTCTCATACAGTTCATACAGTTCATACAGTTCATACAGCAATGAATCGGGTAACCCACCATTTCGGCAAGTCTTTAAAGATTGGTCAAATATTGTTGATAAATATAAATGTCACGTTAAAAGTAAGTATGATATACTCGCTCAAAGTATATGGAATAATGACTGCATAAAGGTTGGTAATAAGAGTATTTTATACAGAAGCTGGGTAAAAAACGGTATAATATTTGTGAATGATCTATTTAATGAAAATGGAAAATTTTATTCATAAAATAAAATACGTTGATACCCCACTTTGCGCTTTTTGCAATGAATCAGACGAAACTATTTATCATATGTTTTGGGAGTGTAGCAGGGTGAAAAATATATGGTGTGAACTTAAAATGTGGCTTAACACTGTTGATGTACAACTTAGTTTTACGAGTTCTCAAGTGTTATTTGGAGTGAAAGGAAAAAATAATTACGCCTTAAATGCTGTGATCATATTAGTTAAGAATATCATATACTATTGTAGTAAGAAGGGGTTTATTCCAAATATCGCATATATCAAAAGGCAAATAATACAATATTATGACATTACAAAATATATCTACATTAATCAAGACCAGGAATCGTATTTCCTGAAATTGTGGTCTATTTTGCATATTTTATTTAGAAATTATGAATAACGGTTAAAACTCTCCTAAACAATGAACAATGTATTTATATTGAATCTGTATGTATATGGAATAACATGTTTTTATATATTACCCTGTATGTCACCCTGTATGTATACCTGGAAAAAAAGCAAAATAAAAAAAAATAAAAAAATTTCGGCAAGTCATGCCAGATGTTGCTGAACTTAAACGGTCAACGGCACTATGCACACAACTACGTGCCAAAAACATATTTAGAACATATTTATAAAGCTGTACAAAGAGATCATGATACTAAACTGACAACTGCTATCTATTCGTATCATTACAATGTTTATAGCGCTGTTTTTGTACACATACCTACTGCTGTAATTTGTTTTTTTGAAATGACATTATTGACAAGGAAGTATACTTAAAACAAATTTAGATAGCAAAAGAGAACGTTCCATGTGAAACTACAAAAAGCTGTACCATGCTTATGTGTTCGATGTAAACTTAAATTCAGTGGTCGTGGACGCTTAAAAATCAGATTGAAGCCGTTATATTAACAAGAAAGTTTTTAAATTGCACGGAATGCAGTTCATGTATGTTGTTCGGCTTTTACCAATTATGGTCAAGAGTTTTCAGGATAATCATAGAAGTAACAATTGTAGACGCCATGGACCCTTGTCGGTAACTGGTTGAAGATATTACTGTGAAATATGATGAACGAGATTAAATTGTGATTTTCTGATATAATGAATTTCAGAAACAGTATAAAACTTTTGTTCAACAATTTTACCAATTCTTCTCATACGTCTTAGGTAGGTGTTTCTGCTATTTTTTCATTTTTATTTTCTTAAATCTTATTTTTAAGGAATTTTGTTTAATTATTTTCAGAGTTTCTTTGCCCGGAGCCGGAACAGATTTCGTCCCCTTCGAGCAGGATGTTGCTATCCCAACTTTTTCGATGGGTCAGACAGGTATGGTAAGTGGCGTCAGAGACTCAAATGCATATATAACAGTACACGGACCAAAGTCTTAAAATATCATGGCATGCTTACTAAAGGAAAGTCCATATTAAAATCAAGATTAGTTGATGTTTTAACTGTTATCCTAATTTTGCGATGGAGAGATAAACACGAGACGGGAACTATGTACGCCTACTTTTGATTCAACGTCTGTCCTCATATGAATGTATTCTCATGATGTGTCACATTCTCTCTTCCCAGAGGTAGATCAAGTTATATCATCGTAACTTTAGGTTAAAACGGAATTTTCACTCCACCCAGCGAAGTCGAATGGGGACATTGTCGTGGCTCGGTCCGTCCGTCTTGCACAAAAAGGGTAGCTGTCTTACGGAGTCAACTTTTAAGCACGCTTTTTATCAAACCTCCCGAAACTGGATATATGTCAATAAAACGCTTTTCTCTTTGAGGCATGTAGCATATAGTATTTTAAAATGACTTAAAATACTGTATGGTAGTAAGAGTGTGGGTAATTTCAGAATGAAAGTACCTGTCTCGCGCAATCAACTTCACCTTCAGTTTTTTTGGCAAACTTTCTGAAACTTTACACATGCTTTTGGTATATAGCATTGATGCGCATCTCTGGTGTGGCTATAGCGCGTTTGGCTTTGGATGAGTAGGTCGGACGTTCGAATACGGCCAGGGGCTCGGCAACTTTGTCTGCTATATGCAGGAAGGTTTAGGCGCAGTACAATCCATGGTTTGCTAGTTCTAGCCGATGCTCGCAGGTTTCACCGCATTACATCCACAATGGTGTGGGATTTCTCCCTGCAATAATACTAGCTGTCGTGATATAAGTAAAGTGCTCTTGAAAGCGGCTTTAAATCCCGTAACAACTCACCTCACCTTATCCAAATCGCGTTATAAAGAAATTGTATGTTACAGTTCTTAAACGGCAAGTTATTACCGGGCCAACGGGGGTCCCCTCTGTACCACACACTATATGACGGGTACCGCTTCTCCAGAATGATGGATCCAGATTCCAGGAGAAGCAAAGCAGCTGCAGCTGTTATCCTGGAACTGACACGAGATCTCCTGGATTCTCCAGTTCTACCCTTCGACATCAAGGATTACGCTGAAGCAGTTGATGGCTTTGTCAACAACCTTCTGACGAAAGAGAAAGAAAGATTTAAAACTCATAATATCGACTTTCGTAAGTCTCGTCCAGAAAGTCAATCCTTGAAGGGAAAGATACCCTTCGGGGTTATGTAATCTTAAATCAAAAGTAAATTTGCTATGTGATGTATAAGAGATTTATTCACTTAATTTATTCACAATTATAAAATGGTTATTGTAATGAGAACAAGACAAAAACATTTACAAAACAAATATTTTCAATGTTTTAAGACAAATGAAGTAAAGCAGATTTAATAGAACAGTCAACTGTTCAGAGATTGTGTCTGTGTGTCTTTATGTGATATATATGTCGTTAACAGAAGTAACATTTACTTATCTTAAACACTGCGGGACGCATACAAGTGTAGAACTGCAACCGGAAATATTTCTTTCAGGCGGTCTTGAGTCTGCAAGTCAAAACTTCACCATTGCCGCTGAAAACTTTCACAAAATGGTTGACGAAGTAGACTTACACAAGTAATTCTTTACATCCATATAATTTATACGAATTATCATCGTTGTTTAGTGTTGCAAGAGTTATAAAATGATTTTAGTATTGTGATTGCTTTTGTAGAATTGGAAAGGACAAAGAATCCCCTTGGTTTCTTATATCTGTAACTGATTCAGAAATTAAGCATTGATTTGAAAAAAAGGTTTTATTTTCTCAAGAATTCGTCATTCCCATGTGCGTGAAGCTTCATCTTCACATCAAAGTATTTTGAAACATGACTGTGTATACATTAACTTGAAATATCATTCTAGATCAAAGAGAGTTAAATTCGTAATTTTTAAATTTACTTCCACACGTGTTTTATTACTCAAAGGTCTCATGATATTTATCAAGAATATTGATGATGTTTCATTTTCAGTCCTATAGCTGTGCGAGGTATCAACGACAAAATGATGGCGTTAGAAAAATCATTCCAGTTACCTAGGGGGCTACCAGAGAGAAGTGAATACAAGTATGTCTATTGTACTGAAATTGAATATTGTAAACCACTTGAAAGGTTTCAACTGTACCAAAACCTCACTTTATTAAGTAAATTGTATCAATGGAAGTACATTTGATGGTAATCATAGATTTACATGACTTCATTACTACCATCACCTCCGCCATCATCAACATCATCATCACTACAATCACCACCATCACCTCCGCCATCATCAACATCATCATCACTACAATCACCACCATCACCTCCGCCATCATCAACATCATCATCACTACAATCACCACCATCACCTCCGCCATCATCAACATCATCATCACTACCATCACCACCATCACCTCCGCCATCATCAACATCATCATCACTACCATCACCACCATCACCTCCGCAATCATCAACATCATCATCACTACCACTGCTACCATCATCATTATCATCATAATCATCATCATCATCGCCACCATCAACATCACCACCATCACCATTATCACCATCATCATCACCACCACAATCAACAGTATCACATTCGCCACCATCGTCATCGCCAACACTACCACCATCATCATTACCTCCTCCACCATCATCATCATCATCTTCACTATCATCATCATCACTACCATCATTATCTCATCCTGCTACAACCAAGTGTAAATTGAAAATAATTTAGATTTTTTAAAAATGTAAACAATGACAAACGATCAAATTTCCTAGTCTCAAACGTATATCTTATTCCATCAATATGATAAGAAAACCTTATGCTTGATATTGGATATTCAATGAATATCAGACAATATTTCATTCTTGACAGCAAACTTCTGGTCTCCAATTTCAGACACGTCCTTTTGTCGCCAAGTAGAGCTGATTATTACAGTACAACGACTTTCCCAGGGATGGCAGATCTGCTGTATAAAATAGGAGAGAGCGAGGACAGATGGAAACAAGTTGAACAGCATCTCTCTGAGATAACCTTCTGTATACAATCTGCGGCAAAACTACTTAGCACTTGAACTCATCTTCATTGATAAGACACTGTGAAATATACAGCAGAAAATAACTTTAGAAAATGTCAATTGATTGATAGAATCATATTGGATTTTTTTCCAAAATAAAGAAAGGCCAAAATTATCGAATTTTAAAAAGCCTTTTTCACAAATTCCGAGAACCTTTCGAATATAATCTTTGTATGCACTGATAGATACATTGAAAATAAACAGAAAAAATAACTTACCCAGATGCCTTATGGATAAAAAGCTTAGAAATGCCCTCAAAATATGGTCATCGTTCAACTTAAAATTATGTACACAAAGTTACAGAAAAGAAGTTATAGGATAAGTAAGGAACACGTTTGTAGATGGTGAAGTTTTAGTTTGTTAATAAATTACACGTGGCGCCTGCAGACAACAGCATACGAAATTGTTGCAGGCCCTGTAGCTCACGTTTTTCAGGAAAGAATTAGATCCCAAAAAAAGGAAATTAAATATCAATAATTGCATGCCATTTTTTGATTCAATGATTTCCTTTAGAAAAGTACCAAGTTCGGATAAGCTACGCGAGCCCAATTTCTCAACAATGTTAACACTAGAATGGTTAAGTGCAATTTTCTGTTTATGTGTGACTAAACAAAGTAAATATTTAATGACTACGGATATATGGTTATGGTTATGAGATGTTTACCCTATAAAGAATATATTTTCCACACAGTAATATTAAATGGGAGTGCCTTTTGTTAATTGGGACAAGCCTGCTGCTACTCACTGACTGGTCCATTTGATTTCATTTGATTTCATTGCACGTATGTCTTTGTGTCTCACATTTTTACAGTAGTCTTTCTTTCGATAGTTTTGAAAGAGATTACAATCAGTACCATTCAAATATCGATATGCTGTATTAAATCCTGCTAAGTCAGCGAATACACTCTAACTCTTTCCATATACCCTGATCTCCTTCAAGCCAAAAGCCTCGTATCACTAGCTTACGAACCAGCCAATGAAACCACTCGCATTCAGCAACAGCGGCACTACCTGGATGGAAAATCCGTTAAGTTTCAAGACAGCAGCTTCATGCTCTTTGCATAACGACATTCCATTGGCTGAAATAATAACAGGTTAACTTAGCCACGAATATCAAGCCGATTCAGCCTTACGAGGCTTTTGGCTTGAAAGAGATCAGGGTATAGGAAAGAGCGAGGGCGGATTCATACACGCTGATTTAGCAGGATGGCTGTATTGTTGAAAAGTGTCGACTGTACGGATTACTCTCAACCTCTTTTCAGTAGTCAAAGTCATTGTATCTCGATTACTTAGTTCATTTCATCATACACTGATTCATTGTTTATAACTATCTCTTCAATTCCATTTTCTACTATTTATTAGTCAAAGCAAGCAGACGGAAATATTATTTTCTTTTTTTTGTAATGATTTTCATTAAATATAAAAAAATTAGTTCATTGTATGTTGTTTATGATTTCGTCACTAATGGTCAAAAGCAATTAGCTGAGTAATATTCTGCCAAGCTGTTCAACCTAAAATCTTGTTGGTGAATGTCAGATATGTATCAAAGATAGACTACAAGATTTTCATGATATTTCATACTACACTTCACGTACTAAACACCATCTATGATGAAAAAACATCTAACAGGTGAGGTAATGTGTGGCTTAATGCCGCTCACGGGCGCTAATATCATTGCAGGGAGAAAGCCCACAACACCACTGTGGCTATGCATTGCGGAGAAACCTGCGACTATCTGCTAGAACTAGCGAACCATGGTTGGTAGTGCGCTGAAATTCATTGAACCAATGCACCCAAACCTTACTGCATGTGTAACAGTTATCTACTGCAGACACAGTTGCCGAGCCCCTTGCGGGATTCGAACAAAGGACCTCTTGATTCGAAGCCGAACGCGCTAACCACGGCTTTATCCCGCCCAAAAATATCTAACATATTGCTCTGGAAATGATAAATACACCGAAATTATTATCTTTCAAAGAAAGTCGAACAACACCTTTGTAAGTGTGTCGAAGCCGATATAACAAGAAACAATTGAAATGGATAAACGTTAAATAACCTTTTAAACACAACTCAAATTCTGTTTCTGAATGCTTTTGATTAGTTCTTAAAATTATGTTTGACTATTTGACGCGCGTCATAGTCCGATTTTATTAGAAACGCGACTTTAAACCTTTGAATTAGCAGTCTACTGAGCTGACTACCATTTAAATGACACTTTTCAACAACAATATTTACTACTAAATAGAACTACTTCGGCAAAGAAACTCAACAACGCCATCCTGCTACACCAATGTATATGTATCCGCCCTCGCTCTTTAATTCCTATACCCTGCATGATCTCTTTCGGGTCATATGCCTCGTACTGCTGGATCCGCTTGGTATTCGTGGTTTAGTTATCCTGTTATTATTTCAGCCAATGGAATGTCGTTATGCAAGGAGCGTGAAGCTGCTGTCTTGAAATTTAACGGATTTTCCATCCGGGTGGTGTCGCTGTTGCTGAATGCGATTCGTCTCATTGGCTGGCTCGAAAGCTAGCGATACGAGGCTTTTGGCTTGAAGGAGATCAGCTAGGGTATATGGAAGGAGTGAGAGCGATTTCATATACGCTGATTTAGCAGGATGCAACAACGCATGGAGTGACGGCTTCTCCCTTTAACGATGTTCGGATCAAATAGCTGCCTCAACACATGCAGGGTGTAGTGGTCTCACCGCGAATCAACACATCACTTTATAGGGACATATAGCTGTGGATAAAACATCAGTGCTATGATAAGAGCTTCTTTATTTCAAACACTCGTTACGTTATGGGGAATATGCTTAATCCCATCCTACTTAATCAGCGTAACTACACATATGATCCGCTCAGCCCCAATTCCTAATAACCTGATCTCTTTCGGGTCAAATGCCTCGTACTGCTGGATCGGCTCGATATTCGTGACTAAGTTCACCTGTTTTTTTCCCAGCCAATTAAATGTCGTTATGAAAGGAGCTTGAAGCTACTATCTTGAACTCAACGGATATTTCATCCGGGTTGTTCCGCTGTTTCATCTCATTGGCTGGTAAGATAGTTAGCGATACGAGGCTTTTGGCTTGAAAGAGATCAGGGTGTCAGGAAGGAGCTGAGCGGATTCAAATACGCTGATATATAGAAGGATGGCTTATCCTTCAATTGGTGGATTCCACTACAAAAAGCCCTTCAAGAAGAGTGAGTGAATGGACAGACCAGGGAGAAAAAAAATCGAAAAGCTAAGAGAACAAACGGAAAGAAAAGGCAAAGTGAAAAAGGGGCAGTGGGTTTTAGTGTTACTAATACTGAAGATCGTATGCAAACCAAAATCAACATTATCAAATAGATTTTCACATTTCAAGCAGATATGAGGTTAAAGATTTTCAGAGACGTGTTAGAGTATATTGCCTGGAATGTTTGGAATTCATGAAAAGTACATGAGAAAGTAATATCAAGATTCATCTGTATGGTTTTATCATCTTGTAGACGGCGTTTCCCATAATATATAGAAGTTGTAAATAAAAGATATCCAAGATCCAGAAATATTCTCTTATATCAAACTTCAGCTTTAACTCTTGGAAAGACCTTTTTCAATACAAAGTTCCTGATTGCCAAAATTCCACTTCCATCTAAGTGTCTAATAGTGCTGTTTGACTTACCGTCAGAACTTTGCGTACGCTGGTCACATGATATCTGTTTTACGCCGCTTGTATTAATCAAGCATTGCCATTTTTCGACAATAAACCGTAAACAGAATGGACAATACATATCGATGTTTTATGTTCAGAATTGATCAACTCAAATTGTTATTACAACATTCCGATGTTTTTAACGGGTGGACAAGATTAACGGAGCATGCCGTATTTCCTGAAATACGTTTCGAATTTTACATTAACCCATTGCGAAAGCTCTATATAGCGTTTGGTGTCTGACATGCAAGGGAGAGAACACAAACCGTCGCAGTAAAGAGTCTATAAATTGTAAGCGTGTTTCGTCTGCTCTACTTGCGAATGTTGACTTTTATGAACACTGTCAGCGAAAATACGCACCTGTGCAGGTTTGTTACATTGATATTGTTACAGTATTAGATCGCAGTTGACTGTGAATGTGTTTCTGTGTTAAAATACGATATTTTCGGTAAAAGAATTCAAAGTTTTCATTGAACAATATTATTTTTAGAATGACGTGGACTTTGATCGGTTATACTCACGAATAAGCAGTTCTTTCTCAGGAGATTATTTGGTAAACGTATTAATAACGTATCACTTTGACACTTTCGATTATAGTTTTAGAAATTTTTATGTTAAGGTGTCTAGCCTATATGTTCTTATCAAAATCACATTTCACAATCATAAAATATAAATGTGACTATAAAAAGAAAATATATAACCCTTAGCAATTTCTAAAATGTAGTTATAGATAAAAAGTAATAATATGTAGATAAATATATAGTAAATCTTGCTTCAATTTGTTTCAAAAATAATTTTCATGTTTAACATGTTAGGCCTAATTGCTTGTCATGTTTTGGTTGAAATTTAATTATCTAGCCAGTCTTTCTAATCACACACATACAGCTGTGGCAATATTTATATATCTGTGTGTGATACAAATTATAGCTAGCTGGCCAAACTATTTTGTAAAACCAGATGGAAAACCACAAGAATTCTTAGGTAAGATGAGGAACTTGTCTCTCAAACATTTTGGTTTATTTTTCCTGTTCTGGTTAGAGACTATTATTAGGTGAGACACATGTTACCATTTTCATATCAAGAATTTCATATGAAGAAGTTATCTTTTTAAGATATTTAATGATTTTCTACTATTAAACAAAAATTACAAGGGCAATATACTACAATTTATATAATCTGTTTTTTTCTTTACTTTTCAGAATAATAATGAAGCCCAGGTTTTAAAGCTATAAACATCTGATCATGTTTCCACAAAGGCGACTGTGCACATTTATTCTGACTCATATTAGATTCAAAAATAAAAATCAAATTGCAACGAGAAATATGCCACAATGGTTCGACATGATGTTCAAGAGGACAAATGTGCATGGCATCTTCATTACCGTCTCATTGGCTGTACAATATCCCAGTGTCTCAGAAGAGTGTGTTAGATGGGAAGACAGATGTCCACGCCACAATAAGGGTCATAGACACAGACAATACTGCACCGAGTGATAAACCTCTTGTACTGGCCATTCATGGGATTCCTGGGACGGGCGACGATTTTGATCCTCTCATCACTGAACTTCACAAGAATGGAGTCAGAATTGTTGCTCCTTCTTTCATAGGTATACAAACTGTTCATTTCATATTCATTTCACAAATAAGTTTTGGACAAAGAAGTTGTAAAGACAAGATTCCTAAATCCATGATGATTTTAAGGTTAAATGCAAATGTCGTTAAATATTTTATATCAGTGTGTGCATGAGTTTTTTTGGGGTTCTTTGCTCTTTCATTTTCAGAATTGATTAGATTTCATGTGCTTGATTGACAGTCTACTTTAGTTAAAGAATTTGTTCAGGTGTTGATATAGGTGTGGCAATTGCATAACTCTTGGCACATCTCAAATTCAGGAATATTCAATACTTTTTGCATGGACCTTCATTAAATGGTATGGAAAGAAACACACAATTCCCATAAACTATGTTACATGACCAAACAATTAAAGTAGCTCCTTTGAAATCATAAGTTCAATGTTTGTTTAAAGTGTACTGATATTATTATTAATTGTGTGTTTCAGGTTTTGAAGGGAGTTTATTGGAGCCCTGGCAGCTTAATCATGTTGATTTCTCCACTCAAGGTCGATCTGATTTCCTGAAGATTCTCCTGGATGAGATTGGAATTAATAGGTACTTTTAAACACTTCTTTTTTGCAAGATTTCACAGATGGTCTGAGCTGATTTATGGTTCAAAAGCTTCATTTCAGCTTTAATGGCTGCTATTTTATTGCTGGCCCTACTTTCACAAAGCAACCTAAATTCCTAAGGTTAACCTCAACTTCTATGTTTTAACAATGCACTAAGGTTACCTTAAGGACTCACAATCACCTTAAGGCTTTGTGAAAGGAGGCCCTAGGAGAGACCCCAAAACGCTGTTGTGGTTGTGCATTGCAGTGAAATCTGTGAGCAATGGCTGGAACTAGTGAATCATGGGCGGTATTGCGCTGAAATTCATTGTAGCAGTGAACCTAAAAATTTAACACATCAAGCCAGTTTACTTTTTTTTAAAGGTACATTGATTTACTTTTTGGTTTTCAGAGAAGTCACCTTGAAAAAATTGACAAGTGAATGTGGAAGAGTTCAATGATTTCAAACATCTTTATTGCAAGAGTTATTCAACAAGACAATTTCTAAATGCCCCTCAAAGATATAAACCTCAGACTTCAGATTTTCAAACCCTAATGAAAGAAACATTTGATGTTATGTGTGTAAAGAAATTCCCCTTTGTAGTTTTTCTTATCTTAGTGCTGCATCCTAGCTATTTTTATCCGCAGTTTAGCTTCAATTGATCATCAATTTGCATCTGAATATTAGCTATTTTTCAGAGAACAGTAACATTAGCATAGATCATTTGGCACAGTTAAAATCAAAGTGTTTGTTATATAATTAAACTAAAAGCTTGAGACTTGAATGTTTTTTTGTTATATTTATCTATTTTCTTGAATAATTTTACAGGATTTACATATTTATTGAGCTTACGTTTTGTGATTTATTTCGACTTATGTTTACAGGATTGATATGGTTCTTCCTCATAGTGGTGGGACATGGCTGGCCTACAAGATAATGGCAGAGTGGGATAATGTCAGATCAGGTGGATTAATCAGTCCAGTGGGAGCTCCGCCTCACAAGTAGGTACTGTCCAGGTGTACATCACCATCACCATCACCAGCAACTCATAGCTCGCCCGTTTCCATCCCTATCAGAATATTGTGGCTTTAGTAAAGTGACCAAAGGCTATTTATAATAATATCAAATTCTTATTGGACTATCAATCTCGGTGCAGTATGATAAAGAGCTTCCCATCAGGACTTAAATTAATTTGCGTTTGTGACTGGCTTGATTTGTGCCTTGTAAGAGTAGTATTGTGTACATGGACTATTTATTATAAATTTTGAATATATTTTAACTATTTGAGACCAAAATCAAGTCTTAAGGTCGAGAATAGATTAATAGAATGGATAAGTACCAAACTGGTCTTAGTGGCGGAATATATATCACATCTTGATTACAAAAGGAATTAAATGCATTTGGTAACAGGCTTTAGATAAAATTCCCAGGAATTTTATTGAACCTGATTCATTTCAAACAGGTAAAGTGAAGACTGAGCTTGTACAGTACTTCCCTAATTATTGACATTTAAATTTTTCTTGCATACACATGTGAATTATGCATTATGAATTTATATATTCTAAATGACATGTTATTACATTCAATTGAAATCTAATAGTAGCTTCTCTTTCATTATATTTTAGGAGTGCTTCACATTCCAACAAATTATTAAGAATGATAGAGATGAATAAAATAGAAAATTAAATTTTGCCTTCTAAGATTTGAAGTTATTTATACCCTGAATAATTTTACCAGACGGAACACAAAACTGGGAAATAGATTGTATAATTATTTTTATTAATTCTTTCTAATCATTTGGTTATTGTTGGATTTGAAAAAAACATTACCATTATAGGTTGAAATTCTGCTACCAGTTTCATAAAAAATACTATTGTGAAGACGATCTTTTACAGAATGATCCGTCCACATTTTGGTGTGAGATCTTGGGCTGCATTGCTTAGGGTTAAACAGCTCCATCCAGTTCTTTTACCTCTGTCACACAAAATATTTACCTTCCTTGGTGAGTTGTTTCGTTTACATCTTACATGCAAGGTATGTACGTACCTTACTTGATCAGTGATATAGTTTGTATTGAATATGTTTCAAGATCTTTAGGAAAGGCATTGGTGTTAAATATTGAATTAGATCATCTTGAGAGTTTAGTCTACAGCAAGGTATATCAACCCAATGCTACACACAGAAATACTAAAATACTGGTTACAATGTGGAATGTTCAATTTTTCATTCAAAAGGTGCCAAGATAGATGCCACTATTTAAGACCTTTTACAGAAATAATAAAATACTGGTTACAATGTGGAATGTTAAATTTTTTATTAAAAAGGTGCCAAGATAGATACCACTATTTACGACCATTTACAGAAGTAGGGTGAAGAATTTTATTATGAACACTCTACTTGTTCAAAATGATATATTAGTATAATTGCCCCATTCTTTCCCACCTATGTTTCCTCAAATGTTAACAAAAAAGTTGAAAAAGTTTCAATTATTGTTATTTTCTACAAGACAGAGTAACATGATAGAATCTTAAATAAGCCCTGCATGTTAATATTTTATGAGTGCTTCACATTTTTTTTTAATTCTATCAAGTTATCAGGCATTGTTGACATTTTTATGCACTTCCATTATGAGAATAGTTTTATTTGTGTCAATTTCCTAACCCATTAACCATTGAACTGAGTTTATACCGTCAAATGCTTTAATGCAATTTATATAAACACTATCTTTTCAAGATTGATACATAGGTTTGTGGGATATAAGTTATTTATTTCTTTTAATAATTTTTATATACATGTACTTCATATGAACAGGCCTAAAGATGAGATTCTTGTTGTCATCCAAAATAATTCATGTAACTATGACGAGTAGACTTATAGATTTACACTGCCATAAGACTGCCATTACTGGGATAACATTCTGATATCTTTTTTTTAGGAAGTCATAGCATTTTGACAATCATGTTTATGAATTCATAGCATTTTGAGATAATGTTTGGTTACACTTTGGCATTTTCTTTCAGCATTAAATATTTTGAAATAAATAAGATAGCCATCATTTTCTTTCAGGCATGGCAGTCCGGCCTGGTACCCATCTCTTTGCAGCACAGCAAGTGGTTGCCTATCAACAGTTTGAAAACGTAAGTTGGGGTGTTATAACTTTCAAGGGGTCATGGTCTACACTCTTTCTAGATGTTGAAATATTATGAAGCACTAACCATTTATTGGTGTACGGAAACAATTGAAAAAAATCACAACATTCTGTTGATGTCTCCCCCTTCCATCCCTTGACAAGTCAAATTAACTCCGCACCCTTACATTTGCCTTTTGCCTTTTAAATAATTATTATGCTGACTTCCATTGAAATATGACTATAAATTTCATCATTCAGAATACCTGTTTGTTCAAAAGATTGTTATAGCTTCTTCGCCAATCTTTGTAACACTTGAGCCTTAAGTGTGTCGTTGCTGGTTACAGATATATGGAATTTTTTAGTTGTATTCATTGGGACATGACTATAGGAACTGTAAATATATCAAAGAGTCCTTTGTCTAAAGCATATCTCATTATTTGCTTACTTCACCAAACTTGATACACATACAAAAAGGCTATGATCAAAATAACATCTTCATATATAGATTCATTAAATCTCCATTTAATTACACATTAATGTATACAACAGATCAACATGATAACATATAGAAATACATACACAATTATGACATGGCTCTCCAAATGAAAACAATGATTGTCATAGCACATTATATGTGCAAAACAAAAAGATATATTTACCAGAAAGGTGGCTAAATGAGGATGAAAAATGATTGTTAAATTTTTCGCATTTGTACCTAACCCTTAGTTCACTGTTAATTAGCAATATGATGTCACTTTCTATTGCTTTGGTGTAATTATTGATTGTATTTCCCTTGTATAAGCATGTATTTCATTGTTATGTAAAAAAGAATGGCTATATATCAATTTATTTAAAACCATACTTTTCTTTCAGGTTCCTGAACATATCGAAAAAATAACTAAGAAGAAGTTACCATTTTTCATAGCTCATTCTCTGAGCGACAAGGTTGTGGAGTGGGATGTGTCTCGTGAAATTGCTACCAAATACTTCAATATTCCTCAGGAGCATATCATTGATATCAAGAAAAACAGACAATCTAATGTCGATCCTCTTGAAGGTTAATATTTTTTTACCTTTTATATGATTACTGCAAGTACTATTGTAAAATTCATCTTTTTGCCGATAAGTCTTTTAACAAAAAAATTGACCATTTCTATTTCAATGAAATGAAGTTGTATATATGGACCTTTTTGGATTATGTCTATAATGCTATAAGCTTATTATACAAAATAAGTTGGTTTTTTTTATGAATGAATCTGTAAAAAGTCTGTAATGTTATTCTTGTCATTAAGATGTCTATCATTTGTTTGTTTGTTAGAAATATCAGTCGCATGGATGATACAATGTGACGCAGTCTTCTTTTGTCTTTTTATATGTCTTTCCTGTTCCAGTGTTTATGGACGACTGGCTGGCAAGAGTTCTCCTGTTTGAGAGTGGTGGACATCTGCCTCACAAGTCATACTCTGATGTCATCCTTAAGCAAATACTGAACATTCTAAGCCACTTAGATTACAAAATATTATAATAATATTTGAAATGGCGACTCAAATGGGAAGGTTTGAAAACTCCTTCTCACTTTTGATTATTTTTATAAATTACCTCAAAATTTATGAGCCCCTTGGGAGACGAACCCACCTTTCAAAATTCCTGGATGTGGAACTGATTTGTCATATTCAGGTCTCATCTTTTGTATAGTGCATTTAGAAAATGTGTTCACCTATTACATAAACATTCATTAAGTGTCAATAGAGTGTGTTAAGGATTTGTCTAGTGTTTTTTAGAAGTGTTTTAACAACATAACTATATTGTGATATTTAGTTTTTAACTCATTAACTGCAACAATGGAATGAATTGAATAACGCGAGCAAGAAAATCTGATGATATAAAACTGAAAAAATCATCATGGTTTCCTTTGTATTTCATATTATTGCACGTGTCAGCATTAAATTCAATTTTACAAGTTGCGTATTGTAAAAGTTTAAAAATTGGAATGAATTTGAGTTAAATGCAAATGTTTGGTATGCCTCAACTTGAAATAATTATGATCATTTCCAAGTTACATAATAACAATGTACAACAATCCATCAACTTTGACGCATATTTAAGTTATTTAAAGATATGTATCTGTACCGATTGTGCACTTATCCTGCTGTATGATTGACTTGTTTCCAAGTGATGACTTCTTTATTTTTATATTCATGAGCAATTTTATCCAATATATGGAATGTAATGGAAAAGAAATGCTATTGTTTATTCTTATTGTGTGATTTTTAATCATCTGGTGCTAGATATTTTTACAGGGAGAGTATCCTTGTTTGTATACATTTGTTGATCATTTATATACATAGCTGAATAAATTATAAATAAACTGAATATGTTAGCTCTTTGTTTTATATAAATCATATACTTCTCAAAATATATAATGAATATCATTCTATCTCAAACATTTCATTATTTTGTGGATGATTTGCTAAATCTTTTCTTCATCACACTGCTAACCACCATATATTTATTAGTCAATACCCATATTTTAGAAGCTCTCTTAGTGTTAAAATTGTCTTAAGTCAGTGTTAATGTAAGGTTCTTATCACTAAGAGAGCTTAAAAAATCTAGGCCCAGGTATTGAACTGTTCACAGTCCATCACATCCTTTATTCTTCACTTTACTGTTAAGTTTCATACACTCTTTGCTGAAAAGTCCAGTTTTCTGAAGAATTGTTTTCCCTATTTTGAAGAAAAAAACTTTAAATATTAAATGTTAAAGTTTCAGCAATTGTTTATTTATCATACTTGAAACTCATTCAAATGGGTCTACAAACATTGCATTGTGGATTTCTTTAACATACTTTACTCCTATCAATAAAGCGTCTAAGTTTTATTGTACAAGTGTAAATTTGAATATTATGTTATAATAATATCTATGTATGTCTATTTAACTTTTATAGGATTTAATGTGAAAATGCATCTACTACTTTTATGATTATGTGGTCATGTTTTTATCAAATTGTTTCAACAAGAGAGACAGCAATACAACAAATTAGATTTAATATATACATTATATATATTATAATATTCAGTTATATTAAAATAGACATTTCATGACATTTAAAAAAAATGAAGGGTTACATGTTTACTTGGGTCAAAAGTTGTAACAAAGACTAATTCCAAAGTCTTTAAGACATGTAACTCTTGAAAATGTCTGCAGCATTTGCATTTATGCACTCAAGACAAATAATTCTTTTACGAGGCCATATGGTTGTAAGTACTTTCTGTAATGACATACAAGGTAAGGACCAGCCAAACCGCAAGTTAATAAATACATTTAAAAGTCAGTTTTCTGTTGAACAATTCTTGAGTTGATATAACGATTGCTTAAAGAAACGTAAACTGATTTGAAGACACAAAAGGCAGTTTTTAGCGCAATGTAATACAATTTTGATTAAGCATCACTTTCATCAAATCCAAGCTCATTGAATCCTTCCAATATAAGAACATCTGGCGAATCATCATCTTCTTCTTGTTCATCCTCTTCATTATCTTCTGATGGGTCTAGAGACTGCCTCTCGATGACGAAATCTCTCATCTTTGATATCATTACACTGTTTTCATCTGTTGCAACATATGATTTTGTATCCATGCAGTAAGAAAGCACTCCGTATGATCCTATTCTACTCCGAACGTTGTCTGATAATGATGCTTGCTGTTTACTGGACTGGCTTTTTACGGGTTCGATCACTACTAAGAAGACATCTTCTCCATCTGAAAGTCAATGATTAATAAACAAGTTTTCCGAAGGGTTTTGTTTGATAAGATTTTTTAGAAGTCACTAACAATTTTTAAGTAACAAGCAGTGTCATTTTTTTGCATTAGTCAACATAAAAGCAGGCTGAGGGTTTGAAATGATAGCATGTTATGATATGGGTAAAATGTAATCATTCTATGCACATATCTGCGTCTGTAGCCAAGAAATGTTGAAAAGGAAAAGTTTGGTCCAATGATATGAAATCCATTCCTCGATTGGCATTCTCCTGAATTCCCTTACACACTTACCTCGACATTGTCCAAGGACAGACATAGCATCTGCATCTGGTGACGAGTAACAGGGCGAAAATATGAGCAGCGGTGTCACAACGGCGGCTGTCTGACGTCGACAGGCTTTCAGCTGAACCTTGCCTTGCTCCTGTAGAAAATCTACCGTAGCTTTCTCTAATGGGCTGGTATTGTCGAAGAAATAGTATACTGAAATGACAGAAGTATGTTTGTCATCTTTGGCTGAGAACATGAATTTTGAATGATTTAAACTCACATTCTTGTTAAAACTTAAAATTTGATTATTTTTTTCTCATTTTCCACAACACAACTTAGAAATAAAATTCCTTGTCAAACTAAGGCACGATGATCAGAACGCTAAAATCATATTTTTCATTTAAAGGACTTTACTCAACTAATTCTAAATACTCGTGAAATTTTTACCAGGACTTCGAATTTCTTTTGGAGGGGCAGCTGGCTTTTCAAAGTGGAGCATTTCAGCTGATTCTCCTGGTAGAGGAGTGAAGGCGTCTCCAAAAGGATTTGCTGATGGCTTCTTATCATCTGCTCTTGGATCAAAGAAGTCATCGAATGATGGTGTAGAAGCGTTTTGAGTGGCCACGGGGGCAAGGAACGGATCGGGAACTTGCCCAGTCTGCCCTGGAGGACTAATCTTGATTTCCGGAATCTGGAGAGGTTTAGGTTTGGCAAATGGGCTTCCTTGTGGAGCAGGGATAGCAGCTGGTGCTGTTTGACTTGAGAAAGGATTACTCTGGTGGTTTTGTTGTTGATTATTGTTGATTTCTTGCTGTTGGGGTTGAGTGGACTGCACAAACTGGATAGGTCGAGGTTCGTCAGGTTTTGATGATGAGGCAACAAACTGGATTTGGCGGGGAGCGTTGGAAGTTGTTCGTGACGTGCCATCAACATGGTCTCCGCAAGTGACTACAGGGAATGTTGTTGCCCAGGGTTTTGATTCTAGTGAGTGGTTTACTACTCTTTTGACTTCATGAATGGCCATTCCGTTTTCATTTTTGTAGCCTTTGAACTTTTCCCGCCCAGAGAAATAGAGTGTACATGCAGCCCCAACTCTATTTCGTGTGCTTGTGGAGAGAGGGTCAGACAGGTGGGCTAGGCTGTCTTTATGCTTTGCTCGCTCGAGAGCACGCTTTACAATTATTACCATCACGTCGTTCCCATCTGCAATGAATGAAAAGGCTACTTTTAACTATAATGTTATAATGTGCCCTATGCGATGTTTTCAGCGTTTTATTGTAATGGATTCAGAATGGATATATCTGTGAAATATGAATAGCAGGCAAGACTTGAAGACAAATAACCATCGAGGCAGAAGTTAAGATAGCTAATATTTGATATTATGCAAATTTACAATTTGGTTATGTTCATGTCTTGAAAACATAGAAGTATTGGTTTTGTGGCTCTATATGCTTTGAATTGTTTAGTTAAAGACCAAATCTTAACAATCTTCATCTCAATATATCGCTAAAAAAGTTACCATGACATTTATGACAATCTTAAAGTCATCACAACTGAAACGTTAGGACGCATAATATAAACAATCATTATGATTCATTGCCATGAAAACAGAACCAACTGACATGAAATTAGGAAGAGAAGTATAAATGTCAAAGAATTTATCGGAGAATAACCATTAACGAACAGATCAATAGGCTTAAACAAGAAACGTCATCACGAGTGTGAAGATTAATGTCTTTATCGACTGTATCGATGTAACAATAAACATTAAATATTTTGTGCAAATATGACAGTGAAATCGATATATACTTGGTCATGAATGCATTTGGCATAATGAATGGCAGCGACGGTCACCTACCCCGAGAGCTGTCCAGAAGGGCATTCACATCCTGGTCCGTTTTGTTTACTATTGGGCATATAAGAACGAGCAGCGGTTTGGCGTAGCCGACCTCCCGGGCTTTGATGTGACTCAGGGTGATGTTGCAGTGCTTCTCAACATACTTCACTGTTGCAACTATTAGCGGGGCTTCACCCGGGTTGTCATGGTACATATATACTGAAACGAGGAGTGGGTTCTTGTAGCAGTTGCTTCAGCAACATCTTATGTCATATAGAGTACGGTCTTGCTTGTGATTAAGTTCTACATCATTATCATCATCAGCATGATCAGAACCCTCAAAGTCATCATGACAAACATCACTGATAACGTGTTGAAATTATTATACCTATGACCACTTAGTCCAACATAATTCACTATTGAAGCTATCAGAGGGTCTTTACTCTAATTGTCATAGTACATATTGTGGGTTACATGGGCCTTGGGCCTCAAATTTTCATCTCATGTCTAACGGCGAAAGGTAGGCTAGTGGTTCATGGTGACACATATATCTACACAATAATCGACAGAAACACCTTAGCCATGATCAGATATCATCATTATAACCATTATTAATATCATCTTGGTACATATATACTGTTATAAAGAGTGGAATATTGTTGGCAACATTTCATGTCTAACAGAGTAAGGCAGTTCTGGTGATTGTGGTGATTAACATCAATATCTTCATCATCATCAGCGCCATTTAAGGCATGACCAAAACCCTTTATTGCCACAAAAATGTAAAGCAACATCGCAGCTACATTTTCTGTATTCAGATCAGGAATGTAAAAGTAGTAGCTGAAAAAGCTACACAGCAACATGTGTCTTTTTGATTGAACGATGGTATCTGTTATTTTTTACCATCTAATATTTTTAGTACAGTAAACAATTCAAATATTAGTGTGTAAGTCTTTTCACACAACAAAATACAAAACAGATCGCCACATTTTCCTAGTTGTATTAACATCCTATAATTGTATTGTCAAAAAGTACATCGGTATTATTTGTAATAAAGGATTCACTCGATTTTTCCAGCTTTTAACATATTCAATAATTTAAAGGTTTCCACTAATCTTATTCGCATTATATTCAAAATTCATCCTGCGAGACAAATTGTATTTATAAGTGAAAGGTAACCTCCACTGTCTGTATTGATTGACACCATTGTGATGGAGATCTGATCACTAATTTATTTCTGAAAGTCAATGTCCAAAATAAAATCCTCAACCGCCATGTTCATGATCATTAGATCATCTACATATTTACTCCATTATTATATTTACAATTATCGAAACAGATTTTTTGATCCATATTTATATTAAACTGTGTGTATCGACTCTCCATCTACATCAACATTTATTATCTTTTCAGATGTTATGTCAGTCGTCAATACATTATTCTGAATAATACCTACTATTTTAACTTTAATACATTAAAAGTACTTACCATTTTTCCTTGAGAAATTAGGATCCATTTCTGTTATGAGTTCGTGGAGTATATGAATCTGAAAGCACGAATCGTTATACGATATTTGAAACAATGACAGTCGGTGTGATAATCAGGTGAAATATGTACAAAGTATGTGAGTATCCAATGCAGATAAGACTGGTGACAGTCAGGTCCTATATCTATCTATACACCGGAGTTGATGTTTGTTTATCTATATTGAGTTGATATGCGATACCTGGCGTAAACGGATAACGATACACTCCCTTCTCAAGCTTACTCTTATATACCTTGAAGTTAGCTAAGGTTTTACTTTAAGATTTTATCATTTGCACTTCATAAATGAAAATTGGAAAACTCTTTAATATATAAATACTTTTATAAATCTCTTGCATTTATCGATTTACTTGAATCGGGCATTTTTTTCTTGATATAACTTACCTTTTTTCTACGAAATTGAAAACAGATATGAAAAATAATAATATATTTGAAATCTTGAAATGGAAATTAAGAAAACATTTTTGAATAAATTGATTTAAGTAATCTGATGTAGATAAATCAACTATAGTACGTTCTCAAAGAAAATAGGTTAAGGGGAAAAGATCTAAAATAGTTCAATCTTAAAACATTTCTGTGAATGTCATGAGTGAAATGTGAAGAAGCACAGTAATCGAATGAAAAGTAACGTGTATAGCATTTTGTTACTTACAACATAGTAACATGATGTAATATTGAGAATGTGAAGAGAAGGGAAATCAACATGATATGAATACATAATATATAAATTGAAATAAAATAAAGATTTCTCAACTGTTACTTTAAGCACCATTCCAAAGTATGCACTCAGGTGCACGTGATGATTAAACAAAGAGAAAATGAAGTGCTTAACGGGGCGATATCCGTGCTATTACTTGTCAAGTACCCATTGTATGGTTAAATGACATTGTGACACGCCACGCATTTCAGATCCTGCATTATCTTACAAGGAGCTCCGTTTTAGGTTGATTCATGAAAGTTGTTAAAATCTAGTTTTATTGTTACTATCATTTGTAGCACGAATATCTTGTAAAACTATACAGTTTATCTATTAAAGTTTGATATTTGTGTATATCAAATATGTAGAGAATCTCACCACAGTGTCTTCTGAGATCAAATATGTCAACAGTTGAAAAGTTTGAACGAATAGTGCTCTCACACTAATGAGATTAGTCACTTATCTAACTCTCGATTTTTAATCGATGTCAATGCTTTTCATACAAAGAAAGTTTAAAAGACTAGCTGTATTTATATTTCCTTTGTACAAACATATTTAATAACTTTGTATTGGATATGGAGCAAATGTAAATAGTTTCAAATTCAAATGATAAACAGAAACTATAACTACCATTGAAAAGTTTTGGTATTTCATTGATTCAAAGGCTATTTGTTTTTTTCCTGATGATTGTAATAATCTAGATATAATTAATTTTAGTTCATACACCAGCTGTATAAAGAAGTTTTATTCACCAGTTTTTGTTTTAAAGTTAAAACATCGTACATTCAGAATTTTGTTTTCATTTCGAAATTGAAATTTGTCTGCGTATTAAAACATCCCTCGTGGTTGTCAGGTCAGTGGTTCAAAATTTCGAAAAAAAGCTAGATGAAGAAAGTGCAAGATCTTTAAATCGTGTATCAATAGTTTTAAATTTCATCACGACAATCATTGAAAAAACAGGCGTGCAATACATTTTCTACTATGCATGCAAGGTCTAGTTTTTAAAGCTTTCGATCACTCATGGGATATTTTTATCTGAAAAATTTGACCTCTTTTATTTCCAATCAGCCACCGTCTTTTCAAGGTTTATTTTTAGTTGAGAAGTTAAATGTTATTTCTCGGTACATTCAATGTTCACATCCAAAGAAAAAACGAAATATCACCAGTTACTTTTTTTACCATATTACGATGGCTGACATCGCAGATTACGTGATATTTGCATTAAGATACGCAAAAAGATGAACAAACTTTCGGGATGCAGCATGTATGTAATATTATCTAACATGCAAATATGTCCTATCAGTAAATTATCTTAGTTGTCATATGACATATAAATTCCCAGTACATATAAAGTCGATTTGTTTCACTAACGTAATACAACACATTTGGATTAAACAAATTTAGAAGTTAATGCTTGCTTCGATATTATCAATGATCAAAACATACACATCTAACGATTTTTATAGCATGTGCAATGTTTCGATTTCTACGCATTCATCACAAACATCATTGATACATATGAAGATGACTTATTTGAAACTACTATGACGTCTTACCTTAAATATTGAATAAATCTTTTCATCGGATCTTCAAGCCATTGGACACAGATGGTTTGTAACGAGCAATCATAACTATGGAAAGTGGGCGTATCTCGAAGCATTCAAGGGTCACGTGATACCGGTATCATATCAAGTTTAACCCACCAAGATCAGTTCACTTCGTGACGATGGTAGATACCGTTACAAATGAACTCACATGTACGCCATAGATGACTTGATAATTGGTTCTTCATGTTCGACTTTCGTTAAACTCGGTATCGAATTTCTTTTCTGTAGTTTCATAGACTAATAATATCTGTGCAGGTTTTCTTTGAGATAGTACTGGGAATGATGATCTCTAGTTACGCCTAGTGTCTATTTCACTAACACTGTTAAACTTACTTTCTTGCTCAGTAGAAAAAAGGGGAAAAGAGAAAAAGGCGTTATTGTATCCCAAAGTTATGTGTCTTATAACGTCTTGTTGTTGATAAAATTTATTTTTGATAATATTTATAAATTGTGTACAAGACAACAACATCGTTAATTACAAACAATATCTTCAAAGAGAGACAGAACAGAGCAAAAACATAATTCGTTCAGGGTAGGTACAAAGAATATCAAGGCTTTTAAACAGGTGAAAGATTTCATAGTTTATTTACATAGATGGCGGGCCGATTAGTTGTCATACATAAGCTACTTACAATAGCAATGAAAAGATAACGCCCGCTTATCAAATAGCTCGGAAAAGTGGCTTAATTAGTGATTATAATGATGACAAAGATATTCTGGGAAAATATTTCAAAGATTATTAAAAAAACTACAAATAGTGGCATTCGTCTCCATATGTATACAGCTGCATGCCAAAAGTTTGTTCACATACCTGAATATACCAGTGCAAATATCATATAATTTGAGATGCCTTTGAGGTATCGTAGCGTTGCGAGAAAGAAAAGTTTATGATTGAATTTTCAATACAGATATGCAGATCCATTCTTCTTTAAGGCAAATGTTTAACGTACCCCCACAATTGCCCGTAACAGTTTTGGCAGGCCATTGAAGTGACCAGGCATCAAAATTCCGAAAACACTAATTTGTATTTTTCTCCATAAAATCCTTTCAACATCATTTAAAATTAGTCATGTTTGTTCCTTAGCACAAAGTCAATGTGATTAGGTTGGTTTTAATCTCAGAGAGACGATATGGAACATTTCATTTGACATTAACAAAATCGAAATTTCGAAAATATGACCCCTTCTGTCAATATCAATATGCCAAAATTCGAATTTTTGCACGAGAGACCAGACGATCCCATAACGATTTCAAGAATGGCTATTTCAAACATGTGGGTGATCCATTGTCAGTTTTGCTAAAGTTATTCGTTATTCTATTGACGTTGAAAAGAAACCCAAATTACATGATATTTGCACTACGATTCAGTGGTAAGTGAACAAACTTTCGGTATGCAGCTGTAAGCATGAAAAATATTACTTCATAAACAACATCTATATAGATTTTAGTGTGACGCCTTCTTCCCTCTTCAACTGGCAGTCTCAGGTTAGGAGTTCTAAGACTACATGTAGGGTGAGTTTGAGCATAATCAGAATTATTAATGTTAATTTGAAAATATATCGAATTTGTATTTATTAGCAGTTGTTGAATTAAAATATAACTCTTACGAATGTTTCGTTAATTAACTTTCATTAATTTAGAATGAATGATAGATTGAATATACCTCAACCATTTTCAAAACAATATCTCTCTATGTCCTAAGTCGAACCAAGAGCCTGTTTAAAATGCAAATGATTTAATGTCTATAATAATAATAATTTTGAAGCCTTATTTTCCCCAGCTAATAGTTAACTTCTTCGTCGCTTCCTTCTCTATATCACTTTAAAATCGGCCATTACCATAGCTTACTTAGGTTGAAAAGGTGTTCAAAGCGCTGCCACTTGCGGTGCGTTGTGTTCCCAAGTGCTGTATTGGTAAAGGCGCACCTTAGCAATAACTGTTTAGCATTCCAATATTAAAACAGATGAACCCCTTTTAGAACTATCGAACCATTTCTAAGACCGTCGCTCCTAAAATCATGACGATTTACAGTCGCAGACCTATAACAAACCACAGAGTCGTTTATTTAAAAAAGCGCCTCACGTGATTCTGATTTCAATTTGTTACCCTTTTAAACGAATTTTAAGTACGTATAAAAACAGTTGTTTCATCAATCTTATCACAGAAAAACCTTAAAAAAGAAAGTAATTAACCGACTAACCAAAGAGTATTGCTCTAGCAACCTTTACGCACACGATCAGAACCGTGTGGCATATGCGGAGAAAATTTGATTTTCAATATCTGTATTGAACAAAGTGACAACGAGACATAAAACAAAGACAATAAATGCTATAAAGACATGCTGATGTTTTCCTGTTGTTACCTGAAGACAGCAAGCTGTTACCTGGCCGTACATATTCAAATAGTTCTTGGATCTTCACCAGACGTCACAAGGGTCGAAACGAGAAGGACAAAAAGTTAAAGGTAGAGTACGTTGTTTTTCAAACATGTGATAGCCTTCTTACTACAGGTGTAGATTAAATAAATACTTCATTTCATGCTTCATTTATTGTTAAAAGTTAAAGCTAGAGTACGTTTTTTTTAAACATGTGAAATCCTTCTTAATACAGGTGTAGACTAAATAAAAGCTTCATTTCATACTTCTTTTACTGCTAAAGAAACTTCTGGTTACGTTGGCGAATTTTTTTCTATCGAATCACCGATCATTGTTTTTTTTTACAGAATAGATCATTGTGTTCTGTGTTTTGTCAATTCATATTTACAATTTACAAATAATCGACAAGAAGTATAGTAATATGTTTGATTAATCTACAAAGGTGGATGTATGTGTATATATATAACACTCTTCAGATATTATTGTGCCTTATCTTGAACTTGTATTCAATGTTATCTTAGAAAATGGATCATTTCCAGAGGCCTGGTCGTTAGGGATTATTGTGCCAATTCATAAACAAGGTGACCCCAACAATGTAAACAATTATAGAGGCATCTCACTGCTTAGTATATTTGGTAAATTATTCACATACATAATTAATAAAAGACTTGTATTTTGGGCAGATGCTCTCAATAAAATCAATGAAGAACAAGCAGGCTTTAGAGAGGGATATTCAACTATTGACAATATATTTATACTTCAAGCTTTGGTCAACAGATACCTCAGTGTCAAAGGAGGGAGATTTTATGTGCTCTTTGTTGACTTTGCAAAGGCTTTTGACTCTGTACAGAGAGATAAACTATGGAAACTTTTAAGAACTCATGGCCTTAGCGCCAAAATGAATAAACTATTGGGAAGCATTTATGAGAATGTAAAGGCTTGTGTGCGAAATAATAATGAGATTTCAGAAACTTTTATTAGTCAACTAGGAGTGAGGCAAGGGTGCATTTTAAGCCCATTTCTGTTTACCTTTTTCATAAATGAATTAGCAGCTCAAATCAATTCCAACTGTACACATGGCATTCAGCTACATCCTGATATTACCCAAATATTTTTATTATTGTTTGCAGATGACATTATTCTTTTCTCATCCACAATCAAAGGATTACAGAGCCAAATTAATGAACTTAGCTCTTATTGTGACAAATGGAAGTTATCAGTAAACATGAATAAAACAAAAGTTCTTGTATTCAAAAATGGAAGCCAGCTATCAGGTAATGAATATTGGTATTTTAGAGGAGAAAAAATTGAAACTAGAGGTTTCTACAAATATCTTGGGGTTCATTTTAGCAGAAATCTCTCATGGCATAGGCATTCAAATCAAGCTGCTATACAATCAAAGAAAGTGTTCATATGTATATATAAGAATCTAAAGGCTTTAGGGAATACTTCGTACCATTCATTTTTTAAAATATTTGATGTAAAGATACTCCCAATTCTGTTATATGGAGCAGAAATATGGGGTTTACAACACTTTGATGTCATAGAAAAGATTCATTTATATGTATGTAAAAAGTACTTAGGTGTGAAAATAAACACATCTAGTCTGATGGTATATGGAGAATGTGGAAGATTTCCTATTTATGTACATTCAAATGTTAAAGTTATTAATTATTGGCTAAGACTTATTGAGATGCCTTCATACAGATTACCAAAAAAGATTTATGACATGATGATAGTTTATGATAACAATGGTAAGAGAAATTGGGTGTCAGGTGTAAGAGAATTACTTTTTAACTGTGCTTTTGGTAATATTTGGAACAAACAAAATGTGTATTCAAAAGCAAGTTTTATATCATCATTAAAGCAGCGTTTGAAAGATATCTATTTGCAGACATGGTCAGCATCGATGACTCTAACAAATAAGTGCTTCTATTATAGAATGATTAAATCTGAAATAATCATGGAGGAATATTTAACAAAAGTTACTGTAAAAAAATTCCGAATAGCCCTAACACGTTTCAGATGTTCCTCACATGATCTGTGTATTGAGACAGGGCGCTATGTCAACATAGCTCGTGAAGAAAGAATATGTAATCTTTGTCATTTGAATTTAATAGAAGATGAATACCATTTCTTACTTATTTGTCCTGTTTATTCACATCTTAGGGACAAATACTTGAAAGCATATTATTTCAGATATCCTAATATAAACAAATTCGTGGCATTGTTGTCAAATACAAATAGTAATATTCTTCAGAATGTTTCTATTTTTATATTCTATGCCTCTTTATACAGACATAATATGAGGAATACTTAGATTAAAATGAATTGTATTCATGTTTATACAAGATGCAGATATTATATGGTATGACGTATATCATGATTTAACGTTACATCCATTGTACAGATAATAATGTATTCAACAAATGTACTACAGGCCTGTGGCCTATAAGTATTGAATAAATGAAAGAATATATGACTTCATTCCCAGCAGATTTATATATATATATATTCATGGATCATCATCGGTCCATTTAATTCATATATTTTAAAACCATCTACCAATATCATCATATCTGTATTATCGGGGGGGGGTGTTTTGACAAGAATTCTTACATTATAATGAGCTTTTCTTGTTACAGGTTTAGCATCGGCTGATTTGACAGGTGAAATATAACGTACTGAGGACAACTCACATGAGGATGGCATTCCTATATCTTCTGGTGGCTGTCGCTGTGTTGCCCGTGACGGTACTAGCAGTGGGTAGCTGTGTAGAGACCAGCATGTCTATCTATATCACAGGTACATATCCAAAACTATATTGTTTTAGGAGTGAGTGAGTGAATGAGTTGGGGTTTAACGTGTTTTGAACAATATTTCAGTTATTAAACACGTGGATGACAAGCATCCAAAAGAGAGTAGACAGGTCAGGGAGAAAGGGATCGACAGGATGAGGGAAAGACGAAAAAAAGGAATAGTGAGAGATAGAGAGCAGGTTTTAGAAGTACTCAAATTTAGTCTGGCTTCTACCCGTCGACCTATCCAGCGTGTGTGTCCCTACCAGAAGCTCCAGCTGACATAGCTCTCAGGGTCTCTGAAGCACGCAAACCACCACACCACGATAAGCTATTGAGTCCATAGGTGTATTTGAGGAGTTTAAACCTTTAGAATCTCACACACAGACTGTAGTTGATATCATTCTTACCTCATCATAACCTCATGAAAAGCAAATTGTAATTCAAGTACTGAAATGACATTTCTCTCTGAGGCTCCTTTTTGTTTTGAATGAACTAATTTTTAAAAATATTTTTCAGATTCTGTGTTTAGTCTATAGCATAATGTGACCTCTCACGCCGTTTGAATAATTGCTATTCATCTATTTATACCATATACCATTTAATCGAATAGTTACACATTTAATTAACTAAAGCTTAGCAAACAGACCAAAAATGGGTTCTTACTTTGAATTAATAACCCAAAAATTTCGATACGTGTCAAACTCTCAGTCATCATTTTAACGAGACTAAAAATGTTCATCCTATCGACAAAAATAATACATTTTTCTATGAATTTATCAACTAAATTATTATTTGATTAAGTCTGGTATAGACACCTGATGGCTGAGGATGTGTAATGCGAATACATCTTGATCAGTTAAACATCCAAACCAAAATAATAAGCACTAGAATAGAAAAATAAAAATTCGCCACGATTTTAATTGCAAACATGAATATTCATGTAATTTGAGGCAACCAGTTCTAGACATTCTATATTATATTTTATTACGATTATATAAATCTGGTAAATAAAACCAATGACATTATGTTTCCATCCAGCTGAAGGTCAAATACGAGGTTCATTCGTCGGTTTGGAGCATGCCCAAGCCAGCGAAATCTTAACCTCGTGTGGAATGAAGTGTGGCTGCATCAATGACATCTTCCTGTGCTGCAGGTAAAGAGGATCCAAAAGGGAGGAGGGGGGAGGGGGCTTTGGGCACCCTTTTGATCTTTGTGATGATTTCCTCGTAAAAAGGAACCTTTTCCTCCCCCTCCCTCCCCAATTAAAAAATTTATATCCCCTCCTTCTCTGGACAATTTCCAGTACCAACACTGTTCAACTACTTCGTCAATATCGTCAGTCTGACATCCACGTTTGTTTTGCTTCTGGCATCTAAACAACTTTTTTTCTCAAGTTATTTCACATAATCATTCCTTGACCTGAACTCAAATTGTTTGATAGATATCAAAACAGGCAATTTGTTCCTCGCTTCAAGGTTGGATAATCTGAGAGTTCCTGGTTCCCTGGTCTACGCTGAGACATGTATCATAGAACCTATGGTGTTACAAAGGAAAATGACGTTATCAATATAGTGTCTGTTTTACTTACATTTGTACCAGTGGTCTTGGTGTTGAAATGAAAGCAATATGAAGATTCACTGGCTTTGCAAGGTTAACATAGGTTAACAAAGGGGCAATGCTTATCCTTATACCAACTTTATACTTTGTGATTTGGAAAGGGCCAAATAAAATGTTTATAATTAAGTTAAGGTAATTAATCATATTTTTATGTTCTTCTTTTCCCCCCAGCGACATCGAATGTATTCAAATGGAAAGGACATGTAACACAGAAGACGGAACCAATGACATCCCTAACGAAACGATCAAGTTCGCGTCCGACGGACACCGTCCTGTCCGAAAAAGGAGTGTCCTCCTGGAAAAGATCCTGTCTGGTAGAGCCGCCGCTATGAGGAGAGAAAGAAGAGACAGCGAGCGCCAGATGACCACTCTGGAGGCGACAACAGTAACAGCAACCCCAGAAGAGGAGACACACGAGGGATCTGGGAGTGTAAGGAAGGGAGATCAAGGCTTAAGGAAGGGGAAAGATGCTAACTTGGGTCAATCTGCTGTGAAATATGTACGAAGACAGAGGAGAAGTGCTGCGAATGAGAAGATACGGTTTAAAAGAGAGGAGGAATTCATGGAAGATGCCATAGAAACAACGACCATGGAATCTTCGTCTGATACCACAGGTGCCCCAGAGAAAAATAACAGAAGAAAACGAAGCTCGGATACACTATCTCAAAATCTAGAAAGGGAAAAGCGAAGTGTTGCTGGAGAGAATATTCGAGTAAAAAGAGAGGAGGAATTCATGGAAGATGCCATAGAAACAACAACCATGGAATCTTCGTCTGAGACCACAGATACCCCAGATAACCATGGCTCTGACAGGAAGAAACGAAGCAGCGATGCAATAAATTTGGTCATGAATAACAATGAAAATAATGATAGGAGGAAAAGAAGTACCGGAGAAGAGATGGTCCGAGTTAGAAGAGACGAGGAGGAATTCATGGAAGATGCCGTTGTCACGACGACAATGAGCAGCGATTCTGAGCCAACTGATGCACCGAAGAAGGACGGCTTCCATAGAAAGAAGCGGGAGGTGTTAGGAGAAATCCTCCTTACAACGGAAACCGCAACAACAGAACACACAGATGCCGAGATTGTCTATGTAACAGATGTCTAGATATTAGTAAAGGTGTAAATGTTAAGCAACAAATACCACAAACGCCTGCAGCAATTTCATTGTTCAATATTCCAAACATATGTTTAAAGATAAAATCTAGTCAGCCTGTGCGTGTTGTCAACTCCCTATCTTCGATCTGTTGGTCGAACATTTGCTTTGGTTATTTGATAAAGGGGCGTTAATCTGTTGTTATTTTTTTAAACAAGAGTTACTTCCCTTTTCCCCCTATTCTATATCTAATGGCTAATTAGGTGTTCTTGGGCGACTGTAAAAAGTTCATAAAAACCTCAGAAGCATGAGTCCTATATATTTACCAGTCAAATCGCCACTGGCTGTTGTGAGAAAACTTCTTAAAGAGCCACTCCGTGAGTTATATGTCAAACCAATCAATGGTGTCATTTGATCGCGACTGTTACCAAAAAGACACATTTTAAAGCTTATTGGTTTCTAACAGTGACAATATGAAGGTAGAATGTCGCAATTATGATCGAAAACCGGACAGTGGCGCGCGTCAATTAGTCAAACGTTATTTTGGAGACTTATCTAAAACAGCCAGGGGGGCAGTTAGGAGTTGATAGTGTTTGGTAGGTTATATAACTAGTATCCCTGTATATTGGACGTGATATCTACACCTCTGTGCATTTATAAGGCTTTTTTAAGATTTTCATGGAAAACCAGTATTTGGCATACATACGTATATGTCTTTTGGACATGAAAAGTTAAGATGTTTTAATTTTATATCACCACATATGACATTTAAGTTGGTATCAAAGGTAAATATTCTTACCCAAGCGGGCACAAATATGCCGGGTATTAAAGTTTTCATAATGGTCACGGGAATTACAGTTTTTCTAAAAATAACTCGAGATCTGATTGGCTGGCAGAACTATTTCTATTCATTTGTTCAGTGAGTAAAGCGAACCCATGTCAAAAAGACTTCAAAACAAACATTGTTTTTAGTTTCGTATGGAATAATATGAAACAAAATGTTTTATATGTGGTTTGTTTTACTATTTCGTTCATTTGGGATTGTCTTGCTTAATATAAGATCCACAAACATGTAATGAAATAAAGTTCGGAATTTATACCAATAATCCACCCAGGACAGATAAACCGTAATTCCTCGCATATTGTTGATTATTCTTATAATATGTTATGAAAATCACGGAGTGGCTCTTTAAGACTGATTGTTTTTTAATTACATATTTTGGTTAACGCGGGTTAATATGGACCTTCTGCAATATCTGTGATGTCGAGAATTTTGGATGTTTATGTATTTAAATCTTGGTTAAAACATATTATTAAATATCTGCTTGAATTTAGGTAATTTAAAGTCTGAATATACTACATTATCAAACATTATTGCGTAATAAATGATACATATAAGAACATGCAAGGAATAAAAGTTTTCACAAAGACTGAATATTATTTTGTTGGTATGTAAACAACCTTGATTTAAGAAATATGAAATACAAATGTTTCATCATTGCATTGAAAGGATTTAAGAACTGGTATTTGTGCTTGGTATTGGCGCCCAGACAAAGTGTAAAAATGATTAATCAACTAGCACAATACCATTCATTTCACGCAATCTTTTGCTCATTTAATTTTTGGTGTTAGTCGTTGTGAATAGACGGATCTTCTATAAATAGTATACTAAATATTTGACTAATATATAATAATCTGTACAATTTAATCAGAAAATCGAGACTACTATCACTAACTTCAATGTTCAATTACTATACATTATATGATCTTTTTCAGGAAAATCTGTACTGGAATTACCCGCCATTTAAGTTTATTTGAGGACAAAATGTCCTGATCGAAATTACAAGGGGTGAGATTGAAAGCGTATCAAAACATATAGGACGTTTGTGACCGAGGTTGATTCTGTGTCAAATTGGACCGCTCAGGGGACACAGAATATACTTCATTAAATTTGTACCGAAGAGGCTTAAATATAGCCTAAATATCATATGACCAGAGTTAGGTTCAAGTTGACTATCTAAAGCTGCGTCTTTATCTTTCAAATGCCAAACTTATGACAATTTTTTGTTTTCGATTGTAAATAAAAACAGCCACATAAATGTTAAGAAATCGAACTTCAGCGTCTCATTTACATATGAATACATAATTTATACCCACTTAGCAATAACAACCTATATTTCCCATTGTGTATGTTGTAAATAAGCTTCCAGAATTACGTTCGAGTCATTGGCTAGGTTTATAATAATATTTTACAGGCGCTTCAGTTGATACTTGCAAGGTAAGGCCATGTATAATTGTCTCTCTTTCAGTAATGGAGAAGTGTTAATGTACGGACAGTTGTTGCTTAGAACGGACTTCTTCAAGTGTAACATAAATTAAAGACGTTAAATTTTGGCTTAAGATAATCAGAATGCCTGACCGTAGATATGCCAAGAAATCCTACAAAATGTCACTCCTTTATGACACAAATAGTAACGTCAACTGGGTAACCAGAGTAAGGAACATTTTGTGCTTAAACGGAGGTATGTATGTTTGGGCAAATCAGGGGGTTCAAAACGTAAATTTATTCATCAATGAATTCAGACAAAGGATAAGAGATGTGTTTATATCAGATTGGTATACATCGATAGATAAGATATCCGAACTTCAAAATTACAAAACTTTTAAAACTCAGATTTGAAACCGAAGATTATATAAATTCACTTCAAATACACACATTTAGAAGTGCTTTGGCAAATTTCCGTTGTGGAGTCCTCCAACTTGAAGTGAAACTGGTAGGATGAATGGCGTAGAACGTTTAAATAGAATATGCAGATTATATTGATCAGGAGAGATCGAAGATGAGTATCATTTTCTACTCTATTGTGAATCACTTTCACATATTAGAAAGCAATACATTAATGTTGCAATAAAGACACTACTTCATTGAATAAATGTCAAATAAAAATGAAGAATGCATTAGAAAAATTGCAATGTTCATTTACCATGCTATGGAATTTCGAGAATCAGTTATTACATGAACATCGTATATGTCTTGATGTATACGCATGTGCATTATGTTTGTTGATATTTATGTATTCTATGTTGTTATAGGCCTTTTTCCTAAATATCAACCGAAATAAAGAAAAGAGTAAAAGACTAGGGAAGTTGTTTAAAATTCATTAAGAACCTTAAGCATTTGAAAGCTTTTATCTTATCTTTATACTCACTTGCCAAAAACGATAAAAAAATTATAAACTTATATACAAGAGGACAACTATTTTCGTCGTTTTAAGAATGTAAAGAACTTTTTAATTTTGAATGAACATACTCTTTGGCCAATTATGATTTATATGTTGAATCTAACGTGACTCAGTGAACCGTTATGGGTTCAAGTGTATCAAATGATCAAATCACTCCCTTTTACTAACTTAATTCTTCTCCTGGAGAATAAAACGTTCCAACAATTGATCTGGAAATTAATTGTTCGTGGTAATTGTATTATTGTAAAGTAATATATCATATAACAAGCCCGATGAGCTACATAACATATAGCTCTTTTTAAATGCCTTGGTGTTTGACCTACTACCTGCGTGTTAACTTAAAATATCATTAGATTATCAATTACTTTGACAAGTGTACGTGTAATTGATAACAAATGAACCAGGAAATGGAACTTATTGCAATGACACATTTTAAGTCATACACTTGAGTGCACATTGAGCCGGAAGGTTTTGAAAGTATCACAGTTTTTTTATTGCAAATGGGCCCAGATAAACATTGATAGAACTGCATGTGTCAACGTTCTTTCCATTTTCGAGGACTTTGTACTTGAACGAGATGCACGTGTGATTGATTTCTCGTTCTTGAAAATTTCGCAATTGCATGAATTGCACGTGCAATTTATCATGAGCTCCGCGTGCGATAGTTCATTTCATATATAAGAGCTCCTGACTTTGCACGGGATGCATGTGTGCTTAATTGAATATCTGCAATCTTTAATTTTCGCAATTGCCAAAAAAACCACATGCCATTTATCATGTTTTATTATATCTTATTAATTAAAATATGTCATGTGCAATAGATTATTTCATATCCAAAAGTCCTTTACTTTGCACAGGATGCATGGGTGATTGAGTAGGTAATTTCGTTGACTTCAGGAACTGCAAATGAGATTTATAGTTGATCAGACAAGAATCAAACATTAAGGACAGTAAGGATGTGTGATTGATGTGTGAGTACTGGAGAAATTGAATCTTCAGGAAACATTCCAAGTAATAAATGAATAACTTCTTCACCTTTTCACAACATTGTCAAATCTTATTGTTTAACCCTCGAACGACTACCATTGGCTCCGGGAGTTTCTGGCAAAGATGGCACCAAATATGCTCAAGTGTATTATTGGATGTATTTTATTATTTTCAAATAAGCACAATAATGAAATTTACAAAATTCCCTTTAATGGTTACCAGTGGCTTTGAACCCAAATATCTTTTTTGGAAAATCAAATCAAAATTTTGGAAAATCAAATCGTAATAATGTAATTAAAAAATAATTTTATCAACACAACAAATTTTAATTTGGCTAAATTTGAAAATAATTGTTAATTTGCATATTATTTGACAAGCCACTTATGGTGCGAGTTTAAATTGTGTACAATTGTACATAATAAAAAGATATAAAGATCATTAAAATTTATTGTGCTGATACGGTTGATATATATATATATATATATATATATATATATATATATATATATATATATATATATATATATATATATATATATATATACATGAAGCCTGTTTCAATCAGATAACTTGATTCATGTATTAAATGTAAAACATGCTACATCTGGGGTCCAATAGTTCCCAATAAATGGTCCGGGGTTAACAGTCTGGTGTCAAACTGGTGTTACACATAAATCTAATCTAAGTTTAATGTCTAAAAACATTGTTTCATTTTCAAATATTTTTATACTGCGTCTCTTGTGAATGAACAAAACCAAAAATTATTTCCGGGTATTTTTATTTCTCATATATTTCACACACACACATATATATGATAGCGTATTCAGCAAGGCCGGGTCGTTAAGGTCTGACTTCATTGACACCATCAAAACAAGTGTGTTTAATGTTCTACTCGTTGAAAGCCATGAAAGAGTATTGAAAAACTGCCTGCTTCATAGGAAGAGGGAAGTGAAAAAGATAGCCACTGACGTCATCAGGAAGAAGCGACTTGAAACCGTGTCTCCACCTGAAAAAGTATACAGTATACATGCTTGATGAAATGATATAAATAGGGCCAAGGAATCTGTAGCACATCGGTCTTTATATTGTTTCATGTTGAAAACTCATGTGAAATAAAATATCACAACAATGTATAGTGTTGGTACATGAGACACCATATTTTCAACAAAGTCATCATCTATACCATATACATTTAAAAACAAATTCTTACACACCAATACGCAAGAGTTCATAATAGGGTCACCTCAGGATTCTGCTCATGTTTGAGAGGAGAGTTTATTTTGATGTCACAGCTTTGAAATGGGCTGATTTGAATTTCATGAACACAGCTAGTCGATTTCATTCAACATGATCAAACTTATGAGCTAGATATTATATCTTGGATAATACTTAATCATTCAATTAAGAAATGACATATCGAGACAATGGAATGAAGAGCCTACCTCCAGTAGTAGTAGTAGCCATAGTCGATGCTGCAGTAGTAGTAGTATTTTCTGCTGTTACAGCTGAAAACAAAATACCATATATTAAAGAAACATATATTATATGACCATTATATACCATGATACCCATGATATATATTGTACCTTACATTTCTATCCAAAAAATGTCAAATACATGACAATTATTTTCTTTCAAAAGAATCCAACAATACCCATATTGTATGTGTGTGCCGAAACATGTCTTAAATTTCCTTGAATGTCGAAACATGTCTTTCATCCTATTAAGAGATGTGCAGTCTCATAGCGGAAGCGATTTCGTGAAAATGTGAATATTTCTCCTTTTTTACTTAGCCATTTTCCTTGTTCAAGATCAATCCGACTGATTTCAGAAAAACTGTTCATCCGCTTCTTTACAAATTTTGCATCTTCTTCTACCCTATAAAGAGAGTTCGAGTGGTACGTAATTAGTGACATTTGATTTTTCCATGTTTCGTAAATGTCGGTCTCTCCCATCAGAGGTAGCTTCGTCATAAATTCTTATAAACCTCTGTCTTGATACGAAGGTTTCTCGGGCTTCCGGCAGTTTCCCTAACCGGAAAACTTTTGCAACTTAAACTACATGGCAATATTTCAGCGAATTATAACAACGAATGCATGAATAAAATATGTGTTGTCACACAGGCGTTTGTGTTATGTAAAGACGACTCAAAGTGCAATGTGCATTTTCGAATAAAGTTTAGCTTTTGGAAAGCTTACGGAAATAACTTGAATGATAACTTATGAAACGGCGTCGATGATTGCACAACCAACTTTGATTGCATCCAGTCAGAGTTCTACATTTCTAGATCAAGAAACCTTCGTATTAAGACAGAGGTTGTATAGGAGTTTATGACGGAGCTAGTAGTCTGAGCTATGGGATGTCCAAGTTACATATTGTGCGAGAAGTTTCAAATAATTCGATTAGTAGGGGGTATAATTGAGCCATGCCCACTTTCTGCTTGTTTCCGATATTTTAACTCTTTGAAAATATCATCAGGAATTTTTTTCTCAAATTATCAATTGTAGAAACGTATTATGACATAAAATAACTTATGAAACTTCCTGACGTGAGATAACGTAATAACGTGCCTTTGTATTTGGTGTTCAAAACATCTTATTCATCGCATGTCAAAGAATACGCTTAAATACGTACTTGACACCTCTTTGGCTGAAAACTTAGAATTATGAGCTAAAGTTTGGAAACTTTAAAACCATTTATAAGCTTCTTTCGTTTTTTATGTTCGCATGTCAAAGCAACGTAGACGTTTCGTTGGCTTACTCAAAGCAAGGGTGCATAATTTCAGAACAAATGTATCGAATAAAACTCGCTGAATAAATAATCTCCTGAGGCAATCATCAAACTTTGAAACCAGGATGTAATGATATTTAAAGGGGCAGCAGCAGGTTTTTCAATTTTTAGTTCTTCACATTTTCCCAACGAACATAAGTTTATGACAAATGTATTATCTTTGTGAAAAGATCCATGACTCAATCCAATCATCCGTAGTCGTGATTAATTATTCAAGTACCAAGCATAAAGCACTGAACATCTGAACATCTTTCAACCATTTGAGGTAGGGAAATGCATTGAATTTCGCAAAGCTTAACCGATCATGGCACTTCTCTTTTAAAAATACCTCTTTTTAGTATGAAACAATGTGATTTTTTTTCGTTATCATGATATCACTTTATCTCATATGAATAACATGTTACGCCCCTTTAAAATTCTTGTAAATTTCAAGCCATAGCTTTGTCGCATTCAGATCACGTCTTATGTTAAAAGACAATGCACAGGGAAGTCCATCAGATCAGTTACGGGTTTCAATAGTTACAAGCGTGGGTAGTATATAATTACTCCTGTAGTTTTTAAAGCCAGTTTTAGCTCTTTAATTTGCCAAACTTCGATGCATTAATGAATAATCCTGATTTGCAAGATTTGGGTACATTTTCTATATAATTCGATCTCAAAAGCGTTGAAAGGAATTTACAAATTATCTCTCGACTAGTCATCATTTTATTCGACAGATAAGTTATGAGAAGGTTTAGTCAATCGATCATATCTTACCCACAGTAAAAATAACCTTAAAATGATGCAGGGTCAATTGCTGAATGGGGCATTTCACACCCCCTTCCCCTTAACCCTTTCTCCCACCCCCAGCACCGTCACAAACACCCACCTTTATGAGTTTTCAAACTGTTCATACTGCCGGCAACTTTTCAAATTCAAATCATCAGTTTTCAAAACTTTGTTTAATATACGATCATTTCCATAAACGTATCAGCGTGATTGATTGATTGATTGATTGATTGATTGATAACAAGGCTGATATATAATCAAAGGAAATAAAACCTATTCACATGAATGAGTTAATAATGGGCAGACGCGTTGAGACGAGCCTAATGGGGCCCTTAAAATATATTTACACATATGCGCTGATGCTTTGGTTTCACCAAATATTACTAAGATGTGAGATCAAGCCCTTTCATATTTCAATCATAATGTACGTGATTGCGAGAATAACTACAATTAATTAAAAAAAGATTTTTTTTACATTTTCTGCATTTTACTACTAAGACCAAACATGATGAAGTTACTTACCGACGTAAAGAAGGGAGAGCGCGATAATGAAGGCAAGAAACTTCATGATGCTTCAGCAGTTGAGACTCGTATGCTACTCTAAACAACTGAACACGCCCAATATAAGCCACTTAACAAACACGAATCACGTGGTCTTATTTCTTCCTGATTCAATGCTTTCTAATGCGCAGGCGCAAAATGCATCGTTATGAGGAAATATGTTGACACCCATGCTTTAAATACGATAAATCATGAGGAAAAATATTCATGTGCTGTAATTCAATTTTCTACTTTTTTGGTACCACAAAACTAGCTTCATGTGGACTTCATTTTGTTGAAACTACTGGTACGGTAGGGTAAATGGATATGCCTGGATGAACCATGTAAAATATAGGAAAATTAACTTTTGTGTTTATCATTAAGAAATTGTCAGACGAAAGCCATTTTGTATATGTTAGACTAGCGTGAATGATGTATTTTCAAAGTATAACGATAATGTCATTCGTTCGCCTTATCTCAGTTGGAGTGTTTGGGGTTATTGGAGAAAACATATAACAAATTTTGATCTTTCCAGATTCTGTTTACATCAATCTTGAATATTTCTACTTTTCCTAAACTATGCTTAAAATCTAAAAAAAAAATTCATCACGCATTATTTAGTATTAAACAATGATACGCCAATATTAGTAAATGAGTGAGATTCAACGTGTTTCCCACAACATTAAAGTCATTAAATACGTGTATGAAAATAGCCACAAGAATTGACAGACCAGGTAGAGTAGAGATAGAGATGATGGGGGGGGGGGGGGGGGGGGGGAGGGGGGGGGGGGGGGCAGTGATTGAGTAAGTGAGGTAGTTGGTGTTTAACGGGTTTTGAACAATATTTCAGTTATCAAACACGTGGATAACAAGCATCCAAAAGAGAGTGGACAGGTCAAAAGTAAAAAGTCTAAAGAAGTTTATTGTACTCGAGGCCTCTGGCCCATATACATACATATACAATATAAATCTTTACAGGTATGCGTTCGGGTATAACACTGGAATTAGGATTTACAGATATGTAGGATTAAACAAAGAATAGTATAAGTTTTTGCAGACAAAGCATAGATCAGGAACTTCCATTTAACATGTTTTGGCTAAGATCCATGCCATGTTTTATGAACAGAGATAATTTCAATATAACATCCTCATCATTTGATGACAAAATTGATGTGTATTACACTCCTTGTTGAGAAGAAACGTTTCGGTAAATATTTCATTCTCAGGTCAGTATAATACGGACAATTGAATGTAGAACGAATTTCGTCTTCTACATGTATAGCAGCATTATATAAAGGACATAGTCTTTGTGTTCTCTCAAGCGAGATATACCTCACATAGTTAATCATAAGTTTTAACAAACCAAGTCTGTATTTGATATATAACTTTCTTAAAAGATTATTCGTCAAGACTGATAGAAATTTTTCTGGTTCTTAAACTTTCTATACATATTATACCGTGAACTGCTTTCTATATTTGATTGCCATCCTTGATAGAACATATTAATTGCAACGTTACGAAAACCTTTTATATTAAAAACATCTGTTGCTGACAAACATTTTGGTTGAGCCAAATAAAACCATATCCATGAGAAAATAATAATTGTCTAATGTATGATACCCATGTAATTTTGCCGATGCTATCAAGGTGAAACATCATGTTGTAAGCTATCTTTGGAAGGCGGTGTTCTGGCATACGTAGAATCTTAAACCAGTATTTTAAACATCTTATTTGTGAATTAATATATAATGGTTATCTTCCGCATTCACAATAAACCATACAATTTGGAGTAGACATTTCAACACATAAAAACTTTTTATAGGCTAGTAAGTGAATTTGGTCTGCCGTCTACCCGTCGACCTGTCCAGCGTGGTTGACCCTACCAGGAGCATGCAAGCTCCAGCTGGCATAACTCTCAGGGTCTCTGAAGCTCGCGAACCACCACACCACACCACACCTCACCAAGTATTGCGTCCAGTGAGGGGGAAGATGAAGGCATAGTAAATGAGACAGAGAGTGGGTTTTAGAAAAAGTTAACATAGTTGCGTTACCGTCCGGTGATACTTGTTCATTCCCTCCTCACAAGGGGAAGAAGAAATGAATAGCCACACTGGTAGATAATGCGAATAGTTGAGAAAGCGAAACGATATTTATAGATTGAATGTGCTTGAACGTCATCGCCTATTCCGCGAAAACCGGTTTGTTACAAAGTCTGTATAAACCATATAAAGGAAAATTCAATGTGACGAAGGTTAAAGAGTTTCTATACATTTCAATGTCATTTTCCTCGAAATATATACACACCCATATATATTTTGTCCTTAGTTTGACTAGTGCCCTCCAAATCAGAAGATTTATTACTTTTTTTAATTCTTGATAAGTTGAGGAGTAGCTCAGTAAATAGTAGAAGTTAATGTTAGTAAATTCTTCATGCGCTCTTAACGCGTCTATACTACTTGCTGAAAATAGCGTCTCGTCCAAATCATTTTGACCCATTTTAACACTTCAACATCAACCGATTGTATGACACTATTTAAAGAGCCACTCCGTGATTTTCATAACATATTATCTACCTTTGATACGAACCTAAATATGTGGTGACATAAAATCAAAACATCTTAACTTTTCATGTCCAAAAAACATATATATGACAAATACCGATTTTCCATGAAAATCTAAAAACAGCTTTATAAATGCACAGAGGTGTAGATATCACGTCCAATATACATGGATAGTAGTTATATAATCTAACAAACACTAATAACTCCTAACTGCCCTCCTGGCTGTTTTCGATAAGTCTCCAAAATTACGTTTGGCTATCCAGTTTTCGTTCTACCTTCATATTGTCACTGTACAAAACAAATTAGTTTTAAAATGTTTCTTTTTGGTAACAGTAGATACTTCGCGATCAAATGACATCCCTGATTAAGTTTGCAATATGACTCCAACAACTCACGGAGTGGCTCAAGAATTAAGATTCATTATTTTCTGATGAAGAATAACCACATCCCTTGATAAGATATCATCCTTGTTTCAGCATGGGATTTCCTATTTATCTGGGTTTTGTTACATATATGTTATATAAATTAATTCACATATTTGAACGAAAGTGGGTCGGGAGACAAGCATAGGGTTTGGGAAGCAATTTTATCTACAAGTATTTCCTATCGATATTAAATACGAAGACTACTAGTATATCATGATTAACAAGAAATTTCACTTTCATAAGAATTATCAACCATGTATCAGACAAAAATGTATTTCATAACAACATATTCAAAAGGGCAGTAGCACGTTTTTTCAGAAGTTTATTTCTTCAAATTTTTCCCATAAAACATCAGAGGATCAAAAATCTCATTTCTCAACCCGATCATCCTGAGAAGAGAGTATCAAACCAAAAACTACTGGCGGCCATTTTTGTGTGAACAACTATTATCATTGAGGTTAGAAAATAGATGCCTATAGCTTTACTACGTTCGTTCTCGAACATCTTCTTTTGATCAGTAACGTCGTTTTGCATTTGGAAACATTTATTTTGGTTATCGTAATATCTCTTCATTTTTCTTTAAAAAAACGTCATCCTGCAGCTTTAAATGAATTTAAACTTTTTGAATCGGTTATGAAATGTGAAAATGTGCACTTATCTGATAATGATGGGCAGGTAAAGATAGGTCAGATGCGTTTCAAATGGCAATCAAATTTGGAAGGTGTGTCAAGAAAGACAAATATCGATTACATACGAAATTCAAACTGTTTGATTTTTTATATCTAAAGTGGAGTATTCTATAACCTTTTTCCATTAACGGTAGCAAACCCGAAAACATTTTGTGAATAGGCGTCGTGTTCTATATTCATTTGCTAATTGTGTTAATCTACATCTAAATAAGTTCTCAAAATAAGAGTCTGGGTAAAACGAATTTTCTCATAAATCATCTGTAGTTAAAAGTGGGTTTTACGTTTTTAAAACTTACTAGACACTGTCTTAGAAGTTATATTTTGCAAGTTTTAACTTGTAACGTGACAACATCAGCATAACGAGCATGGGTCGCCATTTGTTTTGAAACGTTTATCACGTTATAAGTAGGAGATTGCACTGAAACTGGCCATTAGTTTTGAACTTGGAACTAAAGCGGTCAGACACATATAGGACAAAGACGCTAATAACTACGAGTTGTTAAACATTCTCCTAGAAACAAAGAAAATGTAGGAAATGTAGTTTTATGTAGGAATAATGACCCAATGCTGATCGGTTACGGAAAATAAACTCGCGAAAGGGTAGCCCCAGCCGAGTTTATTGTCATAACTCCCTCGTATGACTGGCGGCTTGATATTCGTGGCTACGCTCACCTGTTATTTTTTCAGCCAATGAAATGTCGTTAATTAAGGAGCGTGAAGCTACTAGCTTGAACTAAACGGATTTTTTTCCATCCAGGTTGTGCCGCTGTTGCTGAGTGGGAGCCGTCTCATTGGCTGGTTAGATAACTAGCTGTACGAGGGTTTTTGGGTTGAAAGAGATCAGGATATTAGGAAAGAGCGAGAGCGGATTCGTATATGCTGATTTAGCAGGATGTTACTTCATATACAATTAATTTTCCAACGTTTTACTGTCACACTCTGCGGGTTAATGTGTCTTTATCGAACGAGACCTAAAGGATATTTACTATACACGCCAGCTTCAGATTTTTTCTAAATAATTGACTTTTTTACATCAATAACAGAAATTTTCATAACCTTTTACCTATAATATACATATTCACAGGGGAAACTATTTCATGTATGACACAACAAAATGAACTTCAGCTGGAATGGCTCCTCGGTAGCTCACGGTAAAGGCGTGAAACATCTCTCGCTCTACGAGAATCTTATGTTTCTAATTTGTTAAAATTTTCCAATTTCACAACTTCACTTGTTTGTGTGGGTGAAACAACTCATAACCGACTATAGTGGTTATGAATAATTCAACCTGCGCAGATGGTGGTTATGGTATATAACCTTCAACTCCAACAAAGGAAATAACTTCCCAAGCGGTGTAATATAAAATTGCCAGTAATCAACATACAAATTTAACCTGTTTGTCAAGGTGTGTTTACTCAAGATATCAGCATTTGAATGTCTCTCCTTCAAATTTGAAATTGAATTTATTTCAAGTGGTAAACCCCACATTCTGACTTAGTGAAAAACACTGGACACACTTGTGCTTTCTTAAACCACTGGTTTCTCCGGAGAAGCGTCGTCTTGATGTTTTAGGGTTAACGTTTGTGACGCCTTTATCTGAGGATGTCGTAGCTCCTCGGCTAATACATAGAGATTATTACCCGAGGAAGTGTGTCATATGACTTTTACGAAACGAGTGCGAATTTTTGTGTTACCCGAGCGAGAGCGGGGGTTATACACAAGTTCGCACGAGTTTCGTCAAAATCATATGAAACACTTCTTCGGGTAATAATTTCTTTATTATCGATTCCATTCCATTTCAAACGCATGGAAATATTCAGAACGCGGCCTCCTTCCCTTACGACGGCCCGTTACAGTGACGTCATGAACAATGGTTTTATGACGTCACAGACGACAAAATACGATCACTCGCGCTGAAACAATCGTTGCTAGGCAAAAGTGATATGTGCACGAGTGCTCATATTGAAATTATGTCACCGCTTATGATTAACCATATGGGTAATAAATGTTTTTCTGTCAGGTAATTCCCTGAAATATGAGAGGTGCCGCTAAATCATTTGAATCTGAAGGGAGGGTCAGGACCAAAACTTCAAACTTTGATATTCTTTGTATATGGTACGTACCTAAAGGCAAAATTTCTATGTTTTATCCCTGTTTTTTCATTCAAAGCCTTTAAATGTTCCTTTGGTGCGGTTTATTATCTATTGTTAACGTGTCTCGCTTAGAAAAAGATTTTCGAATCGCTGGGGAAATTGCCGGAGTTTCTTTTACAACTTTGTCGTATCTTCATGAACGAAGAGATAAGAATTATCCCTCAAGATTGTGTCTGATCCAGATCATGTACCAAGTTGTTAAGTTTCCTGCAGGAAAAAGATATCTATTACCCTGTTTTAAAACAAATAGATGTAAAATACGTTCATTCCTTTCTTTCAGCGTTCGTCTGTTAAATGATCTTTGAACTAATAGAATGTGTTTATTCATGTAACACATGTTGTTTTTCCTGTATGTTAACCAGCTCTGTAATAATATTAAAAGAATTAATTTCGGTTAAAACAATACCATTATCACTATCAATTATTATATTTTATTATTATCTTTATTGTATATACTTTCTAACAGTAGATGGCCATACGTTGATCAGTGTCACGTGTTCTTAAAGAGCCACTCCGTGAGTTAATTGAGTCATACATGCCAAACTTAATCAATGGTGTCATTTGATCGCGAAGTATCGACTGTTACAAAAAAGGTACATTTTAAGCTTATTGGTTTTTTTACAGTGACAATAGTTAAATAGTCAAACGTAATTTTGGAGACATATCTTAAACAGCCAGGAGGGCAGTTAGGAGTTGATATTGTTTGTTAGGTTATACAACTAGTATCCATGTATATTGTATGTGATATCTACACCTCTGTGCATTTATGAGGCATTTATGATTTTCATGGAAAACCAATATTTGTCATATGTATATCTTTCAGACATGAAAAGTTAAGATGTTTTGATTTCATATTACCACATATGACATTAATGTTCGTATCAACGGTAAATAATATGTTACGAAAATCATGGAGAGGCTATTTAAGTCTTCTAACATTAGACCAGGAAGCTTTACTTCCGAGTTGTTCATAGATAAGATGTCGATGAGTCACTGAAGCAGAATTAGACGGGAGGGGATTGAAATAAATTTAATTTAAAATATGTTTGAATCACGGTCGGATCTTAAAGGGGCAGTGACACGTTTTCTGAAAGAAATATTTCCTCAAAATTTCTCAAATAAACATAACTTTATACCCAATACATTATCCTTTTAGGGTAAAAAAAATTATTATTTAATCTCGAAAAGTATCAAGAATAAATAACTAAGGGCATTTTAGTGTAAACACCTCTAAATCATTTGAGACAGGAACATTTAAATAGCTTAAACGATCTGTGTATGTTCGTTTTAAAACTGCTTCTTTTGATAAAAATTCATAACTTTCAATTGGAACTATTTATTTTCGTGATATCACTTTTAGTACCTAAATTAACGTTCTACTGCCCCCTCAAAGCGAATCAACTTTCTTATATGCAATACATCTTGAAAATGTTCATGGTTCTAGTTGTCGCTGAACGCCAAAATAGTATTGAAACTATTGTTGCAAGATAACTCCTTTGTCCTATTTGGTATTCAAGTGTCACTCCAACATTTATTAGCTATGGAATGCATGTTCAGAGATATTTATCATACAAACAGGTGTTTCAACATGAACGCCAGTTAAAGTCTTGAACACCTGATTTTCTATCCTAAAATAATATAACTTGGAAATGGATTGTAATTAACCAATGCAACACGAAGCAATTACGAATGTTTCGGTCGAAACATTGAACGACCTTGTAAACTGTTGGTTTCTATATATTTAAGTAAACTAACCATTACACCAAAACCCTAAATCTTATTCTTATAAAGAATCTCTACCAATCGAAGGTGTGCCATATGAGATTTCGAAAGGTACATTGCATAACCGGGTCATGACAACCTTCTTTGTTACGCTCTTATACTATGATTTAAACGCGTCCATTGAAGTATATGAAGACGTTCAAATCAGGGGGCATGTCAAACATTTTTTTTCTTTTTGGAAGATGGAGATCCGGTTATGTTATGTACCCAGCGACCTGTGCTGTGCATGACGAGTTTTATTCTCAATCGCCATATGGATTGATGAGAATTTGCTTTTACGCGGTAAGATTCACGTGGTCTAGTCTAATCCTAAATCGTTAACGCAAGTACTTCCTGTTTCAAACAAATGCTTCATTGTATATCAATGTATTTTAAGACGGAAGAAAAACTATCATTTCACCTTTTAGATAAGTCAATAACTCGTCAATAACTCCTGCACTTGAAGCGTTACTTGTTTTCCTCATAAGTTTTCCTCCGTACCATGTGAAGAAATACGAGGATAAAATATGCGAATTTCCGATAAATATTCATTCAAAGTCCGTTTTAGTGTATGAAGATTCACTCAAATTCAATCACTAATGATTAGGCGTTTGAATACACTTCGTGTTCATTGCATATTCACCCTTGATAACTTGATATATATTAGCTTTATAGAAAAGGATGTTGATTTCCTAACAACATCCTTAAACTAGAATCATAGCCGGAAAAAAATATGCTGTTACCACTTGATTCCTCCAATTAGGAAAAACCGTTATATATAAGAAACGATTACGTGAAGTATTTCATATTTAATCTATATGTGACCTTGCTTGAATGAATTCGAAGTTGAACGAATATATATTGAGGAAGAATATATCAATTCAGCTTTTGTAACTACAGGCAACGAAGTTAAACAATAACGATGACCTACACCTCATGTGGCCAACACTGAATAATTACAAAAGGATTTAAATAGACTTATTTCGGTGATTTTGATTTGAGGAGGGCTCTTAAAACCATGCAACCAATTCTCAATGAATGCAGAAAATTGAGCAATTTTTACTCGTGCATTCATCCCTTGTGACATCAAAATCAAACAGAAGAAATTGAGGTGACGGCTAGTCCGGTTATGACAACTGCGCGTTACTTTGATTCTGTTGCAAAATAAGAAATGTACAAGTCGTTTCATCTTTACAACTGCGTTGATAACTAGATAATAATTTCTTCTCCGAAGAGAAACATTTACCTTCATCGAGAACTCAATTTAATAGGTACAAGTCCTGACGCTTGGGTAACCAGCCATTACGCAGACAGCCAGTACGCAGACGCTTTAAAACAACAACATTTATGCTTCAGTGAACAGCTTAGCTACAGCCTCACACCTTAACTAACTAAATGGAATAGACCAGATAATAAACAAGAAGATGTGGTTGTTATATGAATTTATATATCTATTTATAACAAATATAGATATATTTTAGATACATGTTTTATTGTTGATGTTGATATCACTAGTACTAGTACACACACAAACACCATGGTGCTTCATTTCCAGGTATAATTCATGAAAAGGAAAAGGGGAGATCATGCTCATGTTTTTTTTTATAGATGTTTAAATAATTCGATCTGTTCTACATTTCATCCAACTTTTATAAGTTTGGCCACTGCATCCAAAAATTGAACCGGGGTTTTCTCTCCGTTGCTCAGCTGGTCCTTTAACCCTAGGATGCGGTTGTCTATCTCAGCATAGACTCGCTTGCGACTTGGTGGGGCAGCTCCAAAGGCAACTTGTGCAAGTTTTGCTTTGTCCGCAATCTCGATCGATAACTTCCACAAACCGGAATATGTTTGGATGCCGATGTGGAATGGACCTATTCATTCGATTATGGAAACCTTCCAAATTGTTATTTGTCCTTGGTCCTTCGGTGTTGCTGTGGTTCCATAGTAGCAGAGGAAAACGGGCGTCGTAGTCCACCCAGGTGACGACCATGTAGTTCATGAAATCGTCAATACGATCAGTGTCCGGGGAGGTGTTCATGACATCAATCCAGGTGTCTTGAACTTGGTCTTGGGGAAGCAAGGCAAGGCAGTCTGCAAGGCCTGGATTTGTGCAGCAGTTGAGAAAACCAGAATCTTGTCTTGTTCACCATCAGAAAGTAGAAGGAAACGACGTCCACTTGTCTTCCAAATTCACTTCTGGGAGGGTCTTGGGTACCACTAGAACGGTCTTGCAGCGATGTCTGTAGAGGGCGCTGCTGACGCTTGGGAAAGATGGTCTCCTCTCTAGCTCGCTTGCGTAGTTCGCTGACAAACTTCTGCCTGGTGTCATCATCTGCCGCATGGTTGTGTTCTGTCTGTGTTCGAAGGAAGTCCCCGACAGTTGAACATCTCCCGTGCAGGTCTTTACAATGCACCTCCAGTGGGTACAGGTTTGTCTGACCTTATTCCTGGTATAGACAAATCCATCCAAAAGAATCTGAGGTGTTCCTTTTCTTGACATTAAATATTCAACTCTACGCACTCCAGCCATATTGATAGCAAACATACGTCTGTTTTACATTTTTATACCTTCAATGACAACAAGAAAAATTAGCTTCTTGCTAATAAAAACAAAGTTGAGAATAGATTATAAGACAAACTTGTGACATCATTGGATCACTTTTTGCGTGTAGAAACAAAGTTATGTAGAGACAACTACACCAACAGGTGACATTTGCTTGTAAAACAAAGATTGTAGAGATCACTAGACTAACGGGTGATATCATTGTATCACTATTAACTAGTAAAAGAAGAGTTATTTAATATTTATATTGCAAGTCATTTCAAATTTGAATGGAGCAAATTGAAACTAATGCAAAGTTTAGTAAATAAATTGTATTGTCAAATAAACAATTATCTCTAAGTATTGAATTCCAATGTGACAAGACAAGTGGACTGTCCCATTATATTCAGAGGGATTGCCATCGTTGGCCTTGTGTTTAAGTGTCTGCGTACTGGGTTTTTAAAAATTTCTGCATAATGGCTGTCTGTATAATGGGATATAATCGACGCTTGATAGCTCAACGCCTTTTGCAAGTGGTAGCCATTTTGAATTTCGCGTGATATGCTAATGAGGGTAACTAAAAAAATGAGTGCCCATTATTCAATCTACAAAACGTACTACCGTCCCTTGAAATAAAAATTTAATGTTTACAGCTACATCTCTGTTGTGATGCAGAATTGTATTAGCCATAAAATGAAGTAACTACCTGAGAACATGGGCCTCTGCACTAATCAGAAGTTTTCTTAGTACTTTCATTTTATTATTTCTTCTGGTGTCTGAGCATTAAGGTTTGTGTTACAGTGTAAAAATTCGCTTTGATAATCAAACAGTTCTACTCGTCTCCAACGGTTCTTTTACGTACATCAACGAAATAACAATCACAACAATCTCAAAATGTTTTAGTAATGTATTCCATATGTCTAAACCGAATATCTTAAAAATGTAACCAATCAAAATCAAGGATTATTATGGTAGAATTTACATATTGTTTCATGAGTTGCACCAAAAACATACAAGAAAAAACAGTGATGACATTAGAAGTCAAATTAATTGTTTTACCAACCAAATAAAGACAACAATATGATATCATATGCGAATTGAATATAAGTAAAGTTCTCAAAACATTATATAGAGATGAATAACAATGAAAAGGCAGAGCCTTATATATGTATACCATAGAGGTTCGAACTCTGATGAAAAAATGTATTCATGGCTAATGTCTTCTACGTTGATATGATGTGCATCTCACAAAAGACAAGAACAAAAACAACTTATATATATATATATATATATATATATATATATATATATACCTACATGCGTGATTATTTAGAAAGGAAAATCTTTAAGTGATTATGACACAATTGACAAGCTCTGTGAGACGATTACTGTCTACGATACGCTTCAAATTTCATACATTCACCCACAATTACCCATTTCTTGTCGAAATGAATTCTGTGGGGTTTTAAGAGTATATCATCTATGCAATTATCTTTCGATATCATGTATCTCAACACACGTTAACGAAGGTTATAAATATGAGAGGCTTGTCGATGTGTTATCAACGAGATTTGATATATTTGACATAAAAAAATCAAGGATGGGATCCGTACTATCATGTTGAACATGTCTCTACTAGCCCGTATAAGATACTGCAGTGTTATATGTTATATTTATACTAATCTATTATCTGAGTACCTATGAAATCAAAATAGTGTGTGATTGTGACGTCATAATGTTAACACAATGATCGCAATGGTTGAAAAGTTGACGAAATTTTAGTTCCAGCACTTTGTCGGCAGTAAACCTTGATTTGTGGGCGTGTAATAAACACAATAGTAAACTTCCTACTATTTGAAACTATTTTCACTAAACTCGAGAATGATTTAGTAAAAAACTCCCTTTCGCTCGTTTCACACAAAATAATTACCCCGTTTAATAAAACAAAATTAAATGGAAGGTCGTTTAGTATTCTCTATACATTACACACATGATATTTCCCATACAACACACTTATGGATGAAAATGTTTCATTTGTACATTTACATTAAAGTTGATATAAAAAAATTCTCAACAAGATATATTGGTGAAAATCATCATTAAAATACATAAACTGGTATATTAGTTTCCACAAATATATTGGATCGTACTGCCCTGTCAAGGTAGAGGATATCATCACTCAAGCTACACAAGCAGGTGAATATCTACACCATGAGTGTCTACACAGTGTGAGTGAAATCATAGGTGACACCAAGCTCCTTCAGGACGTTCTCTATCACGTACATGATGTTGAGACTGCTCTCATGGGTCATGACAGGACACTCCAACAGTCCTGTAAATTAAACACAAACAAAATCAGGGAATCTATTATTTTTTTCTTATTCTAAATAAGAAAGACTGAAAAACTTTTACTTCTTTTATATGTCTGTCGGTTGGTTCAGGGTAAATTCCGAATTTAATGAAGATTGGTATACATATATAAGTATCTATATATATCACTCAAATGCTTAGAGAAGCAACGTCATAAGGTAAGTTCTTGAAACTTAAAGTTCTTAAAATAAAATACCCCTCACTACCATCTCACACTCTGCATACTCATGATTCTTTCTATGTCAAGTTATACTCTATGTTAGTATTGTATTGGATTATATGTCTCTGTGGACTTATTGTATTGCCCCATCTATGTTGAATGATCTGTATACTATGAATTGAAATGGAATTAAAAAAAAGAATTCAAAACAAATTGTTCTTAAAACAATGAAATCCACACTCAACGTTGTACAATACATGAACATTTAACAGCATCGTTAAACCCGCCCACTATAAAGTTACCCAATTGGCTTGTAGCGGGTCAATTAACGGGTAGACCGGCCCGTATAAGCCCCTCCCACTTTAACGCAATACAGCTCAGGTGTACTGCATTGGAGACGTAAAATTACCGTAATGGCTGCGCAGTAAAATTGCAGCAATGATGGGAGCAGCCCCCAACCGTGTTGCGATAGCGTCACAGGAATAATGGAAAATTACTCCCATGACTTATGTCCGCCACTGTAAACAAGCTCGTTCTTAATCAAATAGTTGCTTTCCTGATTACATAAATGAGAAATTCCTCATGCGCATCTGCATCTGCTAAGTAGACTGAACAGCAAAAAATAACTCTTTACATTAGAATATCGTAAAAAGTGATGTGCTTATATGAAGACTTGGTTTGTTGTTTTTTAACATCCCATAAGTTTTAACATCCCACCTGCTTTCATCAGACCACCTATGTTTTTTGTTAGAAGAGTTCAAGCATGTTTGAATGCCAACGGCGGGCATAGCAGATAATAATCAAAGACAGTATGTCATTAAACTCTAGATTTGTTTTAAGCCTTTGATGTTTTTGTCAATGATCGAAACAAGAACACTTGACCAAAGACATGAAAATAAGACGATTACATTATTATTAGTAAATTCGCAAGTTTTTTTATTCTGACACGAAATTTTAACTTACTGGATGTAACAACACAACAAATCGAGTTCCTCTGAGGTTATACATTTTTATATGATATTCAACTGTTGATTCACTTTTGATGTTCAGTTCATAAGACAGGAAACCTGGAATATTTGTTAGTTTTTTCGGACGGTTTACATAACAAACTCAGCATGTAAAGTGAGAATTATTCAAAAGCGAACATCATTTTTTTTTCATTGTTGAACCGTTCCCGTCCCAAATCAATGGTTAAGTAAAGGCTGGTGTTCGAATACCTCTTAATTTCTTGAAAAAGATTTAGCTAAGGCCCGATGAGATTTAAATCTTATGCGTATTTCAAACACTTAATAACACCTTAAGAATTTTCAAGTGGTGAACTTGATGTCACATTGAACCCTCAATTACATTAAAAAGAGCATTTAGCGAGGGACGAACTAATATTTGGTCTAATTAACCCGGAGGAAAACAACCCCGCTGGCCTGTTCATGGCCGGTCATTACCTTTCTTAAGACATTCTCTGACACAGTTCTGCTCGTACTGGAATCCGCTACTTTGTTTCCCATAGAAAAGAGGATGCTTGACTTCCGGTAGGTCGACCTCGAACTGACCTTTGTGATTTCTCATCTTCGTAGGTTCCCAGAAATTTGGTTCAACCTGAGGGTGGAAATATTTGAGATTTTACTGCCGCTTCACATACTATGGTATTTTAGATATACTACACAACATTGTGTTGAGATATTGAGATAACCAGTTTGATGCTTTAACATTGAATATGGGGATGAAACTATAGCATGTCTTTCGGTTTCAAGGCATATGAGGACATAGGCACAGATTTTAGCTTTCTAAAGATGCAGTGATATACTTATCATCTGTAATCAACAATAAAAAGTTCGGCTTAGATATCTAAAAAATCTATGGTCAACTGTGCAAAAAATAGAAAATATGGTCAGTTAAAACTGCGGATATAGTAACATGTGCAGCTTTAGAATATAACTCGAGTCTGAACTGACAACAAAGGGTAGATTTTCCTTATTTGGGTATACAGATAACTTCACCGATTTCTTATACACAGTCGTAGCATTGATGTTCTCGATATTATCGATATCCTCGATCGTCGTTTTTGTTGTTGAGGCTTTTAACATAATTTGAATATTTCTGAAGTATTAGTTCAAGCAGATTTAAAGCAGTGTTGCATTAATTACTCCTGGTCAATATTTTTGTAAATAACTTATTTGGTAAATTAACCGAGTGCGGATCGTTACTACTATCGATATCTGCGTTATCTTTGCATTAGTAATATCAAAGAAATCTATATACGTTTACCATTGCTTGCATCTCTTTTTTATTCACAACTCGACGTTTAAGGTTAAGTGTTTCCCGTCCATCAGTTGATTGGACCCGGCTACTTATTTCCCCTCCATACACCCACTAAAAGGCCAAACGTAGCCTAGAAACGCTATAGTGTTAAAAACGAACATGCAATCCAAATATGGAGCACTAGACTGTTTCTGTGAGGCACAGTGTACCTGGATGCATCCCTCTGTCCCAAGTATGGTTGCATTGTTATATTCGCACTCCGTCGTGGTGTTGTAGATAAGGCTGGCAATACGCCCACCACTATAGGTCAATGTGATGGCAGCTCCAGTATCAACTCCTGGAGGGAAACTGCAGTGTTATTTGGATACCAGATCGATATACATGAAAATGTAATTTAGCCAAAGTAAGTAAAATATCTATTCTAATTAATTCCGTTAGGGGCCCGAGAACAAACGTTATGGCAAACGTCCATTGTTTTCAGACGGTAATAATTAATCTAAAATCAAATAAAAACAAAGAAATAAAACTGTGTTACTATGAATATCCGCAGTATACCTGTTTCGGACACTGTCCCATTCACGCTGATCTTTTCAGATCTTTCATTATACACGAAATCAGCGAACATGACTGTATAGCAGCCCATATCGAGGATTCCTCCACCGCCCAATTCCTTTTGGTGCATCCGGGGTACCTTGTAGTTGTTGCAGCAGAAACACGCCGTCACCATTTTGACCTCTCCCACAATTCCCTGGTCAAGGTCGGAACGGAGCTTTTTGTAAACCGGAAAGAATCGGGACCAGAAACCCTGGAAAGCATTAAGACATTTGGGCTGATTTTCATTTCAGAAAATGTAGGTAATGTTCAATGTCTACTGTTAACCGTTATGAATGTTATCGACTCAAAGCATTAACAGACAGGCGAATGAAAACAGAATAAATCTTCCGGGGTCTTGATAACAACATATTGATGATCATAATGAAAACATCAGAGCCTTTGGCTCTTAAGATCATAATCCCTTTTTTTATTCATAACAAGAGGCGATTTTAAATCTTGGAAGACATATCCCAATTACATATTTCTTCACAAGTTTACAGTTGCTTTGACAAATAAAAGGACATCAGTTTCGATGGTGTAGCTCTGTTACTCTCGATGGTGTAGCTCTGTTACTCTCGATGGTGTAGCTCTGTTACTCCCGATGGTGTAGCTCTGTTACTCTCGATGGTGTAGCTCTGTTACTCTCGATGGTGTAGATCTGTTACTCTCGATGGTGTAGCTCTGTTACTCTCGATGGTGTAGCTCTGTTACTCTCGATGGTGTAGCTCTGTTACTCTTTCAAGTTCATTAGATTTCAGCTTAAGGGTTGTTTTGCAGACTCAGAGATGAATATAGATCAGCAGAGACACGGTCAATATAGGACTCTTAGTACCCATTAAATCTTCATGATATTAATACACATTTTAACGCTTTTACTTTCAGAGAGGTATATGGAAATAGGTTTTAAATAAGCCGTTCATCTCTCAATGAAAGGATCCCTGTTTGAGCTTTGATATAAGATTTCAGCTTTCTTGTCCTTTTCATTCCAGGGTGGAGATAAAAGAAATACTTTAAGTCGTGGCTCAAGTGACACTTAATATAAGCCCCAAAGTAGGAAAACTACCCATTTGCTTAAATTTGGAGTCTGTACAAAATATTTCAACTTTCTAGGCCTTTCCGTTTTGAGAAAGAAGATGAAAACAGTTTTTTATTTGAATGTGGCACTTGTTTCCCTGTGATGGAGTCTGTACACAGAGCTTGACACTAAATCCCAAAGTACTTTTGGAACCAATGGCATAAAGATAAAGTGGGAGTTTCTTACCTCCATATAGAAGAGCTTCCTTTCCTTTGCCAGTGCAAACACTTCCTGTGCTGCTCCCAGTGTCATGGTTACGGGCTTCTCACACAGAACATGCTTTCCAGCCTTTAGACACAGCAAACTCTGTCGGTGATGTTCCGGGTGAATTGACCCGATATAGACAATATCTGGAATTATCAAAACGTAATATCAACCACAATGTCTAATGAATATCGTTAATGACGTTTACGAAACGAGTCAAAATTTCTGAAAGAGAACACGGTTTTCGTAAACTTTCTATGGCACACTTTCAAGCGTATTAATTGCTGCCATTTAGAGACATTCTGTTAGATTTTGGAGTCACACATGACAAACATTATCAAGGGTATCAAATGCTATGGTGAGAAATTAATGATGCCGAAAATATTGATTCAAGGCTAATCGGTTCAAAATAGTGATGCAATAAAGGTACATGTATATAGTCTACAAACTGATTGAAAACCGGACTGTACTGCTGCTGACGTTGTCTGGCTCGCGGCATTATGGATCATGAATGATGGATATGTGATATATTTTCATTCTGCATCGCTATATATGATATTTGCCAAATAGCATTTCATGAAAATCACAGAGCGTCTCTTTATTTCCATGAAGCAATTTAGTAATGCGAGACACGACAAACAAATTTTTGATATAAGCTTGATGTGGTTATCTAAACTTTTGGCGAGTAGACATTCTCTCAAGGCAGGCGGGTCCCTTATACCTATGTCAGGGTTCTTCACCAGGTCTTCATAACTTCCGTAAGATGTTTTTATTCCATATTTCTTTGCAAATTCCTCAGCTCTTTCCTTTGAACGTGCAGCTATGGCAATAACCTGGCGGTTAAATTGCATTCATTTTAAAAAAGATCCTCTTTTGTTAAAGTTAAACATTACCATTTTGCAAAGTAATTATCAATTTACTAAAACTGTTGTGCAAACAGGAAGACAAACGTCGAAGCATTGTCTAGTTAATAACAAGTTAAATGGAATCAAAAGTATACATTGTATAAGATAAGACAAAAACATAGATTAGTAACTGAAGTTCATATTACATCTTCTGCATTTATGTAATAAACACAGTTAATGGATATTAAATCAGCTGTATTATCCGTCCTTCTTGTTCTCTAAACTTGAAATAGTCCTACCTTAAAAATCAACTTTCACGTTACGGGGTGCCAAATGGAACTTTAATGGCTTAATTCTTTAATATGACAGCTCCCAAGAACATATGAAGCAGACATAGCACAGTGTACATGTTAAGCCCATAAAGGCGCAAACTATTTGTCATGTTACGAAGGTATTTCGAAAAGTATCCAACTAAGAAATGATGTGTAATGTGAGCATAAACCCATTTGTAATTGTCCTATTTTCGATCAGATTCATATACTCGATCATTTAAACATCAATTTTTGATGAAATATTATGGTTTCGCTATGGTCACTGTTCTCTCTGTCTTGTCTCGTATGTCGTTCAATTTAGCTTTCTAAAAGCAATGGGAAACATTTTAAAATTCACAATAAACAGTTTATTTTTATCAAAGGGAGATAGTTCCACACTCCATGCGTCACTGAAAATTCTTTCTGGTACTAGAAAACCATACTCATTGATGTGCAGCGGTGGTCCACAATGAAAAATTATTGTAGGATTACACTGAGGAACAAAAAATATTTCAAAGAACTCATTCGAAACTCTTCACAAGCTTCAACGTTAAATTTTAGCATATCAATATATATTCCGTCCATTTGTGTATGTGTGGAGAAGTCATTATTTTGAACCAAGAGGAACATGTTAAAAATCATTTAGTAAGCTTTTACTTATTCGGCCCGTTTTATGACGAGTTGGTAAGCTTACTATATCGATTTAGTAAGCTTACTTAAATTTAAAATCGAATGATTAAGCTTGCTAAATCGAATAAGTTATCTTACTAAATCGATGATTAAGCTTCCTAAATAACTGTCTAAATTAGTAAGCTTACTTATTAGCGATTAAAGTCTCATTTTGCACCGCATATCAAGTGATGAGGTAATGTTTGATATATGTTTCAATCCAAAAAAATGAAGATGTGTCTCCGTACCAAAGAGAAGACAATGGTAAAAAGTACGTTTTTGTAAAAAATTTGAATTTCGATTACCAAATGTTTATGACTGTTCGGTTATTTTGTTCATTCAATCCGCGTACCTGGTGTTCATTTGGGTCCTGGCTGACTAAAGCTGCCGTAAAATCACTGGATATTTTTCCAGCGCTGAATATTCCCCATCGAGTTGCCATTGTAAACAATTAGATCTGCATAAACTATGGCTTAAAATTATTCAAAAGTTTACATACAAATGATCAATAAATTATATTTTTAAAAAACAAATTATTTATCAATTGGTATTTAATAAGGTGATAGAAGGTTTCCCTTTAAAACTGTACCTTGTTATATTGCACCACACGAATTGTTTCTTAAAAAGAAAAGTGATTTACCTTATCTAAACGTGTGAACACCGTTACAAGTCTACGTAATATGCAGGTTCAACTGACACAATAGACTAGCGTGTCCTTGCGACATAGGACGCATTGGGGACAATACGATATGTGATAACGAAGCCGATATGAATGTAGGTTAAACGTTTGTGTAAACATTGTTACCGCTCGTGGACAGTTTGCATGTTGAGTTGCGGCGACCACAACCTACCTGTTGTTTCAGAGAGATATGAACGCCCTTTTCTGATTTCAGAGATATGCTAACTACCAGGTATCGGGTTCGCTACCACGTTGCAATGATTGTTGCGTTTAGGCGACCTGATCTATTAACGTTCGCGGAAGTTATAAACGCCAATTTTATCTTTATGTTGATTAATAACATTTTCACGCATTATCGCTTTCAAATTGCCCATGTTAGGGTATTAGCGAATATATGCACTAACTTTAGAATCAAGTTGATTAATAACATTCATTCTTTACAATTAACCTGAAATCAATGATGAAAACTTTAAAGAGCCACTCTTTGAGTTGTTGGAGTCATAGATGCCAAACTTGATAAATGGTGTATTTTGATCGCCAAGTATCGACTGTTACCAAAATGAAACATTTTAAAGCTTATTGGTTTTTACAGTGACAATATGAAGGTAGAGCGTCGCAATTATGATCGAAAACCGGACAGTGGCGCGCGTCAAATAGTCAAACGTAAGTTTTGGAGATTTATCTAAAACAGCCAGGAGGGCAGTTAGGAGTTGAAAGGGATTGTTAGTTTATATAACTAGTATCCATATTGTATATTGGACGTGATATCTACACCAATGTGCTTTAATAAGGCTGTTTTTAGATTATCATGGAAAACCAGTATTTGTCATATATGTCTTTTGACATGAAAAGTTAAGATGTTTTGGTTTTATATCACCACATATGACACTTAGGTTCGTATTAAAGGTAAATAATATGTTATGAAAATCATGGAGTGGCTCTTTAAGGCGCCCGAAGGTAGGAAGAAATGTAATAATCTTAAGTGTTGGTTAAGCACAAATAGGAATAATTGATTAATGAAAAAGAATATGAATGTTCAATTTGAATCGAACTTTTCTCTCAAAAGACGACATAGGATGAACTATTAAGTATTGATTAAATATTGATATGATAGTAAAAGCAACGCTGTTTTATTAAACATAGCAGTAGCCGTTTTGGGTTTTCAAGCTGTATGCAAAATTTGAATATTGCAAATATCGTAGTATTTAATATAATGTAACGTGTAAAACGATTTATATGTAACTAAAAGTAACATCATATAATGTAGTTTTGATATATAAAAAAACATGTTGGACGTGATTATCGTTTTATTAAATGGAATATGAGTATATATTCTTATACATTTGATAAATGTTATATCCTTATCCTTGAATCTAGCAACTTTTCATCATGAAATTTCGTCCTCATTTTATTAGCCCTTGAGTTTTCATGTCACATCAAAAGCAAAATGACCAAGGTTAAAAAATATTTTTATATAGCATGCACATTTGACAGGAAAGTGACTGGTCCTTAGAAAGCAGAAAATGTATAAGCGGATCAATCAATGCAAAATGTTTTTCTGTTGTAAGATGACTATTGAGAGACACGCATTACTGACCAACATATATTAGCAGAATGAGAAACGAGGTCTATGAATTTACATATTCTCTATTGTAACAGTGAGAAGTTTCCATGAAACTCGTTTTACTTCATCTTAGCGACTTTTTGGACATAGCATTTTTATTAGTTTACACATATCAAAAACAGGCAAGATGAGTTTTCCCTATAAAAGGTCTCATGGGGGATAAAGGGTAAGATAATATAGATAAGACAGTGGCTTTTTTATCAATTAGAGAAACTTGTTTTACATCTTATACATTGCTTCAGTACAACAATAACAATCAAAATGAAACTATTTATTTACGTTGTTTCATGAATTTCCATCATAAAGGTTATGATAAGCATTAACATAATACATATATACATCATTATAAACACGCACATGTCATTCTACCTTGACACGAAAACTAGAATACAAAACCGCTTCTGATTAATTCCTCCTATCAATTTTGGAGTAATCATTTCGTTAATAATTACCTCGAAATATTCAAAACCGATTCACATTCATCCGCGTACGTGTACAAACTACAGACTGTTAACTTACTGTTTACATTTTACTTGCAGACAACAGGCAAATGGATTTCAAAATCGAAATTTTACAAACATTCGGGAAACCTATGATTTTGATGAAACTTAGGAGATAGATCCATTTTGAGTTTTATATTTGGGTTGATGTAGTTCATAACAGAAGCGACGTTATTCTTCAATTGTGCAAAATGCTCCCCTTTTCCGCTTTTCATCCATAACTTCTCGTATTTCCTTGCACAGTGGCCTCAATCATGACTAACCATAAAGCTTTCTTGTCCGTTTTTCCAACAGTTCACTTGTAGCGTGAGGAGTTTGCACTTGTAGTGAACAACTTCATTTAGAGTAACGTCTCTAGATTTGGTCGGTCCTTGTCGGTCTTCTAGGGTTGATAAGTCGACCTATGTATTTATGAAAAAATCGTAACTGACGATATAGAAAATATTACTTTTGTTGATATTATCCTCAATGGAATAAAGAAGAGTTGTATTCAAAAATCCTGTTGGTGTATGTTTCGATATTGTTGATTAAAGTGTGTTCTTTGAAAATGTAACTGTACCGTAGTTTCGCAAGAAAGGGGAACCGGTGTGTACTGGTTCGACCTAATCACATTTCTGTTGCGCAAGGCAAAGTCGTTCCTCATTATTTTTCTACTTAGTCATGTTAGAATTGAGATAAATTCAATCTGTTTTTTTTTATGAAAATAATGACCAGCGGGAATTATTTTGTTTTAACCTGTGACCTGTGGCGCGGCGTAGTGATACACGCATCCCTGCCCGTGCGACCCCTAGTCTTAGTCGACGAAGCACGAGCCGCGAAGGCACACTACATACAACCCCAAAATGATAATGAATTATATTGCAGGTATAAGCAGTCGTAACTCAAAAATTATTGCCATTTGAGCAACAGCTATATATCAGTTGCTAAAACTGATTGATGAAATATAATCGCTTTACAAGTCCGGATGTGGGCATGCGTCAAGTACTGGATACAAACAACATATGGGTAGAATCACTAATTATTATTTTCTGGTTAAGTGCTGCTTCTAATGAACTGTTTAGAATGGGGAATATTAGGCCCAGGGTGACTAGCTGGTGCAACATGTAGGTCATACGTCCGACGTCGTCTAAGAGTCCAATATTTGCACGTTTCCCGTGTACTCTTCTTCATCATTGCATCTTTGTTACCACATGATCCTGTGCTCAGGATGGACGTATTCTTGAAAGGATTCTAATCAAGTTATACATCATCCTTTATATCGACTGTAGCCCCCATCTGTTTGAGCAACGTATCTATTGTACGCGAGATTTTCAAGCTGGCATCACTTGTCATCAGTGGGCACTCGGTCAAACCTGCAATTGTATCATTATACCACCTACAAAACATGTATAACGAAAAAATGTACAACAGAAAATACAATTATCGCTATAAACTTCAACATTTTCGTATCAAATTCATGTTGAGGTCAACATGTAACTTTCATCGCATACGAAATTAAGTCAGATTGATACACTTTATCTAAATTTACGCCACATTAGATGAGACAAAGGATGTAGTTTATGTAATCATATTACACATACACATGTGTTTTAGAAAACCAATGAACTCACGAAAATACGAAAAAAACTTGTAAATGAATGAACGATTGTTCTGTTTGTTATTAAAGATGTTTGTCAATTACTATTTACATTTACGGTAATTAAAACCGTCATATATCTTTAACTAAAAAAGCTAAATCAAGTGTTAAATGTATAGTTTCCAAGAATAATTTCTTGTATGTTTTCCTTTATTCCGGTGTTTCAAACTATTAGAAAAAACCCCTTCATTTTCAAACCCGTGTGAAATGAACAGGAATGATCAGTAGTAATCCGCATACCCTCTTGTAGACACTTCCGGACAGCATCCTGTTCATACATGAAGCCAATGCCCTGTTTGCCCCACATTCGGATGGGGGAACTAGGACAAACCCGATGGGGTGTTTACCTCGGTGGGGCAATAAAACTGATGTCCAACCTTCAAGATACAATCAGACGTTTCAATATTGCATTCTAAATATTTTCTAAACGAATTACAAATGCAAACGCTAGTGAGTGAGTTATTTATTGTTCATTAGTTTATCGTGGTTAAGTCTTCTTTCCTCATACATATTTTGTTTCAAAACGATGTTTCAAAAGGAATACTTTCTATATATGAGACGTCAAGGTGAAAAGTAAAAATTCATATTAATGTAATTATACATTTAAACATATAAATATATAATGTCATATGCAAAGGGTTAATGATGAAATCTCAAGACATGATAAGCTTGAAATGACATTTTGTGATCATATGATCCTTGTGAAGTTTTTGTATTTGACAAGATGAAGAATTATTTCTGTTTTTAACTGTTTTTTTCTTGCCTTTGAATATTGAACAAAGAATATTGATAAACATTGATCAGTTTAATCAATGAAAACCTACGTGTACGTATCCTTTCGTGCCCAGAATCGTAGCGGTGTTATCAATACTGTTCTCTAATTCACTGTATGTCAGACTGGCTGTCCGTCCATCACTGTATATGAGTATCACAGCACCCGTAGTATCAGAACCTGTAATGATGAGTGATCCCACAGGTCACTAATACACCAGCACCAGTGCTTGTGCATAGAATAGTATACGGAACAAATATATTTTTCGATAAGCATGTATTAGAGCTCAATATTGTTATATCCTCATATGGTATAAAGATGTTATTACCCGCTCGTACAAGATACCGCAGCGTAATAAATTTATTTAAATGACAATATTAAACTAGTGTAATACCGATGCACGTAAGACGTCTCAATATTGTGTGGTTGTGACGTCACAATGTTAACGCCGCCGTCACAATAGCGGCAAAATAACAGAAATGTTTCCTTAATTAACTTTCGGCAATAATGCTTGATTACTAAGGTCAATTAATTAAGAGAATACTAAACTTCCTTTAATTTCATACTATTTTTTGTTAAACTCTTAAATGTTTTGAAATCCAACTTTTATATTAAATCAGTTACTCGTTTAATTTGAAAAGTATTAAATTTGAAGGTCTCTTTACAGAATACTAGACGAGAGTCTATAAAATAGCATTGCCATGAAAGAGGTTAATAGCAAGGTATTAACTGAGCGAAAGAGAGTTTCATACCAAACTATTCACGAGTTTGATATACTCGTCAAAAACAGTATGGTATACACTCAAATTTCGATATCGCAAATAATTATTTATTTTATTAATTGATTCTCTTGTAAAATATTAATATCTCATTATCATTAACTTATTTTGTCAATTATAGAAACGGTATTACATTTAAGGCAGTTAATATCATGCATTATAACAGATAGACAGTGTGATGAATATAAGTTTTCAATGCCATTCCGATGCCATTCTGTCGACTTAATAACATTGTGACTTTCCACTTATAAACTATTGTCATACCCGCAGTGTTATTACAGTGGTTTATAATTTCTATATAGATATCAAATTGCAGCCTGTTTATCACGGGTCTGAAGTATCAAAAGAATGGTTAATAAAATGCATAAAAATGCTTTATGAAATATTTGGGTTGAATAGTTTATTAATACATCACCAGAATGTTTTATACAAAATTGGGTTTGAATGATCAAATACACCAAAAGAATGATTTATGAAGTGCATTACTTAAATGGTTTATGGAACACATTATTTCATAACGGTTTATGAAATTATGGTTTGAATTGTATATGAAATACCTTGCTAGAATGGTTATGAAGAACATTACTAGAATGGTTTTGAAATACATTATTAGAATAGTTTATTAAAAATATGTTTCCAATTGTTTATTTAAAACATCATTACAAAGTACATGACTAGAATGACTTTTGAAATATATGCTTTGAATGGTTTATGGTTTATAGAGTACATTACGAGAATGGTTTTGAAATACATAATAAGAATGGTACATTATTGGAATGGTTTATAAAATACATTACTAGAATGATTTTGAAATACATTATGAAATGGTTTATGAAATATATATTTGGAATTTATTATTAAATATTCATAATTATTAATATTATTTTGAAATACATTAGAAATATACCTCCATCAAGAAGAGTTTCTTCTTCTTGGCAAGAGCATAGACCTCTTCAGCTGCAGCCAGACTGATGGTGATAGGTTTCTCACATAGCACATGCTTCCCCGCCTCAAGACACAGCTTGATGTGCTTGTAGTGCTGGGTGGTGGCCGATCCAATGTATACGATATCTGCAGGGGCAGAAAGTAACTTCAAATTTTTCTATATTTACACATGTGTTTCGTACTGTCACAAACCATTCATTTTTCAGGTTAACATTGTTAGAGGATAATTCATTTTCAATACCAAGACGAAAACTCCCCGATACAGACAAATTCTCTTATGTTTCAGGATGTAAGTACGTTTTACAAAGTGCATTTAGCGGTTATGATAAAAATGTCATTTTAAAATGGAAATAAACCTATTGACATATTGTCTTGGAATGATAGCAGAAAATTCTAATTGAAATCTCAAGCTACGCTATTTAAAATGTACTAGCTATCAATCTAATAAATCATGTTTCTGATTTTAAACACATTACTTAAACCGTGTCCTATAGATTATGACAACAGATCAAAACTTCTTGTAACTTCTTCTTAATTATGTATTAAAACCTTAGCTTAAGCAATTAACTGTTGTTACAGCATCTACATACCTACATCGGCATTATCCACAAGTTCCTGGTAACTCCCATATGCATTCTTTATTCCAAAGTTATCTGCAAATGCTCGAGCCCGTTCAAGAGATCTCGCTGCCACAGCGAAAGCCTTAGAATACGATAACTAGAATATATTATCCGAACTACGAAATTTATATGTAAAAATATGACTTATTTTGGTAATTATAACATTCCAAACATATTTTAATTTAGATAATTTCACTACTTGTTATACCTGATGATTTTCCTGATCTTGGGTTACCAAAGCTGCGGTAAAATCATTACAGATCCTCCCAGCAGACAGAATGCCCCATCTGGTTGCCATAGCGATTGTAAACACTGCAAGGTCTGTGGGTATTCTTATGGCTATATAAGAATTTCAATGAACTGAAACACAAAATTGGTTGTAATATATGATCAGAGTATATGATAATAATAAAAAGCGTTTAGGAAGCAATTCATTAGACGTACAGACAGACAGATTATATTCAATTTTGGACCAAAATACAAACATTCATCCGAATGAAAAAATATACTGAATTTCAGTTTTTGAGTAAAATTACATGTACCTATCTAAACGATAATACTGTTGAATAGCGAATCGCGTCCTTTAAACAAAATTTAAAACAAGAAGCTTAATACTATTTTACATTTTCGATGACAAACTTCTATATCTGGCGAAAACTACTAGACTCATCATAACTAAAATTTAAATGCTGCCCTGATAAATTGTACAGATTATCAATCATTTTTGTTTTAATCGTGATCAAATGATGATATATTTTTCGATATGATATATTATGTAATCCCATATATCTTTTTGTGCATGTAAGTCAAATTACAAATATCTAACGAGGACAATGCTAATCAATACTCATTACTTTATACGTAAGTATATGTTACTTATCATAATGCAAGAGTCACGTGCATAATTTTAAAACTGTGTACTTGCAAAAATACCACAATATCAACAGTCACGTGAAAATCATATTACCTCAAAGTTTAAAGCAATATTAGATTACAACTTCGCATTCAAACGTACAGTAGATGTTCCTCAAATTCACAAACATTGAAGGACCTGTAGTATAGTATATAATCAAAGTGATAATTCAAGATTTCTGAACACACACATTGTATGCCGAAATATAAGGAGGCAAGTGATGTTTTGATTCTATCGACATACATATTTCGATGAGTCTAGTAAATAAGGAAATGTGTGGTACACACAAGCTCAACGTAAACAAAATACTTACATGTGTCAGGTATTCTGACGCCACATAGGTACAATATTAACTTACATGTGTCAGGTATTCTGACGCCAAATAGGTACAACGTTAACTTACATGTAGAAGGTATTCTGATGCCACATGCGTACAAAATTAACTTACATGTAGAAGGTATTCTGATGCCACATGCGTACAAAATTAACTTACATGTGGAAGGTATTGTGACGCCACATAGGTACAATATTAACTTACATGTGTCAGGTATTCTGACGCCACATAGGTACAATATTAACTTACATGTGTCAGGTATTCTGATGCCACATAGGTAAAATATTAACTTACATGTGGAAGGTATTCTGACGCCACTTAGGTACAAGACTGACTTACATGTGGAAGATATTCTGACGCCACATAGGTACAAGATTAACTTACATCTGGAAGGTGTTCTGACGCCACATTGTTACACTATTAACTAATACGTGTATTTTGACGCCACATGCATACAATATTAACTTACATATGTCAGGTATTCTGACGCCACATAGGTACAATATTAACGTACATGTTGAAGCTTTTTTGATTCCACATAGGTACAATATTAACTTACATGTGGAAGATGTTCTGACGCCACATTGGTACACTATTAACTAACACGTGTATTTTGATGCCACATGCGTACAATATTAACTTACATGTGGAAGGTATTCTGATGCTACATACGTACACTTTTAACTTACATGTGTCAGGTATTCTGACGCCACATAGGTACAATATTAATTTACATGTGTGAGGTATTCTGATGCCGCATGCATGCACTATATCAACTTACATGTGGAAGGTATTCTGACGCCACATACGTACAACATTAACTTACATGTGGCAGGTTTTCTGACGCCACATAGGTACAACATTAACTTACATGTGGAAGGTATTCTGACGCCACATACGTACAATATATCAACTTACATGTGGAAGGTATTCTGACGCCACATACGTGCAATGTTAACTTACATGTGTCAGGTATTCTGACGCCAAATAGATACAACGTTAACTTACTTGTGGAAGACATTCTGATACCACATGCGTACAATATTAACTTACATGTGGAAGGTATTCTGATGCCACATGCGTACAATGTTAACTTACATGTGGAAGGTATTGTGACGCCACATGCGTACAATATTGAATTACATGTGTCAAGTATTTTAACGCCACATAGGTACAAGATTAACTTACATGTTGAAGCTTTTCTGATTCCACATAGGTACAATATTAACTTACATGTGGAAGGTATTCTGATGCCACATGCGTACAATATCAACTTACATGTGGAAGGTATTGTGACGCCACATAGGTACAATATTGAATTACATGTGTCAAGTATTTTAACGCCACAAGATTAACTTACATGTTGAAGCTTTTCCGATTCCACATAGGTACAATATGAACTTACATGTGGAAGGTATTGTGACGCCACATGTGTACAATATCAACTTACATGTGGAAGGTATTCTGACGCCATATACGTGCAATGTTAACTTACATGTGGAAGGTATTCTGATGCCACATGCGTACAAGATTAACTTACATGTGGAAGATATTCTGATGCCACATGCGTACAATATTGAATTACATGTGTTAGGTATTCTGGCGCCACATGCGTACAATTTTATTAAAATTTGTAAGGTATTCTGACGCCAAATACGGACAATATTAACCTACCTTTGGCAAATGTACAAAATGAACTTACATGTTTAAGGCTTTCTGACGCTACATGCAAGATAACGTACAGCGAAGCAAACAATATATGTAGATCAAGGCCACTCAATCGTTTTTAGGATCAGCTGCGTGAGAATGGAATGAGGTTATATATCTGATACGCTCTGAGCTTGAGTTAAATTCATGGACATGTGTTATGTGTTATAGCGGGGATTATTATCAATTATATTGATTGGAATGTTGGATTTCATTCAAAAGAATTCCCGGAAAATCAAACGGGAAAAAAGGCAAAAGAAGCTATGGAATTGAAATCGAAAATAAATCAATTTTCCACTGTTTTTTTAAAAAGAAATAACAAACATTTAATATTTCTATCAAAAAGGGTATAATGCTTATGAATATTTTAGTTGTAAACATTTTGCGTTTTTGTGTCAATTTGTGTTTATGGGTTTACATTCCTTTACAAAGCACCGTTTTGAAAGTTCCTCCCAGTATTTGAATACTTTTGCGTTGCCTGCGATGGCTCCACGTTCGGTGTATGGAGCAGTGAAACTGTGTAAAGCAGCAGGCATCAACAGTTTATGCCAGAAACATAATTTAGTTAACATATTTGGGGCCTCATACATTTACACGTGTGGCCTGCCGGTTGTATATTTAATTAAATAATGGCTGTGGCTAGAAAGGAATATGTTTTGGCCCTAAACAAGTATGCAATGATAGAGATAAACAAAATCAAATAAATTCCCATATAATTGGTTTTGGTAAATTTGGTATAGATACAATAGAATAAAAACATTTCCAATACGATATATGAATATAACAATATAAAAGCATAGCACAAAATGTCTGGTCTTCTGTCTAATGGTGATTCTGACTTCGCTGAAAAACATAAACCGAACAGAGATGTCATTTATTGAATATTACATGTACATCATACCCTTTTATTATCTTGCTCCAATGTCAGTAAAAAGTATCAATAACTACAACTATAATGTATCACAATGTGTCGTGAGCATATTTCATTTATATAAAAAAAAACGTACGACTGTTCTTTTAAATTATCTTTTACATTCATTTTCTAAAAAAACCTCATATATTTAGATTCATATAATTAATGCATAAGTAGTAGAGATGTTTACCTAGTCTTTCCCCCCCCATTTTAACAGTTTTCTCGGTCAGTTGACCCAATTCTTCATAAATGGGTCAGTTGACCTAATTTTTTGGGGAGAGGTTCATAAAAGAGAAGGTTTTTTTCTGAAAGCTCCATCAGTTGATATCATGTACTCAACTAAAGCAGCCATGATATCCTTAGATAATAATCAGGAGCCTCGTTGTCATCTTGAGATAGGAGGTTATGTCTATGTGACGGTAAAGTCATGGGATGGGATATTGGGTATTCATATCCGGAAGTATGATGTCTTCCCTAATGGAAGGTCATATCCTACCAAACGTGGTATTGTGTTAAACCTGAGGCAATGGCTGGAACTAACTACAGTCTTCATAAAGTTGAATGAAGGCACTGGGAAAGACTTCAAACATCATCTGGGTGCTAAGGTGTTTGTTGTCATGGACGATACTGGTATCAGTATTCAACAGTGGTGTTGGGACAAGAACTCTATGGTCCCTACGGCCAAGGGGATTTTGTTGTCCAAAGCTCAGTGGGGGAAACTGAGAGACTGTACTGAAGTGATGTCAGACTTTGTGCCTGAACTGAGGGACATGATGACATGTCCAACTGACTCTCTTAAGAGTACAGATTCAAACCAACTTATAGAGAAGAAGAACAAGACCATGAGTCTAAGAACTCGAATGACTCCTTAAAGAGAAAACTACCGGATGATGATGAGTCTCAGTCTGACAAAGAAGTTCCCAACGCTGAAGGAGAGGATCATTTAGATCAACAAATACATCAGATCCGTGAGGAGATGGAACAAGACTATAGAAGACTTGACAAAAAAATGAATATGTTCTCACCGGGGTATAGCACTATGGTAAACAGTAGAAAGTATGGTGAAGATACTGATGATGAAGATGATCTTGGTATAGGTGATGACCATTTTCATCAGGGACAAATGGAACATTTGCAATGTTCTAAATGTAACCCTAATGACTACATGAACGGGTAAAACTCAGTGTGCTTCCTGTTACTGAACTATACAGACGTGTTTTTATTTTGCTCTGATACCATGGATATCTGTGGATATGAGACTGATTTCTATGGATTACCCATTAGGCCTGATTACACTTCCTTTGGGAAAAGACTGGAATCGTTTAAGGACTGGCCTCTTCAAATGAAGCAAAATCCTAGAGACTTGGTCCATGCTGGACTCTATTATCTGAATCGTGGAGACTCATGTATTTGTTTTAAGTGTGGTATGCGACTCAAAGAATGGATGTCTACGGATGACCCCTGGGTGGAGCATGAGAAGTGGTCTCCTGACTGTGACTATCTCCGTATGGTGGGGGTGATGGAAACTAAAGAGTCTAAAGAGACTAAAAACTTTCCTAAAACTACTGGATCTTGGGCTCTGACATTATTCAATTGAAGTCAAGGATAATATTAAAATGGTTGTACAGATTTATATTGTACTGTCATTAACTATGCATTTCTTGAATAAATTGTAGTTGAAATTAACAATATGTGTTTGTGATATATAAATAGTGTGTTACCAGACTAATCTATCTAGTTGGTCATGATGGCTGCTTGGGAAGACTATCTCAGGAGAATTTATTATAATCCATCCCATCCAGGAAGTTACGCTGGAGCCAAGAAATCGAAGCAGTGAAAGCTGAGGATCAATTTAAGATTGGTTTACATCGTATCAAGAAATGGTTGAAAGATCAAAAGACCTATACCATGACACGTCAGGTTAGACGAAAATTTCCATGAAATACATGTGTGGTAAAACGTCTAGATAGTCATTGGCAATCGGATCTTATTGATATGGTTTCATTAGCCAAGTATAATGACGGAATAAAATATTTACTTGTCATTATAGATATATTTTCACGCTATCTTTGGATTTCCACTGAAATCTACCAAAGGGCAAGAAGTTGTGAAAGCTTTGACAGAGTTATGGGAAACTCAAGATAGTCGACCTGGTATTTTTCAATCTGATATGGGATCTGAATTTAAAAATCAGCCATTGTTAGCCATTGTCGCCATAGCTCGACGTTTATTAGATGCTCGGTGACAATGAATGAAAGAAGAAAATATCTTCAACCAAATCCTAATAATAACTATTTGACTATGCTAACACGTTTGACCAATCCTGTCACCACAGATGATGCGCGAAAACGACTTTTAATTGAAAATACACCAGTGATAGCATTTATATTAAAATATATATGGATGCAGTGAGACAGGAAGCATCGATCATGTCAGAGGTGTGGGCAAGAGCTACAGGATAGAAGCCTATATAAACCATGTGCCCATAATGAATAGCTCATATGTTTGTTTTTCAAGCTGTTGGACAGAACACTATGCGTCAGTATAAACTGTTTGTGCCAGACACAGAGAAATGGACTCGCTACTATATGCTACAAATCCAGGGTAAATTGAAAGGACAGGGTAGCATGTCAGTTGACAGAACACTGGAGCTTTACGATCCGGAATGGCCTAAAATTTTGGAAGAAAGGAAACAAAAAGAACAAACACTGGCCATGCCCTCTTCCCAGCAACCCAAAATTAACTTTGTCTCTCCAACCCAACAAGTTGTTGAGCAAGCACAACCCAGGGAAAAAAGGGAACGAGCAATTCTAAAAAGGTCAAAGGAAACGATTGAGGAAAGAGGTCCAAGAAAACGAATTAAGACAACTTTTTAACTACCTGTTAACTTAAGTTACCTAAAACACCATATGAATAACACACATGGTCAACAACAACAACAGCAGCAAGAAACAACCAACACAGCCATTGTCAGTACAATCACTACGGCGCCACCATCACTGCTGCCGCCGCCTCCGCCACCGCCACCGCAGCCGCCAGCAGATTCATGAATAAATAAAGATAACCCGTCATAAACTTCCTATTTTGTCACAAGTCCATCATGGAAGCAACATGTCCAGCTTGTCAGAAAGGCTTTTCAAGAAGGGATGTTATGTTGAGACATCTGAGACCTAAGCACAACAGTGACTTTGCAAATTCAAAATCACAACATGAAATAGCATTGAAGACAGAGTCGCCACAAATATTATTACAAGAATTGCACAGAACTATGGACACACTGCCAGCACAAGAATTCTCATTACGCCATACGTTGTCCATTTCCGGACTGACTGCTTCCGGGAAATCTTATCTGGTTCGAAATATATTGGAAAACTTAAAAATTAAACCTTACGCTCAACGCATCTTATGGCTTTATCGTCGTTGGCAACCTCTCTATGATACTATTCTACAATCCATGTATCCTCCTGTAGAGTTTATCCAAGGTATTCCTGTTGATTTGGATAAAGACTATTATTTTGACACAGGGGTGAGAAATGTCGTTGTCCTAGATGATCTCATGTCCACGGCAAGTAAAGATCCTAAAATAACAGACCTGCTTACAGAAGGTTCTCATCATCGGAACCTCTCTGTCATTGCCATCAACCAGAACTTATATTACAGCAAAGACCCTACTCAAAGGAAAAACTGTCACTATATAGTAATGTTTAACAATCCGGTAGACCAGAAATCCATCATGACCTTGGGTCGTCAAATGTACCCAACCCAATCTCAACTTTTCAAGCAAAAGTTTGAAGAGGACACGAGTCAACCTTATGGTCACCTTTTGATTGATTTGAAACCTGATACACCAACAGATCAAAGACTTCGTCCTAATGCCTGTAAAGAAAGCAGTTTGGAAAACAGTCCTCATATAGAGTCTACCCTCCAACGTGTGCAGACGTATCCTGAAGACCTCTCCGATTTGCCATCTTGTCACAGCTGCGGAAACGTTTTCCAGGACATAAATAATTTGCAGAGACATATAAAAACCTGGTGTCCAGACAATGGAAGCTCTCGACATAGGCAGCCCCCAGGAATACCAAATATACCAACCAAAAGAACATTTGAGCAGGAAGATTTCACTTCTCTGAAGAAACCACGTCATTTAGAGGAATGTAACTACTGCAGCCAAATATTCCGAATTCAAAATGTACATGATAAACAATGTCCTGCCATGGAAAAGTATGATGATGATAATAATGATGATGACATGGTCGAATTTTCCAAAAGTATTCAGAAAAAGAAACAACAATCAGATCTGGAGGAAGAAGGCATACGAGACATGTATAAACGTGCCTGTGCCTTCAATAAAGAATTTTTGGATGAGAAAAGACAATTTTATTTGAAAAGAGGTCTAATTGAAGAAAGGATAGATGATAAACTGATTAAGCTAAAATGGAAAGCTTTTAAAGAGATGTATGCACGATTTATAACCTAGCTATCTGTATAACTTACAATTTGGACCAACAACATGTGAAATACTCCGGCAAGTAGACACTAATAATATATATCACAGTGTGTTTTCCAAACTGTACATATATAAGTCATGGGTAGAAGACTTGATTGAAGATGACGAAGACACAATGTCCAGTGACAGTAGTGATATATCCGAAGATGAAATTGCCGAGGATGCCAAGGATCAATAGATATTCACACTTGTAAAGCAGACTCATGGAGTTCTCCTAGCCATAAGTCTTCTTATTGAAACGGAGCAAATAAAATTCATGAATATTAATATTCTTTTCTCTTTTTTTTTTGCCTTTTACTGTTATTGAAAATATGTTGCCATACCTAATCTCTTATACATTTGTAGTTGTATGTCTAATTTCTGCATGACAAGCTTAATATACTGAATGTCTTCCAGTTAGAATCATAGTTTAAGAAACCTTCGTTACACACAAGGGTCACTTGTTTTCAACTCAACTTATTAGTGCTTCCCTGGTAACATTGGAACTATTGTTTGCTATAATGAAAACACAATCGCATTATATGTAAAGATAAATTATTTATAGCATATATTGACTGATTTCATCTCAATATTTAATTAGGAACTACGTGTGGAAGTAAGTTAAGCAAATAAAGTACATTTAATGATATAATAGTTAAATGAATGATGTATTCATATATTCTCAATGAGATAATGACATGTTAAACAGCTGAAATAACGTTGACAGCACATTAAACCCTATTATTTATATATAATTGACTTTAAGTATAGCATAGATATAAAGAGATATCATTGAAAATTAATACCAAAATTCCAAATGAAACACCGCCAGTGCAATTTCAGGACTGTTATGCCAAATGAGTTCAACATATGCTCTTAACTGATGCCAGTCACTATCAGATCAATATCTTGAAAGTATAGGCATTGATTCTAGGGTCGTTTTATTATCCTGAATATTTATTGCCCTTAAACATTCATATTTTGACCAGTGAGTAAATTTAATGGTCAGTGTTCTCAATTGTAACAGGTGTATTCAATTGATCATCAAAAGGCTTGATACATATTCCTAATAGAATTATGCCTTTTTACATGTTCACTGATCTTGTCACTGAAAAGTGTTCCCAAACTAACAAAACAACTGTTGCACAGTACCTTGCCTTCAGTCAAGCTGTCAAAACTGTATTTGATGCAACATCCTAATTGATGAGCTTTTATAATGCCTGGTTTTATAACTCAACCTTAGCAACAGACATGAGGTCACCTAAAAATAGATCATGACATCATTTTCAGCACCTGTGCGAAATAAACAAAATAGGTCAGTTGACCTATATTTCAATTGAATCGGTATGAAGTCATACTTGACACCTGCATGTTAAAAGAAAATCAATAAATAAAAAAAGTTAAAGAACCCAGTATTCATCATGGGCAAATTTTCAGGGAGATACCATTTTAGAAATAAATGTGAATATTCTAAAATAAGTTTTCATGTGTTTACAAAGCTAGTTGACCGTGAAAACCACAGCAAGTGGTCAGTCGACTAGCCCAGTACACCAGTTTATTATTTTCTCTTAAATTGGCCCCCCAGGCTTATAGCTGTTCAAAGTTCACTTAAGCAGCTTGAACAGCTTGAGACGACGTGCCTACCTTGCTCAGTCGACCGTTACATACTTTCTCTGCTCCCAAGGATATACACCTCGTAAAAGCCATGAGTTCACTCAATCATGAAGTTTTGGATTGCATGGGTTTTAAAAATAAGGCACTTGGCTGAATGAAATGATCGTGTAAGATTTCACAGACACCAAAACATATCTAAGAATGAATATGAAAACATATGTCTTTTCACTCTTTTTGTATTAGTTTATATTTATGCTACATATATTTTTTTTCAAATATTAAATACTGAATAGAATTTTAATCTTCAATGAATGATATGAAAGGATAAATGAATGAATGAATGATTTAACATTGTTATATTGGGGATTACACTATCTAAATTGCATGTATTTCTGATTTCATTGAGTGAATGTATGGAGCTGTTTATTTTCCTCCATCTTCATCTGAATATCATAATACACACATCACACATACATTAAAAATTAATTTTGTTTATCAAGTGGAGAACTATATTTATACTTTAGTATATTGTAGCATTTCCCCATATTTATTTTCAAAATTGTAGACAAGTTTTCACATGCCTAAGTAGTTTTTTACATGTCATGAGACATGTCAGAATCCCCAGAACAATCCCTGACACGGCTGTGTTTATTTTCAAATCTACAGATGAATACGTAGCCACTTGCTTGATTTTCACGGTCAACTGGGTTGCAATATTTTTAAGCCTGTCATATGAAGACATGTGTCATACTTGTAAAGTTAGTGCAAAAGAAGGAAATCAAACAAAAAACACTTTCAATGGATTGATAGAGATATCAACTATCTATGACTCGTGTAATATCAACTGATTAAACAATCGTGAATAAACAACTAACTGTCCACTATTGAGAGATTGTTACCCAGTCTAGGAATTACCATGACATGATGTGAATGGGAGATTTTATTGTATACATTCAGATGGGCCGTATGAGATGTTTAGTGACTATAAGCCAGTCTAGCCAACAACCGACACTGATAAAGAGATGAAGAAATAATAGGAGTGAGGAAGGCTACAATTTGTTTATTTTATATAAAACTTACCATTGACAAACTATAGCTTCTTTTTTTTTTATTCAACAGGGACAACACAAAATATCTTCAAATAGTAAGGAAATATTTTTAAAAAATTTGTTATTGAAAATTGATGAAAAAATTAGTTCAACTGATCCATTTATGAAAAAATTGGGTCGACTGACCTAGAAAACTGTTAAAATGGGCGGGGAAAAAAAGACTAGGTAAGCATATATACTACTATTATCTTGCTCCAATGTCAGTAAAAAGTTTCAATAACTATAACTTTAATGTATCATAATGTGTCGTGAGATTATTTCATTTATATAGAAAAATAACAACGTATGACTGTTTTTAAAAAATTATCTTTTACATTCATTTTCTAAAAAACCCCTCATATATTTAGATTCATATAATTAATGCATTCATATTCATAAGAATTCATTATGATCTTATTTGCATTGCTAATACTGTTTACAACGTACATTGTATTATCAACTAATTATATTTGCAGTTTTAAGAATGTTCTTTGTTATCTCGTCTAAATCGATTTTGTTGTTTTGTAAGGCTCAATGAATTTGCTTATGACAAATCTGTACACCGACACCGCATTTTGTTGAACTGAGGACATATCATACCGAACAGATTACACAAATTTTAAAACACCTCCACACCGTGTCTCTTGTATAGCACAGGCGATTTGGATTCCTTGAGTGGGTGGAACTTTTAAATTCATAAAGTCAGATAATGACAAAATACAAGATTGCATCAGATTGATTGATCCTTTTAAACTGTGTGGGGGTAGTTGAACTTGACTCCTAGTTTCTGTAGGACTAGATCTATCACGTACATGATGTTTAGACTGCTCTCATGGGTCATCAGGGGGCACTCAAACAGTCCTGTAAATTAAACAAAAACGTAATGAACGTCAGTTGTTGTTAACCTAATGCCAATTGAGTATTTCCATTTCTTGCTTCTTTCAGTCACTTATTATCTGTACGTAACATAAGGTTTGCGTTTTAAAAGATCAAATATTATCATTGTGTTGGACATATCAAAACAAATAACTTATTTTATTAGCGGCAAGCAATACCCACCAGTAATGGGAGTTATCTCCCTTTGTTCTTGGCTTTAATACTAATGACAGTTACTTTCTGCTCTTTTTCTTGCGGCTCTCAAACGCTACTATTGTTGTTGAAAGAGCTATAAGTATGCCGCGAAGCAAGGTTCGTGTAAGTAAGAAAAAGGAGTCTGGAGCGGGCAGAAAACGTCTCAGAGGAGAAAAGCGGGCCGAGCATGAGACGACTGCTGGGCAGCGAGAGGAGAGCGGGATCGAGACAGTGGTTCCAAAAGACGGAAGACCACGCCGTCCAAAATTGGTGAAATAAATATATTCAGACAGTAAATTTCATACAAAACATACATGTTCATATACACCTATGTTTCGAAAAAAATGGAGAATATGTTTTTGGAGATGTTTACCTTTCTTCAAACACTCCCTTATACAGTCTTGTTCGTACTTGAAGCCAATACTTTGTTCCCCAAGAAACATTGGGAGATCACATTTAGGAAGTGGAAACTCGAAGGTACCAGTTGATGTCGTCATTTTTTGCGGACAGAAGAAATTGTGAACCTGATAATAAAACACCATGATTTTTAATTTGAATATATGGTCCCAAATAGTGGCCCTCGTTTACAGACTTCCCTTACCTTCACAGATTATAATGTATAAATGTTATTTATGTTTTCGATAACTTTAACAGGTGTATATGCTTAAAGAAGGATCAACGCAATTCATATAGCAAATTCATACATCTTTTGAATTTCCATGTCAATAAATCAAACACATAGATAAAAAATATTTGATTATTTCAATGATAATCTTCGTTATGAATTCAATATTCGAATGGAAAGTTCTTACATTGATATATCCCTTTGTTCCGAGAACGGTAGCGTTGTTATCATCCCCGGTTCCTAGAGAACTATATATAAGATTTGCGATTCGTCCTCCACTGTAGGTTAAAATGACAACAGCGCCTGTGTCTACACCTAGGGATGAAAAAAAGGTAGTGATATAACCACAAAAAGGAAACAGTTGAAGGGGAAACGGCCAATAACACTTTTCACAGCTTTGAATAAAACGAGCATCCGATATGTCTTTCTTCATAATGACAAGGCATAGAGTAGTCATTTGCAATAACACCCCAACTGAATAAAACACTAATGGAAACATTAAAGTTACTTTACATTGGTCCTATCATTTCAGTCTGATTAAAATCGACCGTGTTCCGAGGAATAACATTTTTAAAATATTGACTCTACCGAGATTCGACCTCGATCTGTCTAGGTTGTCCTCTCCACAACGGTCTGAAGGCAGTCTAACTGCTCGCACGTGTTGACACCAGTTTAGCGCAGACAAAACCAGTCATTAGCGAACCAATCACATCATCGCGTTTAAAATAAGGATAGCGGTGATCAAGGTTAATGAATGGCAAATGGGAGTTACTTGCCCCTAGCAACTGAAACCGAGTGCTTTTGCCGCACGCATTGTGATTGGTTAGCTGAGTTGACGTAAGAACGTGCGCTACAGTAGGCTGCCTTCAGACAGTGTGGAGAGGACAGTCTAGAGTCAATATTTTGAAACTTTTATTCCTCGGAACACGCTCGATTTTGAATCCAGATGGGAAAGTAGTATGATGTATAGCGATTAGCCAGTTGCACTAGAGTCGAGTTTATCAAAACTAACCGTTTAAAGTTATGCTAACAGTCACAAAAGCTACACACACAATTAACCAACACATGAATGAAATGACACATGTCTCTTTGTGAGTTGTTGATAAAAATTCATATTCTTACCGATGGAGGAAATCTGTATCATTGAGTTGTCTTTTCAGACTTTACATTTTGTTTTGTAAATCGGACACACTTCCATAATTGAATTCTTTGAAATACAGTAAATATTAGGCTGCCCCTCATAAAAGTCGAAGGAAACACGTCTCTTGGTGAGTTATTCCAGAATGTTTACATGAAAGTAGAATATATGTTCCTTTAGTTGAGTCTATCTTCACATTGAACCCTTACATCTCAGTGTAGAATGAGGCACATTTCTCATTGAGTTTCCTTCAAGTTTTTATTTTTGATTCAATATTTGTGCTGGTACATCAACATCACATGAAAGAACAACATGGTGGCATTACGCATGTCAAACAATATTGATTGAAATACGACTAAAGGTAACAAAATAATATCACATCAATAAGTAGGGAATATAGTTTTAATTAAGTTTACCTTGAAGCTTTATGATCTTTTCTTTGAGAATAAGTAATAACCCCTATCATTGAGAATACTTACTCTTTTACACGTGATAGGAGAAGGTGGCAGCTCTAAAATCGGGTGATTCTATTGCATTTAAGAATTCCACACCACTATTGTTGAGTTCACATCCACACTATAATAATGATGTGGGTATTTGTATTGCGCCTCATCAAGGTCCATTACGCTGTTACTCATACGCTGTTACTCACACGCTGTTACTCATACGCTGTTACTCATATAACATGTAATTTAAAAGAGCTTAAACACGAAAGAAGAATGACACACCTCTTTCATTGAGTTGTCCCTCAACACTTATCTTTTCTGGTCGCTCTTTGAAGACGAGATCGGCGAACATGATGTTGTAGCACCCAAAATCAAGGAGGGAACTAAGGGAGGTGATATGTCTCAGGTCCACGAAGAACTTAACATTCACTATCTTCACCTCGCCCACAGTTTCTAGTTCCTGGCGAAACTGCTTGTAAATGGGGAAACATCTCGACCAATACCCCTGCAGAGAGTAAATGTCAACGTTATTTGATAGAAGTCTTTCAAAAAGTACATCGTATATACTATCTTTCTGCACTCTTTATAAGAGCATCTTTGATTGAAACTTACTAGCTGTATCATTATCATACAATTCAAAAGTCATCTACTTTTCATTTCGACTTTCTCTACAGCTAGACGACTGGTACTCAAACACAGGCAATCTCGTTATCTGACTGGCTATTGTGGAAAGCGTAGTCAGGGACGCACACTGGTATAATTAATGAAGTCTCTTTGAAGATATATTCTAGAGATGGTCGAGGATGATTGAAACATTTGGCATTTTGAGTTAAAGCTGATGAAGCAACGATATTCAAACTGGCTTGAAATATGTACTTTCATCAATGGATTTCAAAAGTGTAGGACAATGTCCCATTCTGTTCCCATTTCAAATCAGCGTTGCCAGCGAAATTAATCAACGATAACGTCACTGGCATGGTCTTAAAGTAGACACTTGTTTGTGAGGGAAAAGGACGTTAAATACAAGACAGTTTCGACCAAAGTGTCTCTTACCTCCATATAGAAGAGCTCCTTTTCCTTTGCAAGAGCAAACACTTCCTGTGCTGCTCCCAGTGTCATGGTTACGGGTTTCTCACACAGAACATTCTTGCCGTGGTTCAGACAGAGCAAACTCAGTCGGTGGTGTTCGGGATGGATCGACCCGATGTAGACAATATCTGGAAGTATGTTTGATCGTCACTCACGTTGCTTTGATTTGATTCACTGATTATTTGAAATAAATTCATTTTTACAAGATCCCACAACTATTGTATCTTAATGATATAAATGCTGATTGTGAAACAAATAATATTGCCTAGCTCATAGTTATCGATATTTGTTTTTGAAGATTACTTGTTTAGTAACGGTTTACTACTTTTTAGAAATAACCTGATGTCAATAACAAATGTTTCTATAATTTTAAAACAACTAAACATTTACTAAATGTGAATTTAACATTTAAGAGTGCAGAAGGAATCTGGAAAAAACCTGCAATACTTTGCAGAATGCTAATGATTTGTTCTCTTTACTATGCTTTCTGTCAGGCGAATTTTGTCAAAAGATTTTCACAGAAAATAGCTTTACATTTACTCTATTCACATAGTGATAATGTATTCTCGCGCTACCTATGTCATCCCTTTTGAGAAGTTCTTCATAGCTCCCGTATGCATTGGGAATCTTGAACTTCTGTGCAAAGGTCTGGGCTCTCTCCTTGGAACGAGCAGCTATGGCAACAACCTGGAAAGTAACCTTCGTTGATTTGGATATGAGTATGAACAACATTTATTTACAGTCTTTTAGATTTTTATTTGTATTTCATTCGAAATGATGTGTCTGAGTGTTATTAATATGTTGCGAATGTCAAACACAAGAAATGCGTTAAATTTTACAACAGTTGCAAATTTTAAAATGTTAGAAATGAGATTTAGCAAGCATAACCGTGTTTAATGCTGTGTATTTCATATTTAAGAGATTAATGGAAGTATACTTCTCAATTAAGAAACAAAGTTATGTGTGATACAACTTTTAATTCAAAGACATCCCCTTTTACGACTCCTCAGCATACAACGTTCATTAAAAAACTTTTGCAGCATTAAAACACATTCCTATTCCCCCGATGTTTTCATTACTTCACGAGGACATGCGACGCTTTTGTGAAAACATTCTACAATAACCTTTTCTACCTTTCATAGATGTTTTATTGGTTTATGTGTCGTGACCAATACGTTATTCAAATTACACACATACAACTCAAAAATAAGTACATGAATCAAATAGCGTATTCCCTCCTACGTTAAATTTGTATTAATCGCTACTTAAAAGAATTAAAACTGACATACATGTACATCATCAGTAATTCTTTTGGTGGAGGCTATGCTTGACGACATAGTGGTGTAGGCTCCAAATCCCAGTATGATTGTTTTAAAACTTTAGAATTTGTTTATATTTCAAAATATTACAGGTCTATGTCTTCACATCAGCTGAACATCTCAAAACTCATCCGGGCCACAGCCACATGAATCTGTATCTTTATGTTCAGCGAACATACATTCCTACAATATTGTCACTTGTACCTTATGCTCATAGCCCCAAATATTTACCTTATGTTCCCGTTCATCTTGAGACACAAGGGCGGAAGTGAAGTCACTGCTTATCGGTCCTGCGCATAAGATTCCCCATCTTGTTGCCATAGTTACACAAAACTGCACCCTTGATAATGTTCAAAACTGAACACCTGACCTTCACTGTGTTTTGTCAATAAAGTAATAAATATGGCGGTTATACCCCATCAGCTATTTGCACAGACCCAGTTTACTTAGCGTAGTGGCTGATAACTTTTCTAGGTCAAAGCAGGTTTAAAGTAAGACTGTCCAACGTCCACTCTTAATGATTTATTATTTAAAGGCTCTTCAGCAAATATTTTAGACACAACTAAAGGTAGTTGAGTCAGAGTTAAAACATCTGTGAGACTGTGTAAATCATGAAAATGATATCTCGAATTACATTTTAAAGCGAGGTGATTATTTTAAATCCTTAATAACTTTTCTTATTGACCCATTGATCCTTACAGCCTACAGTCCTAAAATTTAAGCATGAAAATTGATTTGATTCTGAGTTTTCCTTTTAGTGTAAAAGAGTTAACATCATTTTGTCCATCTGAAATTTAAATGTACAAACCTGCGGTTCAGCAATCTCTGTACCTTGAAAGACCAATAATTGAGTCGTTTTTAAACTTGGTGTTAAAGTGTTCAGAAATCGTGTTCATACTTGTTTTGTATTTATATATCATTCACAAATGTGTACTGGTTCAAGGTTCCTAGCCTTGACTAGGTAGATGATCTTTTCACTCATTGTGTCTTGATAAGATTATATTTGGTTTAAATTTTCACATATAGCTTATAACTATTGTAAAATATTATACACTGTAAATAAATTAAAAGGTTTTCATGTTTCAGGAACCACTCACGTTTTACATGGTATAAATGAATTTGAAATACGTGAAGAGTATTCTTAAGAATTCACTGCAATATTAATAATGATGACTTAATTCTGAATGTTCTGTTTTGGCACTTCATAGTAACCATTATTAAAACAGGATTGTAAGATGAATTAGGTGAGTCATGAAAATACGTTACAAAATATTCACATGCATGCGAAACAAAATTATGGAATGTCAAACACGATCAGACTTATTTACTCACTTTAGACTTTGAGTCACTACAAAACCATGTTTTCATGGGGAAGTTTTCAGTCACAGTTGTCAATAACCTGTCATAGTACCCTTAGCAATGTACTTAAATATGCTTGCATGTACAGTTTTAATCCTACTCATATCCTTTTCTTGAGTTGAGTCTGACTCGATCTCATTCAAACTGCTGTTGTGAAAGGGGATAAAGGCTATAAACCGATATTGTCCAACAACATGGAATAATGTCAGGTTCCTAAATTATCTCTTTAAGTAAATGATATATATATATATATATATATATATATATATATATATACATATATATATATATATATGTATATGCTGCCTACACTGTTCGCCTTTCACACAAGGTTGTCCAATATGTATAACAGTGTATTATATTGCTTGAATATTGAAGTTAATCGGATAACAGTTAAGCAACGAGTACAGCTGCATACCGAAGTTTGTTCACTTACCTTCAACGTCAATAGAATAACTTCAGTAGGACTAACAATGGATCGCCCACTGTCAATGTGTAAAATAGCCATTCTTGAATTCATTTTGGCATTGTCTGGTCACTCGTGCAAAAATTCGAATTTTGGCATATTGATATAGACAGAAGGGGGTCACATTTTCGAAATTTCGTGCTAAGAAAGAAACGTGACTAATTTTTAAAGTAGTTGATAACTTAAAAATGATTTTATGGAGAAAAATAAAAATGAGTGTTTTCGGAATTTTGAACCCTGGTCACTTCAATGACCTGCCAAACTGTTACGGGTAATTGTGGGGTACGATAAACCTTTGCCTTGAAGAAGAATGGATCTGCATATGTTTATTGAAAACTTAATATTATACGTTTCTTTTTCGTAACGCTACGATACCTCAAAGGCATCTCAAATAACATGATATTTGCACTAGTATATCCAGGTATGTGAACAATCTTTTGGCATGCAGCTGCATGTACATGTGTCATTTTGCGTCGGGCGTAATTCTCATCCACAGTAATGTTAATGAAACCTTACGAAGATGAATACCATATTGAAATAACGTTTTGACCTTTAACTTTGAACTATGCCCTATAGGCTAAGATCCATTTTCTACAAGACGTTATTACCAAGATCTGGCAATAACACTATTGAGCATATATTGGGCGTTGCTTACTTTTATCATTATTTCTCACAGCTTTTCTTTTAGACTCCCGTCTGACTCAGTTACAGTTTCATTTAATAATTCCATAAACCGTGATGATTCTGTTTCTCGATACCCTTTAGATATTTTGTATTTGTTCCATACACCTCTGGTTGAATGGACAACCCTACAAAGAAACTTCGTAATACTATTCTATAGACCACTGTGAACAAAACAACCCGTATTCAATGGTTATAGTATGGCGTACCACGGCCCGGAGTCAGTTTTTCTAAACGCTGTCATTCAGTTGCGAATTTCTTAGCCTCATAAGTCTCTTGTAGAGATCAATTGCCTCTCTCGTGTTGGCTCTGCTGTATTGGATTAGGATTTTCTAATAGAAACATCGTGCTATAAGACTGACTTGGCTATTGTAGCACCAATATAGGTGACGTGTTAACCACCTTCGTTGGGCAGTGACTCGGTGTCCCTAAAATCAATCGTTAAGATGGCAATTACATGTAGCTTGTGGATTAGTCTTTTATATACTGTTTTCCTTCTGCCGAATGTTTCAGCTCAAGGTAAGTCCCATACAAAGGTAAAACAGCTTGGTGTTTGTTTATTTAAGTAGATGATTACCCCTCTTTGATAAACAAAAGATCATCTTAATGTAAATGTTTAAGACTTTTCTTTATCTTACCTTAAGTTTTAAGAGTGGGACATGTTGGTGGTCGTTACATAAAAAACATAGTTCCTTTTGTTTTATAAGCTGATGAAAGGAAATTTGGGATGATAAATTTTTGTATTTTCACAATGGCAACATTTTTGTTTTCATTTTCATAGATCAGGAAAGTTGAAAATCGAATCTTGGGTAGGGGGGGGGATTATAAAGGTTATAACTACTATAAAAGTGGCGACGCACTGTGGCTGCCGGATGCACATGCACAAGATTTCCGAATGTAATTTTACATAGGACAATAAAGAGTAGTTTATCATCATCATTATTATAATAATACCGGGCCTTCATGCCGTCTGGTACTCATTTTACATCAAAGGTGTTGTTGACCACTTATAATTCTATAATTTTTTTTACATGTTTATGGAGTCAAGAACTAAAACTCTGATATATCCATTGTAACAAGCAGAAAACTTGATATATGCGAATTACTTATAAATATGAAAAATATTTATAAAGTTTCAGAATGATTGATTTAAAAACTGTGAGATGATCTTAATTTCGCAAGATTGTTAACCCTTTAGGGGGCCGGACGGACGAGGCCATGAAATTACCCCACTTCAGTTTTCATACGTTAGTTAAACATCAAGCATTTGTTTTAGTCAATGGCAGTTGGGGTGCTTGGGGAGATTGGCTTCCACTCAACTGCCCAGTCTCCTGTGGTGGAATAAAGACAATTGGGAGACGAACAAGAGAGTGTAATAACCCACGACCAAGTGATGGTGGGTTAGACTGCCCAGGATCAAACTCAATATATTCCTTAGATACATGTGGAGCTGAACCATGTCCAGGTAAAATCTTCATGAATTCTACTCACTTTTAAACAGAACTTGGCTACATAAATGCTGCATTAACAATTAAATGGTCTTTAGATACAGGAAATCGAAATAAGTTTAATAAACTGTATTCATAATCTAAATTATGGGTTCTCTTTTTATGATCATGATACCTCATCATTTGTGAAAAAAAGTAAATCATATGATTTTATGCAGTCGCATTTTGAATATCAACCTTATTCAAGATACTTTTAAATTTATTTCAGTTAACGGCAACTGGGGTTTCTGGAGTCAGTGGAGTGAGACCCCCTGTTCCAGGGCATGTGATGGGGGTACGTATGATCGAGAGAGAAGGAGGGTATGTGACAGTCCCTCACCAGCCAATGGTGGACAACCCTGTATTGGTGATGGCGAACAGAGTGAGCTTCTACCGTGTAACACGGATCCATGTGAAGGCAATGAAGGTAGGTAATATTTTTTCATAAATCCCACATGTGAAGATTCATATATGGTAGGTAGTTGGAACGTAAGTTGAATAAAGTGTATTGAAAATTTAAATCTTGCAAACATGAAGTTTTAAACACAAATTCATCAATGTCAAAACAATCGTTGACCCCCTTTTGCATATATCAGATCAACTCTATTCTGATAATCGTAATTACTAAGGTAATGCCATATGCCACCATGCTTACTAGTTTTAAAACATCATGCGAGTTTTAACTCCTAGTAGTTACATCTTTAGTACATGCTGAGTAGGATCTATTTTCTAACATTATGTATATTTTACAAAGCATATCTGCTAATTAAACCATAGTGTTTCTTAACTGTTCCTTTACTGTAAATGATAATTATATTATATTATATTATTATTATATTAATATTGATAGAAGGAAAAACAAGTTAATAAAAAATGAATTTTATACTAATGCCTCATTCAGGAAACGTTAATGTCTAATATTAAGTGGTTATAGTAAACGCCAAACTTATCACAGACAAGATACATATGTAGTTAATTGACATATACTTTTGAGACATCGATACATTTATGATCACCTAGGAACTATAAAAAATTAAATTATTCAGATCTTAATATTTGTTTTCACATAAGTTTTTTTTTACCGATCTAACCTTCAGGCTAACATACTGATTCATCGGGACAACAGATGATCTGATTTATGTCATATCTAAATTATTAAGCCTTTTACAGATATCGGAAAGTCTTCCTGATTCCATGATAGTAACATGTTATATATCTGTAGTGAACATTTGATGTTCCAAATGTTTGATGTTTTGCTAGTCCATGGAGCGTGGTCCCCCTGGAACCAGTGGACTACTGGAACTTGTTCCCAGTCTTGTGGAGGAGGAGTAACACTGAGGACAAGAACAAAGCTGTGCAACAATCCAGCTCCTAGAAATGGTGGCGCTAACTGCATCGGCCCTGATACAGAGACTGAGAGCTTAATCTGCAACCAGAATCCTTGCATAGGTATATAACATTTTAGGTGAAAACTTGAAAATCTACTGTTTTCTGACATTATCATTTTTAAGAAACGTGAGCGAATAATTAAATAAGTGAATATGCATGTGTCCACATACAGGATTCAATATACAAACCTGTAACCTTTTAGGTGTAGAATGTATTTACGATCAGATGCGTTAGCATCTATGTGGTTAACTTAGGACTATGAAAACCTAAACCTAATAGATGAAATTGACGTGCAGAACTTTGTAATGTAAACTACCGATAAAATCACTTTTGAAATTGAAATTCTGATAAATCGACAACAGTTTGACAGTTAACAATGTACTCTCCTATTCTTCGAATCGTCTTATAGTGATGCTTGACATGTCATGACAGTAAACGGTAACTGGGGTTACTGGAGTCAATGGAGCGAGAGTTCCTGCTCTACATCTTGCGGTGGGGGTATTTATGAACGAGAAAGAAGGCGAGTATGTGATAGTCCCTCACCAGCTAATGGTGGACAACTCTGTTTTGGCGAGAGCATGCAGACTGAGCGTACCCCATGCAACACGGACCCATGTAAAGGTAGCTAATAGTTGTCATTTGAGAATGTGTGATGAAATCTTTACTTCATGGATTGTAATAACTGTTCATACGCCTGCAAATCTGTGAAAACTCCCTACTTTATATGTCTTTATGGAATTGCATTTATGCTTCTACATTGATGAATAAGTTATTTCCAAGTTAAAAGATTAATCCCAAAATAAAGAAATATGAAGGATATGTGCAAGATGCACAGTAATTTATATAAATACAAATAATCTTGCTTTAATAAAAAATTCATTAGTTACCTAGTTCTTGAAATAAATCGATACATGGTTCAAACAATTGTACATTTATATACTCTATAGGACTTGGAGTTATCCTTTTATTATCCCACATTCTTTATTTATGTAAAAAAATCATAAAACTTTAAATATTCATTATAAATGATGCTGATAACTGTATATTATTGTCATTGAGCAGTTATGATATGTGTTCTTGTCTCCGAGAGTAACTCAGAATATTCGAACGAAATTTTGCCATAGCTGCTGAATTAACAATCAAAGGGTCTCTTGATATAAAAAGTGGAATGTAAGTTGAATAAAAAGTATTTTAAACTTAAATCTTACAAACGTGAAGTTTTAAACACAAATTTATCACAATTTCGATGTCAAAATAATCGTTGACGCCCTCTGTTCTGATTATGGTAATTATTAAGGTAATGCCATATATGTAACAATGCTTACTAGTTTTATAAAATCTATGCGAGTTTTAACTACTGGTAGTTACATCATAGGTCTTTAGTACATGATGAGAACGATCTATTTTTAAAATTGTGAATATTTCACATGGTAAATCTGCTAATTAGGCTTTAGTGTTTCTTAACTGTTCCGTTCCTTGAAATGGTAATTATGACATTAAAAATGGTCAGTTAAGATATGGATTTAAGGAAAAACAAGTTCGTAAAAAATGGCTATAATACGAATTCCTCATTCATGTAAAGTTTATGTCTAATATTATATTGTTATAGTTAACGGCAAACTCGTCTCACCAAAAAAACTCAGGATATAGAGAATTAACATTAATTTTTAGAGAAGACTATCAGATACATACCCAGGTAGCACACCTACATCGGCCCGACATCGGCCTGATGCTGTTAACATCATCGGCCCAACACCGGCAAACCTCATCGGGCCGACGAAGTTTTGTTCATCGGTTATTCATCGGCCCGACGTCGGCGAATGATATCGGCTGAGCATCGGTCCAGCATCGGCCCATCATGGATTTACTAATTCATTGCTTTCTTGTTATTAGTAATTATTCACAGGTGTTGAGCTCGAGCATAGTCTACCGTTAACTACTAATCATTAGTGAACTGTCAACTCTTTGACATCTTACCCTCTGCTTACTTTACAGCTGAGTTTATATCAATCTTTAATATATCCTGGGTATAATTTTCCTGATTCAAACAAGTATTCATCAAACAAGTGTTACCGAGACATTCTCAAAATTCAGGAAAAACATCTTCTTCGGTACAGCATTTTTATAAGCAAAACTGATACAATGGTGGTAAATTTTGACAGTGAAGCTTCCTGTTTTCTTGAAAAGAAGAAGTATCCAACTGGCCCCTGACAAATTTTTCTCTGAAAAAATAAAACATATAGTAAATATTTTATGAAATAAACCAAACTTGTATTGGTTACCTTTACTAAATATCTACAAAACATATACATAATTATATTACATATAGTGATTAAAATCATATATGATAAACCAATTAGAACTAAATATTAAAAATGTTATTCTTGTAAAAATCATAAAAATGTATGAAAAACAGAAATCTGATGATTAAAGGTGATGCTTACTCAAATCTTACTCTGGCATTTGTACTCCTGGACAGATGGCAAAGCAAATCCCCTCCTGAAATAAAAGAAACGGGTATATAAGTTGCCCATTAATAGATTTTCAGTCTCATAATTAGAGTTCACATCTTGTTCAGTTACGATTAAATCTTAAAGTGTTGGATATTTTACATACTCATACTGGTAGTTACATATTATTACTCAAAATAAAAACCCTTGACCCCAATTACATTTATGCATTAACGTAATAAAAATCCATTTAATGTCACATTGTTTTGATATGATGAACTCGCACATGCATACTTGGTCGTCATTGCTTTTGATTCCTTTCATGGAGTAATTATTCCCGGGTTTAGGTTTCTCTGCGTTTTCAAGGACCTGAAAGTGTTTCAAAATATGTCATATAAAGACTAAAGTAAAAGTATTTTGTGTATTTGTACTTCCTTCTCATGTCACTTGCATAGGTCATGCGATAAGTTTTTCACATTAATATACAAATACAGCAGTGTCGGGTACAGATACGCACAAACTCGAAACTTTACCTAGAAAATCAGGAGGAATGTTAGCTTGTAATAAATTGATGTCATAGCATCTTTGGGCAATTTTGATGATAAAATGAAGTTTTTGAAAAGGTAAAAGGGCACAAAATACTGACAAATTTGTAAAAACTGACAAAATTCCTAGCAAACATGTCGTCATCAAACAGTTTTCCTTCTCACAAAGCAATTGTGACCAACATTTTGATCGAACTATTGGTTTATCCTTACCTAAACTTAAATAATCAGTTTTAAAGTTGAATGCAGCTCTTAACTTTAACAATGACTTGGTTTTTATCACTTATTTTCTCGGTTGAATGGTCGTGTATGTCTTAGGTGCGTAGGTTTACCTGACAGCACTGTACATAGTAGGGGTTTCGATTTATTCAAAAAACATATTAATGGCTGTGATAAATTTGGAAATCAAATAGTTGTTGTCTTGCTTATTTTGATAGTAATTTGAAAAAAACGGCATAGTGACAGTTTAATACTATTACAGCAACATTTACCTCAATTACAATAGATAACAAAGCATTTGTTTGTAAACAAGGTAAAAATAAACACTACTCTACGACTACGAGCTGACACGATTTTTTTTATCAACGTCAGTGAACTTTGACATCGCGCCAATAACATTTAAATTTCACTGTCTTATTAGCAGAAGCTTTGGGGAAAGAATCCAGATGGCAGTAAACAACATGAACGTCCAGTCGCAATAATATTCGTTATCACTCAACCATCAAAACATTCACTTGATTCAGTGACGAGCAATTTGACTGACCTATAAAATGACCCACCGTTTGCTTCAGTTACCGACCACACAGCAATTAAAATATTTTATCTTCAAAGCGTACATCAATGGTACTGATCTATTACAACTTCTGGACTTCAGTTGACTAATTCATTGTTTATGCAATAATAACCGAACAGTGTGCACCAAGCCAAGACACAACCATGGCATGGCCATCCAAATAACATGATGAAAGGTCAACATTACCGTAACTTTGCAACAGCAATTTGGTCATGTACTCAAACATCTACTCATCAACACCAAACATGATCAAGAGTAACCTTTTTACACCAATCCTGTTTTAACGTCACAGACACTGAAAAGATTATAAATTTTTAAATTACTTAATTTTAACTTTAGGCGCAGTTTGAGTAACATCAACTGGAGCAGACGACACTGGGTTATCATCAAAACTTGCATAGTGATTTAAAACGAAACATATATATAAAAGTGGGATTGCGATGCGGAAAAAGAGAATGTATAAACAATACAAATATGTTCAAAGCAAAAGGACTTTGTATTGTCAATTACAGAAAAATATTAACTGTATGTGAAATATTTTGGTGTCAAATGTCTTAAGACAAAAGGCTAAAAAAAATGCAGTTAATTTCAAATATTTTTTTTTTTTAATAAATAAATGCCTGAAAAATTTCATGTAACCAAATCAGCTATATATCTAAAGAAATTAAATAATTATCTTTCCATTTTATTCATTTCGTCACTAAAAAGGGGCCGTATCATTTTATGAGAAGGATTCTATATAAGAATTCTATAAACTCCAAGTTTACTCATCAGCCCGATGTCGGCCCGATGTAAAACAAGTCCCGACGGTGCCGCTGTTCAGCCGACATCGGGCCGATGTAGGTGTGCTACCTGGGATAATACATATGTAGTCAACTGACATGTACTGTTGAGACATCGGAAAACTTATGATCACCTAGGTACTATTAACACTGTAAAATATTCAGATTTGAATATTTATTTTCACATTAGTTTTTTGTACCGATCTTACCTTAATACTAGCATACTGAACAACAGATGGTCTGAATTATGTCAAATCTAAATTATAAAGCATTTTACTGACATCGGAAAGTCTTAATAATTCCATGAAAATGACATATTATATTTCTGTAGTGTACATTTGATGTTCCAAATATTTGATGTCTTGCAAGTCGACGGTGCATGGGCTCCCTGGAACAATTGGACTACCGGTACATGCTCGCGAACTTGTGGAGGAGGAACATTAGTGAGGACAAGAACAAAGCTGTGCATCAGTCCAGCACCTACATATGGAGGAGCATACTGTCCCGGCCCTGATACAGAGACGGAGCGCTTGGACTGCAACCAGAATCCCTGCACAGGTATATAACATTCTAGTTGCAACCCATAACATCTGCTGTATCTGCATTTATTCAGATTTATCATACAATATATAGACGGTACTAAACGGCAATCCGGTTGATATCATTTTTATTAAACGTGTAAGCTGTTCGGTAATTAAGTTTTCTACCAACACAATTCGTGAGTTGAATTAGCATGTTATCAATTTGGACTAAGTTTCGACTTTTGATCACTACACAGTGAATTATTTAGCCAAATATGTCAAGAAAACATACATACCCATTGAGGATGCGCGTCAAACATTGTGATCTCATATTCTAACAACAGAGAGAGAGAGAGAGAGAGAGAGAGAGAGAGAGAGAGAGAGAGAGAGAGAGAGAGAGAGAGAGAGAGAGAGAGAGAGAGAGAGAGAGAGAGAGAGAGAGAGAGAGAGAGAGAGAGAGAGAGAGAGAGAGAGAGAGAGAGAGAGAGAGAGAGAGAGAGAGAGAGAGAGAGAGAGAGAGAGAGAAAACAACGGGAAATATCTTCAACGAGCGATAAAAAAAAGTCATGATATCATTTGTAATAAAGAGTTGCTAGATGCAGACAAATGGGGTCCTTTTTCTGTAGACAATAAATATCTTTTGTTTTGTGAAGTAATTTATGAAATACGTTATATTTTCAAACAGATAACCGTTAAAGAAACAATCGCGTTGATATTTAGTCATTGTTAATAGGACACGAAATTCCATTAAAAGACGCACAGGGTATGTTTTTGAGTCAAATATGTGCCCGTTTAACATCCTAAAATATGGTTATGCAAAACTTACATTCACTGTATTTTTAAAAAAATCACTTATAATTCAACATAACAATATTCCTTATTCTAGATTATACCTTAATATGGATTAAAGGTACAATTCAATTGAAAATAGAACTATGGAGTTATGTTCAACTTTAAGATTTTACGCCACAATCAAGTTTCTTTTTGAGTTTTGATCGAATGTACAAACTTGTAACACTTTACGTCAAATTTACGTCATTTACGATCAGATGTCCTAGTCAGCTGTGTATCAGTTTAAATGATGACACTGATGTTTGGACAGAATTAAAGCAGTTGTTAAAGCTTTTATTCCACATGGATACTTTACGTTTTCCTGAGAAATAGATATTTGGCTTTGCAATACAAAATTATTTTATACCACTAAATCGATAAACAATATCTTGTAAATCCTTTATCATGTAACAAACACAATTGACGTGCAGAATATTGTAATGTAAACTACCAAGCAAAAGAAACAATGATTTTTACAGTTAACAATGTACTCACCTATTCATCGACTTGAAGAGCATTGTCATATAATTGATACTTAATATGCCACGACAGTAAACGGTAACTGGGGTTACTGGAGTCAGTGGAGCGAGACCCCCTGCCCTACACCTTGCGGTGGGGGTACTTATGAACGAGAAAGAAGGCGAGTTTGTGATAGTCCCTCACCAGCTAATGGTGGACAACTCTGTTTCGGTGATAGCATGCAGACTGAGCGTACCCCATGCAACACGGACCCATGTAAAGGTAGCTAATAGTTGTCATTTGAGAATGTGTGATGAAATCTTTACTTCATGGATTGTAATAACTGTTCATACCCCTGCAAATCTGTGAAAACTTCATACTTCATATGTTCTTATGGAATTGCATTCATCCTTCTACATTGATGAATAAGTAATTTCCAAGTTAAAAGATTAATCCCAAAATAAAGAAATATGAATGTATTGATTGTATATAAATCCAAATAAGCTTGTTTTAACAAAAAAATCCTAAAGTGCCTTGATCTTGAAATAAATCAATACATGGTTCAAACAATTGTACATTGATATGCTCTATATGACTTGGAGTTATCCTTTTATTACCACACATTCTTTATTTATATAAACAAAATCATAAAACTTTAGATATTCATAATAAATTATACAACTGTATATATCTCAGTCGATGGATCATGGTCCCCATGGACCGGATGGACAACTAGTGTTTGTTCGCATTCCTGTGGAGGTGGAGGCGCAGTGAAGACAAGAACAAGACAGTGCAACAACCCACCTCCTTTATATGGCGGAGCTGACTGTTTAGGCCCTGATACAGAGACATCCGTGGTTGATTGTAACAGAGGACCTTGCAGCGGTTACTATCTTTAATGTTTCTAACTTTCAACACCTCTTTACTATACGTAAATAGGTTCTTCCAATGTTTATTCAATATATCTTTCCAATATGAAGAAAATAAAAATTAATGGAAACGTAAAAAAAAAAGTGACAGAGGCAGAGAAGACTCCAATTAGAAAAAGAAATCAATTAAGATTAAAATGTCGATCTCATCTTCTTAACAGCGGTTTTTTCCTTGAACTTTTGCAGCTTCAAAGAAATATGATCTCCTATTTATTAAATTTTTTTGGACATTTATTTAGTTACAAGGGTTGATGGTAACTGGGGTCCGTGGAATCAATGGACTGAGACCTCCTGTACAGTGACATGTGGGGGCGGGAATATTGTACGAGAGAGAAGGAGGGAGTGTGACAATCCTGCTCCCAGCAATGGAGGATCAGATTGTGCAGACCCTAACAGTTACATCCAGAGGGAGAATCTCAACTGCAACGAGAACATATGTCCAAGTAAATTTCATATCTTGAAATAAGTCAAACTTACAGTTCTGTAATATTTGCTCTCCACATGCGACATAATATGGACATACTACATGTTCAAGATAATATACAGTGCCTTAAAGATAAAACATCTCACTTACATCATTGTGCTAGTAGAGACCACATGTTTGCAATAGTTTCGTGCAAGCAGCAGTCTATGATGTTTTTGCGAAAGTGCATGTAACTTGTTCTTGTTGCAGGTTGTTCAACCTTCACAGCGGTCATTGTTCTTGATGGGTCAGAAAGTATGAAGGTTGAAAATTTTCTCAATGTAAAATCTGCGCTGAAGAACTTCATTCAACAAGCTAACTTCAAAAACAGCCTCGTCAAGATAGGAGTTGTTGTGTTCAGTGATAACGTAACTCAAGTTATTGCAGCAACATCTGACGTTAAGGCTTTATCAACTGCTGTTGAAGATATAACCTACCCGAACTCTGGAACTGCCACCCATCTTGGCTTAGAAGCAGCAAGAGATCTCTTACTTGAGGAAAACTCCGAAAACAGGAAGTTCATAATTGTTCTAACTGATGGAATCTCGGCCATACCGATAAAGACTCAGGCTGCAGCCAATCAGGCCAAGGCTGAGGGAATCACCATCATTGTTCTGGGTGTATCTGAATTTTTCACTACATTCACAGCATTTCTTCCCAAGTTTAATGCAGAATTGAGCAATATGGCAACCTCAGGTTTTCTCTTTACAATAAAAACCTTTGACTTGTTATCAAATGTAACATCTTCCATCCTTCAACGGCTATGTGGTTCTTGTAAGTATATTGACCATGCTTATAAAATAACTTATCCAACCATGATAAAACGATCATTACGATTTCTGGAATTTCACCAATTTTAGAATATGAGTACTTTATTTGTTTTTGGAGTGTTTACTTGTTTTTGTTGTCTTGCAAAGGTTAAGAAGTCTCATCTCAGAATGCCTTTCACTTTTTCAACATTTATGACCAGGGATCCCAGAATGTAAACTGAACATTATCAAAGCCACGACATGAGCATTCCTCTACTTTCAGTTCATGGCAACCAAAAAGTGTATCCTAATACCCTAATCAACCGATTTCCGCTTGTTGTCTTAAAAATTACTTGTTCTTGCCTTTAAAGTGTATGGACGAATGATCGAATAAATGTATGTTATTATAGCCTTTGAAATAGGTTTTTGTGGCTATCCTTGGTGTATCTGGAACGCAGCTTTTCTGCCAATCGAGAAAAATTCTAACCTGTTGTTTGTGCCTAACCCAGGATTATGTAGATGTATGCATGAGCATTAACATAGAAATAATTCATTTAGTTCATCCATTTCTTTTACGAATACGCATTGTCATAAAGGAGACAGTGCTAAATTCATTATTTGTTTCAAATTCCAGCTGTGTGGAGCGTTTGGGGACCCTGGAGTGATTCTCCGTGTCCAGTGACGTGTGGAACAAAAGCAGTGAGGCCATCGACTAGAACACGCACCTGTCTTTTTGGATATCAACCCATCTCAGACTGTAGTGCACCTCCTGCAGAGGAAGGTGTTTTGTCGTGTGGGTTAACTACCGAGTGCCCAGGTGGTGAGTACTCATCCCTTACAATAGGATTGAAAGATGTATTATGTTGTCATGAACTATGTTTCTTTTATGCAAGAAGACGTATATAGATTAATTACACTCAAAAGAATACCATGTTTATTCTATTCAATTAAATAACAGTGTTATTTTTATTCTCAAAACATAATTATTGTTCAAAAATATTCATAGTGATTGTTTTCAATTGTATGCTCTACAATGACACATTATTTATGCACCCAAGTGAGTACCAAAAACTGACTACTTTTAAAACATTTCTTTACGAATGCAATCGACTCAAAGTAAACACCTTTATAGTAATATGGCTTTGCAAGAGTATGGAAATGGTATTTATTGACTGAAAGTTACATAGCGCCATTTCTAAATCTAAACATAGAAAACTGCAAAATTAACACTAACGTGTCATTTTTACAGGTGTGGCAAATTACACGTATGTGATTGTTGGTGTTATTTGTGGAGCGGTGGTGCTGCTTGTCCTGGTCGTGTTCACTATGTTTATATGTAAGATCAGGAGGTAAGAAATATCAGAATTCACAAAATGTTGTATCTAATAGCGAGGTATAGCTGTTACATTTTGAGTATGATAAATGCGAACTTGGGTTTGCTATCTGATATCCAGCTTTTCGAAAAGTTAATTTGTGATAACTTATGCAAACTAATGAGAGGTAAACTTCGTGCCGTTAATTGGATGTCCGACTGTCAGACATAGGACAATAGTTCCTCAAATGTAGATGTGTTTAATTTAATGACCAGCGCCTAGATTTTCGAAGCTCTCGTAGCGCTAAGATAGTCTTAAGCCTATGTTAACGTATGGTACTTACGACTATCTTAGTGCCAAGAGAGCTTCGAAAATCTAGGCTCAGTACGATTAATTTTACATTCAATCAGAGACTGAAATCTTTGTATAAGTTTTCCTTAAAGCTTCAGGTTTTTCACGTGAATTCATACCAATAAATTGGTTTTAATCAAATGTGTATTTCAACAGCAATGGAGTTGAAAAGAAAGGAGGGCCTCCATCTGGGCACACTGTCCCAGCCAAAAAACCAGCTGTATATGACAACCCCACCTACTCAGAGATGAATGAGAAAAAGCCTGGACCAAAGCCCGGTGACCCACAATACCACGAGTACACTGAGCCCTATGAGACCGCTCTCATGTAAATAATAGATGCATCGCTTTTTGGTGGGATCTGCCGCAGACCGTCCGAATATAGTTGAACTATTGTTCGCTACACATCACTAGAGATCGCCAGTCGGCTGTCATCAAAAAGTCCTCACATGATACAATTAACTTCAATATTTGTCAGCTACGATTCGGATAAGATGAGAAATTGATTAAAATGACTGAATAATGATATATCTTGGAACTTGTCATCTCTGTTGAGCTTAAGTAGGTTATAAGCTTTGCTTTGGCTTAGAAAAATAACGACAACAAAACTTCATTCATAAATTAGTTTTGAGATTCACGTGACCTTGTTTGGTTCGATCCAAAGGAAGCATTTTGTGTAAACACCAAAATACGGCGGTTATACTTTTTAAAAATGCATTTTAAGGATTGTTTGATTATATAACTGTCACAAGCTATTGTTTAATCAAACAAAAAAGTAGCAAATCACTTGATTTAATTTCTTTATTGATATACATTTAACTTTAAAAATCTAAATTCTTCGAAAATCTTTTTCATGATTTTTATGCATAAATTGTTTTCATTATAGTATCTAAGTATTTATCTCGAAGAAATTTAAATCGTGATGAAATATTATTACAACATTTAGAGTGAATTATATTAGTTAATTTATAAATTATTTGGTATTAATTTCACACATATTTTTTTTATTAACTTTCATGTTATCATCTTTAGTAGTGTGAAACCTCTATAATATACGCACCTACCATTAGGATTGATAAATCTCTTTGATTATCACTTTAGCATCTTTAATAGTTTAACTTGAGGAGGATTCTACTTATAATTATGAGACAGTGTTTGCAAAATGAGAACCGTACACATGAATATTGACAAAATGGAATTAGCCATTTAACAGTTTATATATGGTGTTTATAATTCAAAACATTTTCCTTCATGACTAGATAGATATTACAATGTACCCTAATATTTGTTATACAAAATGTGATAAAGTTCGCCAATTAAATTGAATAAACTTATTATCAATCAAAGGCGTGGAATTATGTTTTTATAGTCATAATACAAAATGAAATTCACCATTGTTTATCCACATGAATAATCGTACATGATTTTAAAGATTATATTTCTTGAATGGCATTTCAGAAATTCTTTTACAAAGAACATTTTTTTTTTTAAATCTTGAACGTGTAAGAATTCATCTAAAATTTGATGGTTGTTCAAAGCTGTTTATGAATTTGGTCTTCTTTTAATCTATGTAATCATGTGCCAGGTGTTCAATGAATTATACATTTGCAAAGCAGAGAGATGTTTAAGTACATATACAGAACTGATTCTACCTAAGTCAATGACGTTTATGGATTTAACGTCACTCTGTATTGTGTGTTTGTGTAGTATCATGACGAATATGCTTATATTTGGTCGGAAATTAACCATGTCTGCGACCCCGAGGAACATAGTGAGGAAGATACATTATCGTGACAATATTTGCGTTTGATTTGGCATTTTCTTCGTCCAAAAGCAGTTTTCAGAACTTTTTGAAGTTATAGTGAAGACATTTACCAAAACATAACTACGACACATTATTGAATAGGTCTACAAAGCATTTATCTCAAATTAGGTCGAAAATAATTTTGCAAAAGGGTTTCCAGGAATTCATTTTTCTATTTTTACATTTCAAAATAAGTATATTTCTGAATGTGGGCAGATGAATAAATCAACTGTTGAAACAAAAACATTTGCAGTTGCAGTTGATAAATGACATTCAAGTATATATTTAGAACTTAGAAAGTGTGCAATCTTGGACCATTCACCCGATCACCCGCCGCCTTCCCCAGTTGGAACATCGACCGTAAAATGGATGACCCCGATGACCTACTTTCAATGTCACATCGCTTATCACTGGGACATTCTATAGAACATCCCTGCGACAGTTTAGAATATCCCCAGGACATTCTAGAATATACCCGGGACATTCTACATAAACAGAATAAATGTCACTGACAAGTTTTTCGGGAAAGAATGCTAAACTTGTGAATAAAAAAAATTAAAACAGACACAATGGTTTACGTCTTTCCTTCACGTTTAGGAAATATTGAAGTTAAAGACGACTGTCGGCTTTGTTCTTGATTTCGTTGATCCAACGTCTCCTGAATAAGTAGTCTTCTCGTGTGTGTCTACTGCGGTTGTTTTAGTTGTGGTTTCGCTCTTTAGACGTTTCAATGGCGCTGAGGTGAGCAAATCAGATAGAGTCGACTTCTGCACATCTGAAGTACGTTTATAAGAGCGGACGGCTTCACTTGTGCAACCTGAAAAGAAAGCACAAACAGTTGTTCAGATGTTAACTTACATCTTAGATCATGTGATGGTCATTATATTTATCATTTTGTAAAACAGCAGAGTAAACTTTTATTCATTAATCATTTTACATTTAGTATAGTTCTGAATGTGGTTACACCACTTTGTTAATTTTGCTACAACTTCAGCAGTTTATGGCAATGACATAAATCATACTCACCTGTCATTTCGCAAATCATTTGTTCGTCAACATTGGCCTGATAGTCTTGTTGCAGCAGTAGCCCTCAATGAGTGGTTTGATGTTGTACTCTGTGAACCAGCAGTTTTACACAGGCGCTTGGCAGTTATGCAGAGCATTATGTCCAACGGCCGTTCGCAGGAACCAACTTCCATATTTAGGCTTGTTCCGGGAATGAAATAGAAGTAGTCAGTTGATTTGTTATCCTCATTGTAGAAGCTAAACAAAATCAATCTATTTAATGGCGTATCGTTTAATATCATATTCTTTTAAACCTCCAGTGACGTCACTTCATTGTTTTCGCGGGATACTATTTTACGTATGTTCCCTCAAACCTGATTCCATCCCCCGGACAGTTATCGTAATACTGTCCCTCTAACCTGGGCAATTATCTTGATATTATCCTTCTCACATTCTTCTTCAAATCATGTAAGAGTGTTGTTTTCCAGTAAAAGTGTTTACTCACATTCAATTTCGAAAAATAACTCTTTATAATTCAAATTTCATTACAAATATTAAAACCGTAAATACCATTTCTGCTCACCTATTTAATTTTTCTATTTGCAGTCAAGTCAAGTCAAAAAGTGTTTATTCATGTTTGAAGGCCTTTGGCCCATATACATGTGCAGTTCAATACATAATAATTTTTCAGTATTAACAATTATCACAATTCAAGTAATCTTTGCCTTCTGTTTAGGCACATATGTACATGAGGCGCTTAAATTTAAATGTGTTTGAAAAAACACACACAAAAGTTGGAGAGTACAGTTTTCTTAAGTCATTATAGTGTTCACATACAATTAAAAAAAGTTCATATTCAATTTCTACATCATATTTAAACAATGTACCAATTCTTTAGACCATCCTCCTTCGTTTGCTTTTAAACGTATTAAACCAAATCTTAATCTTATATACAAATTGCGGAATTTGTTTTACAGTAATTACAGTTAAGTATTTCTCCGCTGATAAAAGGTTTCTGTATCTTGTGCTATTTTGCAATATACTATTCCAAGATTGGTAAAACATATTCATAGCCACATCTTTCAATCTTCGGAGAAATAAAAACTTATTGCCAACTGATTGGCTGATCCACACAATACCAAACCATGACTAAATAACAACATTCGCATTGATGAGACATAGTTTGAGTATCCATGATTATCTAAATGAACCAACATTTCACATGCTTTTTTAGGTATTATGTTGTTCGGAATTTCAATTAACTTCAACCAATATCTAACAGCTCGACATAGAGTGTTGATATGTAATGGATATCGGCCACATTCGCCGTAAGTTATAACGTTTGGCGTTTGTTTACCGACATTAAGGAATCTTTTACACGCCATGATATGAACATTTTCAATCTTCCCAACACCTCAGAGCCGTATAGTAAAATCGACTGCACCTGAGTATCAAATATTTTAAAATATACGGAAGGATCAACAGTATTTAAGTTATGAAGAATTTCAACCAATGCACGTTTACCCCGTCGTGCCAGATGAGTTGCACATAAAGTCATTTTAGAAGTATAAGAAAAAATAACTCCAAGATATCTATATGTATTTACAGTTGTTAACAATTCCCTTTTAAAGAACCATTTTTCTGATTTCGCCAAACGCCCGCCCCTTCTAAACATAAGTACACAATTTTTATGGATAACAACTTCTTTAATCTGAAAATTGCGACGTTGCGACACAGATTCTTGTATCGTTGTCAAACATCACTACTTTTATCTAAGTTAACACCTAGTCCCCAGCTGTCTGCATAATTTTCCAGAATATTCAGTTGTCTCTGTCATCAAGAAAGAGCATCCGATACTAAAAAACATCATCTACAAACAATATTTCAAGCATATCAGGAAATAACTGAAAACCATATCTTTTGGCAAATATTTTGGCCGTAATAACATACACAGTATTGGCGCCTCCATATTCATATGTTTAAGAATACTATTACTAATCTACCCCTCCTCTCCAATCCTATAATTCTGTCCTTGTACCCGCCAAGTTAGCCTTTTTAAAGGCTTTTCTTGTTTCTCAACTGATAGACAGCGTTAAAACTAAGAGTTTTTTGGTTTTCCTATTTTTTGGACATTGTTTAATCTCAAACACTTGTATATGGATTGGTATTCTACCAATTAAATACCATTTTTTCATATCACGACAGTCCCTATATTTACAGGTATTGCACAACTTTGTCCAAATTTTTATCGTGTTTGTCATCTATCTATATTCAACATACCAATAACCCAAAGCGATTTCAAAACATGTTTATGATTTTGCCATGCAACTATTGCCTCAGTTCAGACACGATCGTGATAAAACCCCTACTGTTGCTATTCATTTTCGAGTATTCATTCAATATATCGCTACATTCACACTTAAGCTCACTTCACTTCAATGGGCTTACATACAAGTTTGCTGCAAATATTATTCATCTACTGATAAAGATCTTCGCAGAAGTGTGATTACCGCGGGGAAATTCCGACATTTCACCCTTCAAAACATTTAGGCCACTGATCGGACTGAATAAAAAGAATATTATAAGCTCTGAGTCACAAGAGTCCGTCTTACTCATGATATTATAATATCATTTCCTGTCATATAGTGACTAAGTGGACAACATATTGTACAATAGTCTATTGAAGCTGAATATTATAATCATAACATGAAGAAATTACACGGTCATAAGAGCGCTATACCTTCTCAAAAGAAACTGAATTAAAAGCCCGACGTTCCTTGGTACGCTGACCTGTTTTGGTTATGACTTACATTTTGAAAAGCATATTGCGACAACATATTCTGTGGTATCAAACACTGTACACACCTGGTTATTATGTTATGGTTCATAGGCAATGGAAACTCTGCAATCAGAGATTTAAGTTCAGGATAGTGTTAATGTATTCGTTGTAGAAATGTTTGAATGATCTAGTTTTCTATTCTAATCATTGAAGTGCAAAACGAAAGCTTACTCATGCATTGTTTCCATGGAAACATAACTAAATGCTATATAAGCAAAGTACGGCAACTATTTTTGGATATGCATGTTTGTGATCTTGATTTGTCATTATCCTAAAGGAATGAAGAAAAGATACAAGTCTTATGAACGATTGGTACAACATCAGATCATAGATGGCATGTCATCATCTTTTCTGAAATCATTATCATTTACGTATTAAGCTTAGTAACCAAGATAAATACATTATAGTGATATTTGGATCTACAAACATTATTTTATTAAACATTATTTCTGTTGGATAGATTTGGACCTCAACGCATTGCATTATTTGAATAATCCCCTGCAATCAAATGATTACATTCATAAATGTAAAACAATTATATTATCAGTTACCGGAAGGTTGACATAAAGTTTGATAGGATTAAGCCTTAAAGGGGCAGTGGCATGCCTTTTATATAAATAAAATGATCTCTCGGAAATGAATAAAAATGCAATAAAAAAGACAGTTCTAAAACAAGCTTACATTGTTTTGAGCTTAATACTTGATAATTGCGTGTACGACTACGGATGACGTGGTCGTGCGATAAGATGTTTGACCCTCTGAAAACATTACATTTTGTATAAACTTATGTTTATTGAGGACAATTTTAAGAAATGAAATTTTCATAAAACGTACAGCTGCTCCTAAAACATTGTTTCATTTATCTCTACGAACTTCTGATTTTTGTTATTCCTTTAAAGTTATTTCATAATTTCAAAAACTTATTTTCCTTTAAATAATGATAGGGGTTTTGCTAGAAAAGAAGATAAGAATTACTTCTATAGTTAACTCAATACATATTAGTTTGCGATTGCAAAACAACTTTATAAATTATATAAGAATATTCAATAAGATGCCAGGAATGACGGTTTATTTGCCCTAAGTGAATCATTGTTAAAAAATTCCGAAGAAAGATTATATCATTGCGCAGTTAACAGTAGTCTCAGCAATTCATAACATGTTTGTGGATCATATATTAAGCAAGATAATCCCATATGAAATAAATAGTACCAACTTCATATAAAACATTTTACGTGCCATTACTACATACGAAATGAAACACACTGTTTGTTTTGAAGTCTCTTTGATAGGTGTATGAATATGGAATAGTTCTTTCAGCCAATCAGAACACGGATTATTTTTAGAACAACGAATTTCCGTGACCATCACGGAAGCTTTTATATCGGAGTAGCCGAACTTTTATATTCTTATTGACATGAATGATGAAACTAGTATTTGACTGGTTTCCATGACAATATTACAAATCAATTTAGTTAAGATTACACGTAATGTGCAACACAGAAATACTTTTAAGTATAGTCTACAATCCTTCTGTTTTTATGGTTGCAACTTCAACGACTTTATACACATTAAATCAGTTAAACACAAATAATACAATGACTAAAAATAATTGTGTCCATGTTTATGTACAATAAACTGACAAATGTTTTAATGAACTATAACATCGATGGTAAGCCAACTAAATAAGATATTTTAAACAATCACTGATAGAACTCTAGACGTGTACAACTACACGTGTACAACTACATTTTCCTTCACAAACACCGAAACCTGTTTCAATATCTATGTAATGGAGAGGCGTCTTTAAGATATGACTTGAAACCAGACGTCGTTTGCCCTATTTATCCTGGGCTAGGAAAAGAAAAGTCCCTCCATTATGGACCATACTTCTATAGATCCCGTTAAGAACGACACAATTTGACGTCACTTACTGCTGTTGTGATCAGCCTGTACGTCTCTGTATAAAAGGGGTAGGAACAAGAGAGAAGTCACCCACTAATCGCCTCACATGCAGACAACACAACAGGGTATTTCCTTTACCGTTCTGCAACCGTTTAACGTCTTAATTTCAGGTATGTCTGGGTTAAACAATCTTAAAAGAGAAAAGCTTTGTTAATGAAAAAATATATCAGATATTGAACTGAAGTGTGCGAATATGAAAGATTGTGATTCAAGTGATTCAATATTTACTTCATGTAAGATATCTTTTTAAATGACCACTTTGGTGTGTAGAAGCATTTTATTTTTATTTTCATAATAAGTGTTAGATCTTGATATTTTTATCATTGACATTTGCGGATAAAAAAATATGATATTATGTTAGTTGATTTTTTTATTCTGTATATTTATTTAATCTGTATACTTAATAAAATCTAGGATGTTAGTCTGCTAGTTCCACTGTGTATTTATAATTGTTATGTGTCAGATGGAAGGTTTAATGGGCAAGTATTTGAAAGATATCACACAACTAAAAAGAATTTAATAAAATCTAGGACGAGCTTAATACATACCAGCTTATTTCTAATAGTTACAGAATATAAGTACAGATAAACTGCCAGACTAACAAGATACATAGGGCTTACCAATCAATATAGAAATATAGTCACCGACATTTTTTTAATTTTGTTTTTTATTTTTTCCCATTTTTACAAATAGTATGACTCCGATACATTGCAATGTCTACATGCGCACAATATACAGAATACATCAATCATTAAACAGGACATGGCATGTCGACCAGAATTTGTATACATGGTTACATTCGGAATGAGTCAACGACATGGTATATGCAATATATCTTCAGCAACCAACTCACAATACTGAAAAAAAGCTCCTTTTTCAGGTTACCCACTAAACGATACAAACTTATACTTTAACCCAAGTACCCAAAACCCCACAGAGTTAAACAAAGGCAATTAAATACAGAAGCTACGACATCAATTAAAATAACAATGTCTTTCTCTTTGGATATAAGGTTAAAATATACATTTGAATATACATAAAATACACATATACATAACAGTATTAATGGGAAAGTTATTAAATGTAAGAAACAAACTATATGCTTAAGTGTCGTGCAACCCGTGAAGTTTTAAAATAATGACATTATGCATTTCTAATTGATTACTGTTACGTACAACAAATTATTATATACTTAAAAGACGAACACAGGTTTTTAGCCAAGGCGTTTTCGAAACGTAAAAAATTGCATGCCATAAAGATCTTGAAATCTGGTCGTTTCAGAATACCTACTAACCAAATTATTTTATCATCTGCATGAATTTTATGAATTTTTCACAGATCATCAATTTATCCATTTTATTGAAAAAGGTCTAAGGGTAATGGTTACCCCAAACACAAAGATAATCGGCTATACATATTTCTGAATGTAATCAGATGTCAATTTACCTAGAATTTTAATTTCTGTCTTCGTCATTCATTTCTAATCAGTTTCACATTTGAAAAAAACCAAAGGATGTCAAGTTACGCCAAATTATCAAAGCTATAAATCTGAAAAATGGCTATATCATCAATTACAAATTACTCAGTTAATTGACGTTTTATACATGTATTAATTCACAGACAATCGTTGCAGCTTTTGGTCGTTTTTATGATAACTATGTTGATTCATGAATTCTATCTAGCTTGTATTTCTATTCTTCCCTTCGAAAAACAATCGTAACACTTCAAGGATATGTTTGTTCCACTAAATATTTTCAAAAGGCTAAATCATACTTGATAAATCTGTATGTGCGTAGTGAAGTTGAGCTTTCCCCATTTACTTTTTCCGCTCCTATTTGTTTTTACATTGCTAATGCAAATTGCTCCCACTAGTTAATTGGAGACAATTTAAGTATGCTTGTATTACTTGATTTTACGACAATCTTGAGTACAACGTCATGCTTTCACTTTGCAGGTTTTCAAGATGGCGATCAATACACCATTCGCCTCCCTTGTATTGATACTAATGTTGAATACGTCAGCAACATCTCAAGGTAAATAAACCAAATATACTTATTACAAAAAATAACCATACACTTTAATGCATATTATCGGTCACTATATGAACTTTAGAATATATATTGAAATTAGGTGTTGAACTTATTTAAACATAATTAATGTGTGATTCGTCACAGTTGAAAACTCTGTAACTAAAATAATTAAAGGTGAATTCTACAGATGATCATTAATGAACAGTGTTATATTTCACCTTGAATCAATTTTACATTTCACAAATGTCTTAATTTGGATTCGAGACACTGTTTTAATTACTCAAGAGCCTGCTCTGCAATTTTACATGACAGTCGACATGATAGGGACATGATACCTACGTTATACTTAATAATATATCTAAAGTTTCGTATGTGTATGATGAACAATTTAAAGAAGTGATAGTGTAATAAATACATACAAGGTTAATCCATACAATGTAAAGATGCCATCATCGCTCCCTGTTACTGGATCTCGAACATATCAACTGCCACGCTCATTACTAATTCTTACTTACAAACTACTCTGAGAGAGCCTGCTCTCTTAATCTAACCTTTTCCGAGCTATTGATGATCTTGAAACAGCTTTTAGATAGATAAATCAAGGTATGGTTAATAAGCAATCTTTAAGTACCTGCATGATATAGAAATCAACAGACGGATCTTTATGATATGCTCTATTATATAGTCAAATCATTTCATTGCAGATTGTACTGGCACGTACACGGCTTATATCGTGCTTGACGGTTCCGAGAGTATCAAGTCGGACAATTTTGAAACAGCAAAGCTAGCCTTAAATGACTTTGTGCATGACAGCTTGAACATAAACCCACAGAATAGAATCGGGGTTATCGTGTACAGTGATTCTGTCACTAACAACATCACAGCCACTTCCAACAGACAGGTGCTTCAGGAATCAATCATCAACATAGCATATCCAAGTTCGGGGACTGCCACCCACCTTGGTATCTCTACTGCGACATATTACTTGGTTAATGACCCTTTTCCAAACAAGAAAATAATGGTTGTTATCACCGATGGTCTGTCGGGTCAACGACTTAGAACAGCGGAAGCAGCTAACATTGCCAAAAATAAAGGGATAAAACTCTACGCTGTTGGATTAACGGATTTCTTTGATGATTTCATTGACTTCAGACAGCAATTCTTTGCAGAATTAGAGAGCATAGCTAGCTCTGGAGCAGATATTTATACGATTAAAACGTTCAATCAACTTGCTGATTTAATGTCAGGGATTGCAGGGTTGCTGTCAAATGAATCAAGTGAAGTGTGTACTTCTGTTGGTAGGTTGATGTCACAGGTTACATTCGCACTTCTATAAAAAAATCTTTTTTGGTAATACGCGTATTTTAGGAAAAGTAACTGATCCCTGTTTCAATTTTCGGTATATTACTTCATATAATTAATGTCCATAAAGTCAAATCAATAAAATTGATGAACTTTTAAATCAACATCAAAACATATTCTCTTAAGCTTTAAATATGTCTTACAAATTTTCAGCTCTTCATATACAAGCTTATGTTTTGATATATCCTTGAATATACTTGTTATATGTGAAATTATCTCTATTTACAGTGAGGATATCATATCCAATGGAAGACAAAACGGTGTTGGAAGGAAGTACCGTCATACTGTCAACCACCTTGAGCCAGGTGGACATAACTAATGGCAGTTGGACATTTGAAGGCAACCCACTCTTGTCCAACGTCAGATACAACGTAACAGTAGCAGGGAGTGTTCAGGCATTGATGATAACAGATGTAGGTCTGTCGGACGGAGGCGTCTATCGTTACACGTACTCTACTGTTACATCTGGTGCATCTTTGACAGTTCTAGGTGAGGCCATATATATTTAACTTTTCATCAATCAAACTTTTAGTACTATTTGTTCTCACATCAACATAAACGTTTGGCTAAGAAGAATTCAAATGTTAGAACAAAACTGAACTTCTCACCCATGAGGGTACATACACAGTTTCTTTTTAAAAAAAGATGTTTTAATGAGAAAATTATTTTCTAGAAATGTTGAAACACTTTCTTTAGTGAAAGCGAGTACAACAGGGAAATGGTCATCCATATTCTCTGCGTTTGTCAATGCATACGTCAGCAATTACAACATTTACATTTAAATTTGGATTTGATATGTTTGGACAGTTGTTTGCAGTATTATTCCGGGCTAATTAATAGGCGTGTTCGTAATATCACAAAATTAAGAAAGTTTAAACTAAACCATCAAGCATTCTTTGACTATTGCCTTAGTTTGTTTTTATCTTGATTTTTGTTATATCAAGGCTTTACGATTGGTTAGTGCAGCAAGGCAAATTGTATACAACAACAAATGTATTTTTTGAAAAAATAAATAAATGCATCCTGTTTTCTTTTGTCACTTGTCAGCGCTTTGAGCATGTCCCTCCTGTTGACGTGGAATCCAGCGCTATATAAATAGCCTTATTATTATTATTTTCCACAGCTTTAATGGACAATCAAACAACCCAGCTCGGAGAAACAATAAGATTTCAAACTCGTGTGTCACCAAATCAAGTGGGACAATGGCTTAAAGATGGCGTTTCACTGAATACTTTGAAGGGAAAATGTGAAATTCTTGAATATAGCACATTTCGTCAACTGACCATCAACAACCTCAATACATCAGATGCTGGACAATATGCCTTCAGACTCAATGGTGTGAACACGTCAGCATTTCTTGACTTTCGTTCTTCAACAGGTGAGTACAATCCCTTTCAAATTTTCATCATTGATATCAAATATTTCCTATACCACAGATCACAGTTACATTCGAGATAAAATCTCTTCCATGAACGTTGAAGGTAACTGGACTATTTAAATGTTGCTTATTCAAGGCATAATTCAGTAGCCTGACGTTGCAACTCATTTCAATTATGTTTATCCACATAGAATTAAAATGAACACTTAAAATAGCAAAAACACATAGCGATATGTATTATTTTAAAAGGTTACTTCTAAAAAATATATGTATTTTTGGCACATAAACGAAGAAGGTATTCTGTATTTCATAGAATATCTCGTCTCACTCTTCTGAAAGAGTTCATTCAAATTATATCAATGTATGACACATTTATTATTTTGTGAGTTGAAAGTGTTGAAAGTCCTCTAAGAAAACAAGCACATCAACTATATCAATATAATGTCGAGCGTGTCATTTGTCAATCAGAAGTTATATTGTGGATTTTTAATAATGATTGTTTTGGATTTATTCCTTTCAAATCAGCATTAGAAATTTTTCTCAATTCATCTTTGAACGTCTTCAATGTGTTCAAGCATTAAAATAATTCATTTTAAATGATGATACAGTCAATGTTACATTTGTATCTCTGCTCCTTATCTAAATTGGATGGAATCAGGTTTCTGCCGATAGGCTAAACATACGGCTTTCAATATATTTATTATGATTTTTCCTTTCGCTTGCATTGTGATCTCTTGTTAAGATCGCACTTAATCTTCATTTAAATTTTCCACACGTAACTTATTTACTTTTTGATACGATGCCCTAGGGCAAATTATAATTTTTTCATTGTAACGTCACGTCAAAAACAATGCTTTGACGTCACAGTTCGCCTATGACGTTGTGTTCCGAATGCGCTTATGCCCATGCTTGGATGTTGATTTTGATTAGTTTCTTTGATTTCTCGACTTCGGTAATAAACAAAATATCATATGAGTGTCCATGACTACTATGTTTACGACACTCGTGCCTTAATATCAGTATATCCCTCGCTCTCGCTCGGGAAATACTAATATTAATCACTCGAATCGTAAACATCATATGTCATCGACACTCATATAATATCCTCTATGTAATGTTAAAGATGACAATGATTATAACCTTCATTCATGGATTGCAGAGCAGTCCAATTATGATGTTTTTCCCCAATACAATCAAAGCTACGTTTGTGCAATGGTGGATATCCTTCGTCACCTCAAAACCTAAACAAATAATGACCGAACTTTTCAGTCACAGTTACACTTCTGTTAATCCACATTATTTTGTCTATAAAATCAATTAGTGAAATGTCATATTTCAAATTACAATTTAGACAGATATTTCCCCAAAGCTTGTCGTTGCAGTGAATGTAAAAAAGCATTTTCAATGCAACTCTTATCAATGTATTCAACTGGTGTCTATGCCTTGCCGCCTTTCCAGTTCAGGTGTCCAAAAGGTAGAGCAGTGCAATGTCCCAAACAAACGCGTCGGCGTGTTACAGTTCATTAGATATCTATAAACCCATGAGTAACTGACACATATACTATGGGAGCAATGCCAGTTTGATGCAGCGATATGGGAGGCATATGAAACAACAATTTCTTCTAAAAAGAAGTCTTAAACTCCGAATGTCAGCTTAAAAACCCAGATCCAGTTTCTTTTAAATCATTTTACTGTCAAGATTTGCCAATCCCACTATTGAAAGATTGGGCGTTGTATATTTCTATACTGAGACTTCTTTCTCTAATATGTTTTTCTGTCTACACCAACTCTCTTTCATGAAGAAAACGTCCCACACAACAGCATTGTATTGATAGAGAGTTGGATACCGTTTTTTTAAACAATTGTGAAGCTTTGTTATAGATCATTTCACCGTTTCTAGTATGAACTCTTTTAAGATTTTACCTAAACAACTCCATTGTGGAAAACGAGAATGATCACGAAAAAATGTCATCTGTCTAATTTGCTGACTTCAAAAATTTTACAGGGGTAGTAATAAAAGAAACAGAGCGTCAATGATAACCTAAAGGTATTTAACATACGTAAACATTGTACCATTACGCATTCATGGTTGTCCTGCGGGGAGTTTATGACGAGGATGTAGAAAAATCTATGTGACATTGTTACTACACACAGCAATCAACCATGTAATAATTGAAATTATTTTTAAAATGTAGAAATACAAGTATACCGGAACTAAAAACAGATGTTTTACAATTATTCTGAAAAATGTCCACACATCTGAATTATTCCAGTTAATCTATTCTACTTCTAAACCTTTCTAAATGACGCATCTTCTTTTTTTTAAAATTCGGCTGTATTGCATATTGAGAAGTTTGCATGTCTACAGGTAGAGATGGTGGATGGTCACCCTTTGGAGACTGGAGTCCAGCATCTAGTTGTCAAGCAACGTGTGGTCCGACCGATCGTATGTGGATTAGAAGGAGGACGTGCACGAACCCTAGCCCAACTCCAGGAGGCAAGCCTTGTTCTGGACAGTCCTATGAGACGCAAACAAGGCCATGTGAAAACAATCCTGTGTGCCCTGGTAACTCTACTTCTGTCACTGTATAAGTTTGTAATTCTAAGGTTCAGGTTCAGATAGGTAATTGGTAATCACTTCTCAATCACGTTTGCTATTTATATGAGATAATTACCCCCAACAACCTGCATATCAAATACCTTGATACTTGGGGGCAAGTAATTTTTTTTATAAACTCTTCTTGATATGTCTTGGTTATATACAACAAACCAAGTGCGTATTATACATAATGAATTAAACGTTTGAAAGATAGGAATTGATGCCATTGTTTAATATACATTGAGGCTGGTATATACATAACGTTTTGGTTACGCCTAAAATCGCCCAGACAACAAGTCGACAGGTTATCTGAATTAAACATAGAAACAATGATGACTTGTACACAAGAAAAGTACAGTATAAATTAAAAAAATGGCCATCATACATAATAATTTACCAAATGTATCTAGTTTCTGCAATTGACGGTAACTGGGGTCCGTGGAGTCAATGGACTGAACCCTCCTGTAGAGTAACATGTGGAGGGGGGAATATTGTACGAGAGAGAAGGAGGGAGTGTGACAGTCCTGCACCCAGCAATGGAGGATTCTGTTCTGACCCAACAACTAATGTACAGAGGGAGAATCTCAGGTGTAACGAGGACACATGTACAGGTAGGAGACATATCAAAATAACCTTTTTAATGTAGAAAAATAAAAAGATTCCCGTTTACTTTTTTACACGATTAGTATTCATAAAAACTGATTTTAGATAAAAACATAAAGCTGATTATAACAGACGCTTATTTCATTCATGGCGAATCAATAAAAAGCCTTACCTTCAGAGTTCGGAATAACTCTTGGAAATCCTATTCAAGGTTTTTGTGTTATGCTTCTCTGCAATTGCCTCTTTTTTATAACATATTGTTACTTTTCAAGATTCAACAACAATGTGCAATAAACAATACAAAAGATACCATATGTAATTATCTTTGTTCCCAGGTGCAAATATCTTTAGAGCAGATATTTCTTAAAGACACAAGTCTGAAAGAAAATACTAGAGACTCCCTATCAATTGAAATGACAATAAAGTCACATGTAAAAGTCAGATGTAAAATGTAGCCGTGATTTCCTTTTTCAGTTGAATTTGGCACATTTTTGAAAAACTGTTAAAGAATATAAAATTCAAAATCCATATTTATAACGACTAATCTGATTTCATACACTTTTCTTATCTAAGTATATGCACACGTATATTAAACACTGTATGTCCGCAGTATATTAAACACTGTATGTCCACCGTTATTGCAAGCATTTGATCATAACTTACCAGAGATCCGATAGTTCTGCCAACCGGAGCTTTCATGCTCGTGGTGAGATTACCCAAGTAGTACCGATTAATGGATAGAAGCCAGTCCAAATTCGTGTCCTTTTAAAACCTGCTGTCTGTCTCTCTGCCATTGCCTTTTTTCCCCTGGACTCTCCCCTCTCTTTTGGATGATGTTCATCCACGTGTTGCTTAGCTGAAACACTGTCGAAAACACGTTGAATCCTAACTTACTCACAGCCATTGATGGAGGGTGGACATCCTTTGGAGAGTGGGTTCCTGCTAGCAATTGCCAACGAACTTGTGGTCAGACCGAGCGATTGTGGATGAGGGAGAGGTCGTGCACAAATCCCACCCCATCGCCGGGAGGCAGGTCATGTTTTGGTGTCTCCCAGGAGATACAAGCAAGACCATGTGAAAACAGTCCAGACTGTCCCGGTAAGAGTTCAGCAATATGTATTTCAATATCAATACTCAACATGAGGACTATTTTTATAATGTTAAGCTGAATCATTTAAAGGTAAATGTCTTGATTCGTTAGGATAAGTAATTTGTTGTGATACTTCTATCATTGATAACATCTTCTAAAGCATGTAATGACCGTCTCATAGTAATATTAGTAATGTGAGATAGGATAGAATGTGACTGTACAACATCACCTTTAGTTTCCTGAAATTACATAACCCTATATTCTTCTTCTCTAAACGAGATCTCAGTACGTTGTCTAAAACTTTTCAACGCTTCGTCTTAGGATACATATAGAATTTGGGAATTGAAAACATAACGTCAATTTTAAAGCTTTGATCAATGTAGTAAAACGGGTCATAGGATATCTTAATCATATGTGTCTTTGAATTTGAATAATAATCTATGGATGAGGAATTATAAGATTAAACATTTGAGACCACAAAACCCCTTTCATCCTTCCATTTCAAATACAATTATAAAAGAGCTCAACATTCTTTCGCTCTATGATATTGTTTTGTAATGTATAGAACATTACACATTCTATAGTAGACACTTAGATTTGTTAAGGGGAACGATGTTATGTTTGCACATGCTTCAAATAAGGTTATATATATGTCAAAAAAGTTCACCTTCATAACTTAAATGAGATACAAGTCAATGATTTTACCGCATGCAAGAGTAGTTCAAGAATATAATGTTTAACAGTACATGGTGTATGGGGACCATGGGGAGCTTGGTCGGAGCTATGTGGAGACAAAACATGTGGAACGTTTCCTGGTCGGAGGCTGAGACAGAAGGAGTGCAACAACCCCGCCCCCAAGGCTGGAGGAGACTTTTGTGAAGGGGAAGGTTTTGATACGGAGGAGTTTGAATGTGTTAAACCAGAGTGTGACGGTAATGACATTTCATAGATATACCATGTAACAAAATATGAAAATATTTGTCATCCTGATTTCAAACGAATGTAGAATAACACGATCTGATTAGAATTGTATGGATAATTTTTTTAATGTTAAAATATTGTATAAAAAAGATGATATTTAATCAATAATCAAACTTACTCAACTGCCTTTGCAGAATTGAACGGTGTGTCAAAGTGACAGTTTAAAGACAACAATGATAACAAATGTTAAACATGATTACTACTTTGCCAGGATTATTCAAATGTTTAATAGTTTACATTAGACAGAGAACAAATATTTGGGATTGCACATCAGCTGAGAATGTGCATCTGAACATGGAAATTTAAATGAGATAACGTAATGGATTGTGGATTGTGGCCAGATGAATTGTAAAGTCTTGCGGAGAAATGTTTTAAATACTTCCAAATCTCAGAGGCTGAGACGAAGGGAGTGCAACAACCCCTTCCTCAGAGCAGTGAGGCTGCTTTCAGACCGTTGTGGAGAGAAGAGCCTCTTGAAGTGTACGTTCGAATCCCGCAAGATTCATTATATAAAAGCTTTTATTCCTTGGAACACAGTCGATTTCATTCAGACTGAGCAATTGATAGCAAAACATATAAAGGGCAATACCATAGCGACATGGACAAAATTTATATACATACAGCACATAAGTGCATAAGATAAACGGTCAGACCAGAAGCTGACAAACTTAATGTGATTAATATATGAAATTCCCCTATGGTCATCTTTCGGTGTTTCTTTCTTAATTTCGGTTTATATTTAGACCATCGGCCTATAACAACATAGAATACGCTAATATCAACAAACATAATGCACTTGCGTATACATCAAGACATATAAGATGTAGTAACTGATTCACGGAATTCCATAACATGGTAAATGAACATTGCAATTTTTCTTATGCATTCTTCATTTTTATTTGACATTAATTCAATAAAGTGGTGTTTTGACCTTAATGCAACATTAATACATGTAAGGTCAAACGAAAAGATTTCCAACTCTTCCTGTTTCGCCCTTGACATCACAGCCCACATACAAAATGTCCTTTTGACAGGCCAATCAGAAGACGGTTTGCAAAATGAACTTCCGATGTCAATTATAAAGATGACATGGCACTGACCTGTCGCGTTTGAAGAAAAGCCTATTGAAAATCTTAATTTCAAGTGTAATTTCAAATATACTTTACATAAATACACGATAGATCTATCACATTAGTGGTCGATTTATATTTCCTGAAGAGTTTGAAAAGTTTATACGTAAGGTGTAAATAAAATTATTATACAGCTATCATTGTAAATATTTTTATGATTTTAATAGAATGTTTCTCATTGAAATGTATCCGTCTTCAAACTAAATCCTCGCCAAATTATCGTGTTAAGAATAATGGCGCAGTCAATTTGTGTTATGTTAGGAAAAAACAATGTGACTCAAATTTTGAGCACGGAAAGATAAGGTGTTTAAACTTGATGGAGACAAGGTTATTTAAAAAAATATCAACATATAAAAAAGTATATTTTGACTGCTGCACGTACTAAATGGTGATTTTTTCGTTTCAATGAACGTCCATTGTAACAAGCTCTCAATCTTTGAAGAAATCTAATAGTGCACTACAGATTTTCTCTCTCACGTTTTATGAGGGCAAGGTTGAACATGATTACAGTCGGATGGATGGATCTCGATACATATTCACCTTGCCGTGGGAAGACGTACTCGGTCTTGAATATATCAACTGCCAGGGTTAATACTTCTTATTACTTATTCACTATTCTGAGAGAGCCAAGGTTATTTAATCTCTTTTCAAGTGACTGACCATCATGAAACAACGCTTAATGGAAAAATATGTATGGTTAATAGGCCAACGTCATAGACGTATGCATGGTGTAGAAATTAAATATACAAAACTTTTAAAATGCTCTATTATATATCAAACTCTTCTCATTGCAGGTTGTATTGGCACGTACACAGCTTATATCGTGCTTGACGGTTCTGAGAGTATCAAGATTGAAAGTTTCGAAAAAGCAAAGGTAGCCGTAATTGACTTTGTGAATGAAAGCTTGAACATAAACCCACAGAATAGGATTGGGGTTATTGTGTACAGTGATACCGTCACCAGCAACATCACAGCCACTTCCAACAGACAGGTGCTTCAGGAATCAATCATCAACATAGCATATCCAAGTTCGGGGACTGCCACCCATCTTGGTATCTCTGCTGCTACCAATTACTTGGTTAATGATTCTGATGAAGGCATGAAAATAATGGTCGTTATCACTGATGGTTTGTCCGGCCAACGACTTAGAACAGCAGAAGCAGCTAACATTGCCAAAGAAAAAGGGATAAAACTCTACGCTGTTGGATTAACGAAGATCTTTGACATTTTTACTGAATTCAGACAGCAATTCATGTCGGAATTAGAGAACATAGCCAGCCCTGGAACAAATATTTATACGATTAAAGAGTTCGATCAACTTGCAGATTTACTGTCAGGGATAGCAGGGTTGCTGTCAAATGAATCAAGTGAAGCGTGTACTTCTGTTGGTATGTTGATGTCACAGAATAACTTCGCACTTCAATAAAACATTTTTTTATCATAATGTGTTCTCTTAATAAATTAACTTATTATTGCTAAAATTTCTATATATCATTTTAAATAGGTACATCAAGAAATATTATTATAACATTAATATTAACATTATAACATTAACATTATATATAACATTAATATGTGTCAATTTGTTGTGTTTCATATAAAAGCTTATTATTTGATAAATGGTTATGGATACTGTGTTACATGTGAAATTATCTCTGTTTCCAGTGAGGATATCATATCCAATGGAAGACAGAACGGTGTTGGAAGGAAGTACTGTCACATTGTCAACTACCTTGACCAAGGCGGGCATAACTAATGGCAGTTGGACATACGAAGGCAACCCACTCTTGTCCGACGTCAGATACAACGTAACAGTAGCAGGGAGTGTTCAGGCATTGATGATAACAGATGTAGGTCTGTCGGACGGAGGCGTCTACCGTTACACGTACTCTACTGTTACATCTGGTGCATCCTTGACAGTTCTAGGTGAGGTATTTCTTTATGTTACGGTCGGTCAATCAAGCTATCAAGTGTACAATGAACGAATAATACAGAATACTTTCTGTAGATACCAGTACTAATAGCCATTTGGTTCAGTAAGACGTCAATTGTAATAATGAAACTAAACGTCTCATCCATGCCAACAAATGTAGAATTTCCAGAAAGGTTGGAAAATTACAAAAATTACAAAGGGCCACAGAGTATGTTATTGGAAGTCAAATATTTCAAACTACATAAATGGTTTTATTTTGTTTAGAAGTAGTGGTTGTTGATGAAAATCTGTATCTTAGTTATTGTAAGTTTAGCATAATGTTAATAATCAGATGACAGTAGTGTTTTTGTGATCGAAAACAGGACAATGGCGCTCGCCAATGACTCAAACGTAAATTTGGAAACTAATTTTCAGCAGTCAAAAAGATAAATATTAATTGGCAGTATTAAGTAGTCCTTTAACTGATATCTATGTAATTGATGCAGAATTTCGACTTCCTTACATTTATATTGCTGTTTTTCATGTATAATTGAATACGGAAATCTCATTATTTTGAAATGATTGAGATAAAAATAAAAGTTTAGAAGATCGATTTCAACATAACTCAGGTCATATGATATGTTAACTCTTATTTAACCGACATAAACGTCATCAAACATACTCTATGTCAATTGAAGCAGATGGCATATGTTGTATGAAAAATCATTTCATGCAAAATCATAAGAATATTTGTTAACATCACAAAGATCTGGGAAAGATTCCACCAAACCGTCAAAGACCAAAAATATCATGACGTGACTAGACCACACATAGTAAATTGAGTTTTCAAATTGTCTAATGTTAAATTGCTTAAGAAAAAACCATCAGGTTTCCTTCTACTACAGCTTTGATGGACAATCAAACGGCCCAGATCGGAGAAACAAGAAAATTTCAAACTCGCATATCACCAAATCAAGACGGACAGTGGCTTAAAAATGGCGCTCCACTGAATACTTTGAACGGCAAATTTGATATTAGCAAGCTTAACACATTCCGTCAACTGACCATCAAGAACCTCACTACATCAGATGCTGGACGGTACACCTTCAGAGTCAATGGCGTGGACACGTCAGCATTCCTTGACTTTCTTCGCGCAACTGGTAAGACTAATCCTCCTTTTTAAGTCTTCGTCATCGTTTTCAAATATTTTTATTAACATAGATCACCATTTAAACGATATTGTTTAAAAATACCTATTCAAGGCATCTCCCAGAAGCCTAACAATCTTCAGGGACATATATATACATATATATAGAATTGTCAGTCCAATTATCTTAACCTGTTTAAGCTCATTGCAAATCACTTAATGATCATCACAACAAGAAAACAATCTTACAAAGTGGAATCACACAGTTGTTCTCTTATGAATTACTCGTGGTGATATGAAATTGAACTAGATATTATCCAACAACTGGGAGTTAACTTTAATTTTAATAACAGTTAATTTACAACCCTTGTCATTGTATTCAACCTGTCTATGCCTTGCTGCCTTTTCAGTACCAGTGTCAAAAATATATGATAGTGTATTATCCTCTTGTATGACGTCATCCTGTTTCACTTCATTAAATATATATAACCATGGGTAACAGACATGTTATATTATTGGAGTAAAATTTAGTAAAAATTGGGTGATGTACATTTTGTATAAATGATCGTCCATCACCGATATGAAGTAATTTACCGTCTACTCCCCCTCTGTTTGATTTCATATCATTTCAAGATTTACCACGTGATGGTGTTTAATTTCTGAAAGTGTTGTAAATAAGGTTTACTATTTACAATTGTGAAGTTTTGGCATAGAGCAAGAAACGAATTCTAGATTGAACCCTCTTATCTTTTACGCAAATAAGTCCTTTGCGGAAAAGAAAAGGATCTTGAAAATTGTGTAAACTGTAAAATTCAAATAGTTCAGCTCGTCAAACTTTGGCTAGCTCACATAGTTTACAGAAATTAATGTCAAGAGTATTCATAAACAATAAAGAACGTCTATGATAACCTACAAATATACAGATTAGATGTACTACTTTGCAGACCCGCTGGCTTAGGCTTAGGCATATTTCATGTATCACTGATACTAAATCACATCGGGTAGTGGTATTGATATTGTTACATTGCTGTTGTCGGAACCCTAGGAATGTGGCCATATCTGTTTTAATTTGCGTTTAGAGAAATGAATGACATTGTCACGATAGTTTACAAGATAACCGTCGATGACGCAATTGATCCATTGATTTTGCAATTTTGATAACTGATATTGAGTGTTGTACGTACGTACTTATTCTTATTCTCTATTCATGTTAGTCCCAAATTCATTATCAGTCTTATAAACCGTTAGGATGGTACTTTTGAACAAGGTGTGAGCACAATACTTACACGAAAACAAAGGGGTTTGTTTTCTAATGATAATTTTGTGTCAATCTGAAAGGCACATCTTAGTTTTGCAACGTAATTCTGAAGACACATGAAAAGAATGTTACAAGATCACTATTAACAAGTTAGAGACAATGACATCAAAGTATCAAATTATCAATGAACAGGTATGTATGTAGTTTTCTCTACATTTGATATAAACCGTAAAAGGCCTAGGGGAGCAAGATGCGCTTACATAAATAGGTAATTTTGAATCAGTTCCTGTTTTATCTAATTGTAATGATTCCTGTTCATTTTTAAAAAATCGTATCTTTTACCCGGTATCTTTCAGATTTGAACATACTGAAAAACATTAAGGAATGAAAGAATTGATTAAATAAGATATGAAAATAAAGTCCAATACTGAAACAAATTAGATATTATTATTAGATTATTAGATACATGTAGGATTAGCTCAATTCAGACCGTTTTCGTTACAGGGCAGTTTGGCGTCACGGCAATCATTGTACTGGATGGATCAGAAAGTATCACGGCTTCAAATTTTCTAACAATGAAAGCTACGCTACAAAACGTCGCTCAACATGCTTTATCCACGAATGCTTTGATAAAGATAGGTGTTGTCGTTTTCAGTGATAATGTAACACAAATTATCGCTGCAACGTCTGACGTTCAGTCACTATTAACTGAAATAAGCAAAATTGACTACCCGAACGCAGGAACTGCCACCAATCTCGGCTTAAGAGCAGCGAGACAACTCTTACTTGATGAAAATCCTGAAGACGGAAAGTTCATATTTCTTTTGACTGATGGAGTCTCAAACTACCCAGAGAAGACCTTATCGGCAGCCAATCAAGCAAAAGCCGATGGAATAACAATTGTTGTCCTTGGGGTCACCGAGAACGTGAGAATGTTCCCAACATTAAAGGCGCAGTTTGATACAGAAATGAACGATATTGCATCTCCCAGTTTTCTACTCATTTCTGAGACGTTTGACGGTCTCTCTACTGCGACAGCATCCATTTTACAGAGGCTTTTTGGTTCTGGTGAGTCCTCCAAAGACGTTACAATGATTTATAGAAGATACAAATATCAAATTATTATTCCCTATTTTATTTTACCTTACAGCGACTTAAAACACCAAGAGTATGAGACTAAACCGCCATAATATATTGTCAGCTAACATGCTGATTATAACCTAGCTTATCATATGCCTTTATAAAATTTGGTATTATTGTTTACATAGAAAACCATACCATATTTTCTGAGGCAATAAGTTCAGCAACATCGATATGCATGTTTGATTCTAATGAGCTTCAGAATAAAATTGAAATTATTTTAGTGAATTCCTTAAGGTTTACTTCAAATCCCCGACATATAAAGGATAGGGCAGATGACAGTTCATCTGGATTTAAGTCACTTCCTTAGTTTCTAATATGTTGGTCCTTGTCTTGACATTGTTTGTTTGGTCTTCTCAGTGAATGAGTGAAAGTCGATTGCTGTATGTTTTATTGTTTTAATCTGCAGCTGTGTGGAGTGTATGGGGACCCTGGAGTAATTCTCATTGTCCGGTGACGTGTGGAACAGAAGCAGTGAGACCATCATCTAGAACACGCACCTGTCTATCTGGATCTCAATCCAACTCAGACTGTAGAGGACCCTCTTCAAAGGAAGGTTATGTGTCTTGTGGATTAACGAGCGAGTGTCCAGGTTAGGGTCGTCATTTTCAATGCATCTTTCACAAGTATTGTATTGCACAGGGTTACTATATAACTAATTAAATGAGGAATCACACGATTAAAAAGGCTATAGGGTCAATGTTGTCGAAAATATTGTTATTTCCTTCGATGTTTAACAGATTTTGCTGATTTCCATTTCCTTCAGTGAAAAAAACTGCAGGTGTAATCTTGGCTGAAAGAACTCATTTATCAGCCCTTAAGATTTAATACTGCTTATTTTTAAGACAGACTGATTGATTGAACTAAAGTATCTGAAATGATATCAAAATCATAAAGATGTGAAGTTATAAAAGCGCACTAATGATAAATCTATAAACCGTTAAAAAGGTAAATCAAAGGTGAGAAATGACCTTTACAATGACTTGCTTTACCATACCAACGTAGGATAATCAAGGTGACCCTTTTTTAAATTTTGAAACACAACCTATCTACAGAAAATAAAAGATGGTACAATTTCTTTTTTAATAGGTTCTTCACAATACACATATGTGATCGTTGGTATCATTTGTGGAGCAGTCGTGTTGCTTGTTCTGATTGTGTGTATTGTGATCATCTGCAGGAAGAAGAGGTAATATTCTAAGTATTTCTTTCTACACTTTTCTTTTCCTTGTCTAAACGAGAACAATGTTATTTTAAAACGTTTTTCGCCTGATTAATATGACATATTTTATTTATTAATTAATCAGATGACATATCTTCAACAAATCTTTCTACTGAAAATCATGAAATTTTTCACAAGAATCTAGAATTGAATAATTTCCCCCCACAAGATTATATCATAAGTTTATTTGATATCTTTATTTGATTTTTCAGCTGTGAAGCTAAGACGGAGGGAGAGCAACCACCTGTCAATACTTTTCCATCCACAACATATACCAACCATACCTACACGGAGTTGAGTGAAACATCCACTGCACCTGCAGAGACGCTTACCAAGACCGATCGGGAAAATGGATATATAGATATCAATGGGGATCCGCCGATGAAAATTCGACTGTAGTTGATCAAGACCTTTAGCATTTACCCTGCCTATTATGAGGAAAGGTTTAGATCTCAAGTGACTATTAATTGTAGACAGCATTAAAGCACAAATCACCCAACAAATAAGGTAGTTTCTTACCCAAGCGGGCACAAATATGCCGGGAATTAAAGTTTTCATTATGGTCACGGGAATTACAGTTTTTCTTAAAATAACTCGAGATCTGATTGGCTGACAAAAGTATTACAATTCATTCGTTCAGTGAGTCGATCGTACCCGTGTCACAGAGACTTCATAACAAACATTGTTTTTAATTTTTTATGTCAATATTAAATGTATGTCAATGTAAAATTGCAGAGATTACATTTAACTGCGCCATGACATAATCGTTGTTCGTCGCGCTTGAATAGAAAAACCGAGTTTCCTTGCAACTCGCCTTCACGAAGGTGTTTTCCAAAAGTACCGCAAATATTCTTAGATTTTACTTGGGTAAGAAACGGAATAACCAACTCGAAGCTTGGAATTACGGTTTATATGTCCCTCGTGAATTATTGTGATAAATTCCTCGCTTAAGCTCGTAATTTTTAACAATAATCCACTCAGGACAGATAAACCGTAATTCCTCGTATCATGTCAATTATTCTCATAGTTATTTGCTGCAATCATAAGTTGCAGTTTTCACTTCAGCTTTTCCTTTTTGCCTGGTACCTGTTATGCTTATCTTCACTACAGAATGCATGTATCCGAAATAGGAGTGGACTCAAGATTTATTATCCCTTTTTCATCTAAATATATGAAATAGCATGAAACATAAAAAAACTAAAGCTTACATAGATGTTTATAACAAATTGTATAATTAGTTGCGAGATGATGTTTCCGAATTTTGTCCTTTCTAATTTTTACTGTTTTTAGAAGGGCTGTTTGTTAACACTACCATAAGCCTGTAATGTTTTATTCATATATGTAGCTCATAAATGTTATGATATTTACGATTATAAGATGAAAATGTGATATTAATTAGATATTTAACATCGAAATTTATTCAAGACGTGTTGTTTATTTTCGATGAAGGTATTTGCACATAATTCAAAACTGTAATATATATCAGCTGTTTTTCTTAATAAGATATCAGAAGCAGTTATTTTTGTTGCAAAATCTTAGATGGATATTTGTATGCCAGTAACACCAAGTAATTGAGGTTATAAAGAATGAAGGAATCTTTGCTTTCAAATTGCAATGTGCTCGAAACGGATTTTTCTGAAAGTTCGAAAATACTTGGAGCAAAGATTCCATGATTTTACTTTGGGAAGCAAATGCATTGAAAAGAAAATGATAGGAAATCTATTCCAAACTGTTAATGTCATAAAGCTAAAATGAAAATTTTTTAATAATTTTTTTTTTCAATTAGAAGTAGTTTTGTATTCTATTCCTTAATTTTTCTAAACTTTGACTAACTTAAACATTGGTTTTCTTTCTCTTAATAGGTTTGTTTTCTTCTGTAACTAATGAGAATTATGAAAATAAAGTTCTTCGCGTAAACAAAGAGCTGTTATGTGTTGTACTTAATAACAGTGTATTAGAAGAAGAAAACAGTCATGCAAATTTTCCTTATGATATCACTTAATATATGCGTTTCACCCTTGCTTGCATATGATGACTTTGATCAATATATTATTATCAAAAGGTGGAAATTTTGACAAAACTTTATCAAATTTGTGCGATTCCAAACAAAGTCTTATCGAACAAAAACATACCTTGAATTATACCTATTCTGGGTTATATCGACTTCAATATAACATTTATTTTTACAATTCCATTTAAATAATCATTTCTCTTGGTGTAATCATAAGATCTCAGATTACATGTGCATGATCCTATATCTATCTGTCCAATGGGCATCTGACACTAGTCCCACTACGAATGTATGTTAAATCGCTAGTTTCATCATGAAACGTGTGACAAATAGTAAAATGTATGCAAAAATGACAAAGTTGATACGGATAAACAATACAGGGCAATTACAAGGTCGAGTTTTAAAAGGGAACACGCCTTCTTTAAAGAAAAAAAATATAAAACACAGTGCATTTCCACTACCTAGCACAACCGAGTTCGTCAATGCAACAGAGCAACCAAGCATAACCCAATTGCTTATTCTTCAAGGACATCTGACCATACTCATCGAGTACCATTTAGAATGTTAAAATGTCAAATTTTCCATTTGTCATGTTTCTCAAATATCCTAAATACCTTAAGTTCAGTAGATTTGAATCTCATTGTTATTTTACTCAGTGAAAATACGGATTTTATTTCCACCGTTGAAAAGCATCTTTCAACATTGAAAATATTAAAAATAGAATAATTAATACTCACTTTCCACCTCCAGACGCTCAATCCAGACCGGCAATGAAACATACATAGTTAACTCTAGACTATTGTTATTCCTCTCTAAAACAAGTTAAGTGAGTCTCAGGATGAAGTTGCATTGAGAAAATGATTCAGCTGCAGCTTCTACATAATCTAGAACATAATAGTATAACGAAATGGAGGACGCCGCGATAAGGTCATAGCTATTATTATGTCTACATGATTCTCACCACATAAAGCTATATATCTAGATGGCCAACATTCGAAAACCTCTTGGCTATCAAAACCTTAATGTCAGCGTGCTGTTTGCTACCTGTTACCAGCATGAGATGTCCTTACATGTATGTCATCACAATTTACAGCATAAATACAAATTTCATTTACCGACATATCTTTGTAAAGGCACAAACATCAATATGTTGACATGATGATTCTATGAAGATAGAATAATGGCAACATTTGTAAATCATATGACCTAAAAGAGAGTTGATATGGATTGTGTAGATTCAATATCAATGCGTTTGAATTTTATATCATTGATGGAATTCATTATTCATACTTTGGCTCCTATATTGTTTAGTTTTGGTGTCCCAGAATTGACAAACTAAAGCGATTTATTCACCTTAACGAAAATCTATGTATTAAAAGTAAGTTTGTATGGACATTCAATTATGAAATAAACTTGATATATTTTTCACAAGTTTTCAAACAATCAACGTGGAAGAACTTCCACCTGCATCAGGCCTTATATCAACACCTGTTACAATAGTTCTTGTTACTAATAAACTTCCCTTGATTGGTATCGACACCCGCTATTGATTATCGATTATAACGATAAATTGGAGTCAATGAACCAAATTCCTTTAGAGACTTATTCAATGAAACATTGCATGTTGAACTCTACACGTTTAAGGATTAAATATGCAGGACTTTTGATCGATACAATTGCAACCGGTTTGGTTAAGAAAACCCTTTAGATTGTACATTGGCAATGTATCAGCGGTTAATCTGAATGAAATGACGGTTGAGATATCGATTTTCCTGGAACCTGAAGCAATAATATCGTGCCACAAACTGGAAGGTAATTACATAAACCCGGGTGTTGTTGTGTGCCATTCCAAATGCCCTAGTGAGTGTTTTTGACAAGATATCACATTCACTAGGCTTTTCCAAAGTGTTCGAGTTGCCCCTTCCTTGTATAAGATTTCAAAGACTTATGATGTAATCTGAAGATTTCTGTCATCTGAGACTGGTGTTTTGACGTTGTTAAGAGAAAGTTCCTGTAAGATAAGTAAATTGTTTCTTACTTTATTTTTTATCTGTATACGCTGTTTTGTTTATAGAATACATGAAGCAGAAGATATGGTTTGTGTAACAATAAATGCAATACTGAGCAGCAGGAACTTACTTGATTCTTTGGCATATGAAATATGCACGAATGTTTAGTTTAACTGATTCTATCATATGTCAACTTTTGTTTGAAAGGTAATCATTTCACAAATGTTGAAAAAATTACCGATGAAATCTTGAATTATTTCAGACACAACTTAAGGCTGCAAAATCATTTCTGCAATATCACTCAATCACATTTGCAATAACAATGTAAAAATTTGTGTTATGTGTCAGATGGAAGGTTCAATGGACAAAAGCCCAATCTACCACATAGCAAGTATTTAAGAGATATCACACAACAATTTAAGAGACTAAAAGGGATTTAACAAAATGTTGGATAAGCTTTATACATAAGAGCCAAATTCAAATGGTTACAAAATATAAGTACACAAAGATAAACTGGCAGACTAACAAAGGAAAAAGGATTTAACAATCAATATAGAAATATAGTCCCCGACATGGTTACAATCAGAAGGTGTCACCGACCTGGTGTAAGCAGAATATCAGCAACATCTAACTCTCAATACTGAAGAGTCCCTTTTTAAAGTTACCAATTAAACGACACATAATAATAATAATAATAATAATAATAATAATAAATTTCTATAGCGTCTAATATCCATCTCAAAGGTGCTCATTGGCGCTTCACAGAGGGGCTGGTGCTTTCATAAGTTTACTTTGGGAAAAGGAAAGTTTTCAGATTTCTCTTGAAAGTATCCTCGCACTGTATAGAGCGAAGTTTCATGGGGAGATTGTTCCACAATCTGGGGGCTGAGACGGCAAAAGCTCTATCTCCAAGTTGACTGCTGGAACTCGGTTGGCATAGCAGAAACATCTCAGAAGATCGTAGATTTCTGACTGGCTGATACAGCTGGATAAGTTCCCTGAGATAGCTAGGACTTTGTGGATTGTTCATGGCTTTGAATGTAAGAAGAGAGATTATATAGAGACATATAGTTTGAAGCAAATATCCAAGCCCCTTCTACAAAGTCAATAAAAGAAAGAAGCTACTCTCTCAATTACAAGAAGCATGTCCAATCTATTACTATCACTCTCTAAGGGAATAAAGTTTTTACATTTGAATATACAAACAAAACAACCAAAAACGCATTACATTTGATTTTGCCAAAATTAAAGGATCTGAAAATGTGTACTGTTCAGTCACCGTTGGTGTCAACAATCAACTAGCCTATTATTCATTTTAATGGACAGATAAAAGATTATTTCACTTTATGATTATTCTTACACAATCAACTCATTGTCAGAATAGGTCACATCTTGTATGCTATTGTATAATATTCGTTAAGTGGGACATTGCCCCAAACTGTCGAGAACATAAACTTGCTGCTTTTAAAATAATAAGAACATTCCTTCTAAGATGTGTTATCCTTTTGCTGAGCCAATTTCTCTTTGATACATTTGTAAGACGAGAATGTTATTCCCTGTTCCCAACATTGCCTGCTCTTTTGATATATGATCAGTGAATCTATTTTTCAGTTAACGCATCTTATGTTCCATGGCAGTAAGAGAAGCTACATGCATCACGTTTTACCTACTAACTGCACACATGAGAATTGTGCCAGGTCAAGGTTGGTCAGCTATCTTTTGAGTCAACTTTGCTAAAAGTAAAGGCTAACCCCCCCCCCCCCCCCCCCCCCCCCCCCCAACCATCCACCCTCTTTCCATTAATTATTTATCCGCCTCCCCTCCATCGTCTATATTCAAGGGTAGACGTTCCAATAATTATCGATAAACATTAATTTATACATCAAACTTACTTATCCAGAAAATATATCCAAATTTCATATATAATCGATAGTCATTTTCGACATAAAAATAAACTCATTGATTCCTGTCAATAACAAAACTTAAGTATCCGCTTTGGAATTGGTGATACCACCTCTCACCATTGAAATATACACGACACGTTTCTATCGTTACACCCTACTCACACAGCGTGAAATATCAAATCAAAATTATGATGGTTTGTTAAACAACATTTTTTTATTTTGTTGACAAATATTAAAACAGCAATTGCCAGAGTTGGTATGTCTTTTTCATCAATTTTGGTGCTGTTTCGAGTCAATAACGATCATTAGTGTCTGATGAAGATTATATTTTATCAGGGAGATTTTGTCTCTAAAGGACTGTTGAAGGCATATTATCATAACAAGTTAACTTTGGCACGATAGAAAAGAAAACAAATAAAGTATTGACTTACATGTGGTCCGGCTCGTGCCTTAGAATACTAGTTCATTCAAAAACTATAATAAACGTGATGGTTAATGATACCCAAATCCGTAATCTATATTTCAGTTAATGGTCGCTTCGGCTTGTGGGCGTCTTGGACGGAAGTGACTGAGTGTCCTGTCACGTGTGGAGGGGGGACACAGATGCTTTCCCGCACCCGAGAGTGTGACAGCCCCGCCCCCACTCCTGGGGGGAGTGACTGCACGGGGGTCAGCACAGAGAGGGAGACGAGGAACTGCTTCACCACACCTTGCCCTGGTTGGTGTTCTCTCTTGCCACTGTTTCCTATATTTTGTCCATATTGGTATTCTTTCTAACAACCGTTTCCTACATTTTGTCGCAGTTGGTGTTCTCTTACAACCATTTCCTACATTTTGTCCATGTCGCTGTTCTTTCTGACCACTGTGTCCTTTATTTTGTCCAAATTTGTGTTTATTCTCACCGCTGTTTCCTACATCTTGTCCTACTGGATGTTCTTTCTTACATTTGTTGACTATGTATTGTCTTCTAAGGTGTTCTTTCATACCACTTTTTATATTTGCCCTAATCGATGTAATTTCTTACCACTATTTCTTATATTTTCCCTTATTGGTGTTCTTTTGCCCCACTGTTTCCAATACCTTGTTCCAATGGGTGGTCTTAAAACACTGTTACTCCTCTTGATGAAAGTCCGATTCTACATATTACTTTAAGGTTTAAGTGTTTCTTCTTCTATACAAAGATATTAAAGTATTTCTTTGTATTCAGATCTCTTCGATGACAGAATCGTTATAATTATCACTATGACAATGTGTTTAAATTTTTTTTGCTTTTTGTCTTACATTGAGTTATATGGGCCATGAGTATTTTTCAATTTAATGTCCTGATTTGGTATAATATTACCACAACGGTGTTTGATGCTCGAAACTGATTTGTTAAAAATATCTGAATTTTTCACTTTTGGCCATATTTGCTTGCATGCTCTCATTTATACTGCAACACTATATGAGTTGATATATTTTTATACAAAGCCTTAGGCACGGTAGATTCCAAAACAAACTCATTCGCTATGTCCGTGTCCAGTTATAGTATGTGAGACTTATTTCGTACATCATCACACGCTTTATAATACATCATTCCCCTGGGTCTGAATTATCCGATACTTGCCGACTTTGTGTAGTAGAGCATTGGATCATTGAGTCAATTGTGACTGCAGATTGTTGCATATGCACTGATGATTAATATATCAAAATACGTCTATCATTGTCATCATTCAAACACTTACGGGTTTATTATAATTAGTGTTGCATGATATATTTGTTACCAAACTGTATTGACTCATACAAATTAAAATCAGTTTCGTCTAGATAAGTTATAGATTGTGATGGTACCATGAATATAATGAGGACGGTGAAACAACATTCATCGTATTTAAAAAGGAGTCAAAATTTGAAAACATGGTTGAGACTGATATTATTGATTTCCTTTATATCACAGACAAAAATGTTTGTATTTTAATTGCACAAATCGACCATGAAGCGGTAAAGCACAGTCCTTGGCACGTTCGGCTGAATATCAAGAGGTGCGGGTTTGGATCGCGCCAATAGAGGCAGTAGAGAACTGTTTCACTTGGAGAAGGTTTTATGTGAAATGCTGCACTGAATTTCACTGAATTCCATCCTTGGTTTGCTAGTTCCAAACGATGCTTGCAGGTTTCACCGCAATACGAAACCACAGTGGAGTTACGGGCTTTCTCCCTCCAATATCACTAGCAGGCGTGATATAAGTGAAACACCTTTGAAAGGGCTTTAAACCGAAATTCATCTCATGGCACCTCACCTAACCGCAAAGCCAACGAAGAACGTTTATTGACCAGAATATGATCCAGTCTCTCATTCTGCTTCAAACTGTGGCAATCTCATTTTTGAAAACAACCATTCTTTTGTTACCACATTTTACATACATATCAAATACAAAATAAGTATCATTACGTTACCCAAATGACAGTATAAACATCCATGTAAAATGTTCATGCGATCAATTGTCTATGCAACCCCTTATTTAATGACAGGTGAAACGGAAAATATTATAGTACTCGGATGTGGAATATTTTAAAGTTTAATAATTTCCGAATTATATTTTTCAGTCGACGGCCGCTGGTCAAGCTGGGGTGAGTGGATAGAAGGACAATGTCCAGTGTCGTGTGGGGGAGGGGTAGCTGAGAGGATCAGATCCCGACTATGTGACAACCCGGAACCCCTGTATGGAGGAGAATCATGTCCAGGATCTCACGATGAGTCGAACATCTTCCCTTGTGGATATTTCTCGTGTCCCGGTATGTATGTTCACATGTGAAACAAGGTTTTAATTGATAATGCGAAATTGATTTTCTTACAACAATTAAAATGTATTTGCCATAAAAAGTAAAAAAAGAAATTTTTTTGTCGTTTGTTGTTTGTCATTTTCACGAAATTTATGTCGAATCCAGTTACCTTTGACAATAGGATGTATCATTCTCTTCTTTACTGCAAATGAAAACATCGCTGACTTAGTTCTTGAAACTTCATCGGCCTTCACATTATTGACAGTTTCCTCATTCACAATTCATAGGAGTAACTGAGATGAGAAGAATAAAACATCATCGTCCTTCTCCACAATAGTGTCAGTTTCTTCATAGCATAATAGAATGAGTAACTAGGATTAGATGTATAATTCATGCTTTGTTTGACTTGCCAGTTGACGGTGGATGGAGTTTGTGGAGCATGTGGGCGGTGCCTGCCTGTCCCGTGTCATGTGGGGAGGGAGTTGTACAGAGAGTCCGTTCCCGCTCCTGTGATGATCCAGCACCTCTACATGGCGGCGCCATCTGTGTCGGGGAAGATAAAGATATCGAGAACATGTCTTGCGGAGCTGGCCCTTGTCCCAGTAAGAAATGACATATGAAACCTTGATCTAAATCAAGTCCAATATGACAATGGGGTGTTTTAATTAAAATGTGAAGTTGTAATAAGAAGCTGGCCAGCATACCCTTTTTAATTAAACGGTAACTTGTTCATCCATGTTTTTCCTCGTTCAGTTCAATGAGGTTGGAGTATATTAGGATATTAAGTGTCTTTCTGTTAGATGGGGTGTAGGGCAAAGATGTATGGAATTAACATTGATGTTGAAGTTATAACTAAAATCTATTTTAATATTGTCTCAATAGGTATTTGCACTTGATAGTGTAGTGCTAAATATCCCCTAGTGACAACGATGCGCGGAGGACTGTCAGAATATAATTGAGAGTTGTGTAATAAATGTATTTCTCTGTAATTGTAGTCGATGGTTCGTGGTCTGAATGGACAAGTTGGAGTATACCGATATGTCCAGTGACTTGTGGAGGAGGGTTCGTCACTTTGGTAAGACTGCGACGATGTGATGACCCGCCACCTCGATATGGTGGAGCTAGTTGTACAGGGGGTAACAATGAAACAGAGGGATTACAGTGTGGAACCCTGCGGTGTCCTGGTAAGTTCATCAGGGTTTTTTTCATGTTATTAATTACGATTAATGTTGAAACAAAAATTTTTAAAAATATTTCTAAAGACATTTCCAAGATTATTCAGACTTTTAAACACATGACTACAAATCAGAAAATTTATGAAACCGCTTTTCCCTTTTTTTCAACGCCAATATTCCGTACAACCAATCATATAGATAGACTAACAACATCCTTCTCCCTTTGAATTGCGATTTAGTAATTTTGTCTAGTTTTAACCATTAATTTATTTTCACAATAGTTGGTTGACGTTTTTACAGTTGACGGTGCTTGGTCTGTTTGGGATGAGTGGATTATACCTGTTTGCCCTGTTTCTTGTGGTGGCGCCACAGTCCAACAGATTCGAACCCGGACCTGCGACCACCCTTCTCCATCACATGGAGGTCTTGAATGTCCTGGTTTGAACATAAGCAACGGGCCAGTACGGTGTGGAACCAGGGTCTGTCCTGGTACGAACAAATTTGAAAAAAAGTAGCTATGCAGCTACCTCAAGCACGATGATCATTACATATAATTATAAGGAAATAATTTACCTGTTACATCACAAATTCGGTTGTCTTAAACCAACATTTGTTTAAATCAACATCATCATCATCAACATCATCATCCAAACATCATTAACAGGCATAAGCTGTGTTTTCATAAAATTTACTGTGACTCTATCTAAACTGATATGGATGTACATTTTTACTTTGTAGTTTTCGACTGGACACCAGTCGTGGTTGGTGTTTCCGTGGGAGCTGTGATCCTGTTATTTCTTGTCGATCTGGCGATCTACTGTTGGAGGAGGAACAGGTGATTTACTCACTGCTGTTTCAATCTTAAATTCTTTATTCGATTTTTAAAGCATTGAATATTTAAAAAAAAAGTTCAACCTTCTTAGGAGGTTCAACATCTTGAATATATCATCACCCCTTGTTCATGTTCCAGCATTTTGAAGCATCAACGGAAGTCCAGGCATGGTTCAGCTGATCCCGCAGAGGGAGAAAGTGGATATACTGATCCTGGTGTTGTCAATCAAGTGTTCACAGAACTAAACGACGAAAGATTGGACTCTGATCAAGTGGAGAGAGTGAGATCAGGGGACAAAAATATTCAATTTGATGAGAGTTCCAAAACATCGATGGGGACTCCATCACGAGGACATACAAATAGTGGCTTCATTGATGTTTCAGAATCTGGAGAAGTGTATATAAAACTTTGATCTGTTTCAAACACAGACGTTGTTATAACATGTTTGAAGCGGTGACATAGATACATATATCCTGGACTGTACCTGACGTGTACAAGCCAAACCCTGAGGAATAGAAATCATGTTTTTTAGAGATATAATCTGAATGAATGTCCTTCAAATTCAGAAAAAAACAAGTAGTCATATCCAGTCAATCTGGTACCAATGCATGCTTTCGTCGATGAAGCAACCTTGACTGAACAACTTCAAAGTTGGACTAAGTATTCAGATGTACAGTTTAATCTCAGAGAATTTTGCTTCTTGTCAATTCTATCATTAGGTCAGGTTGGTAATAGTTGCTTAATACAAGAAGAAGTTTTCAAGTCGTTTAAGATATTTTTCAAAACGTGACATTTCATCTGCATTCCATTTCCTATCCTGTAGAATGTAATAATACGGATGAAATAACTTAATTAAATACATAAAATCTTACTTTTATGTTAAAATTTAACATTTAGACTTAATCTCGTAGAATTAACTTGAAAATGTTCTATACCTTGCGAAATGTTTGGTGAAAACCTGAAATGAAATTTGTTAAAAAGATTGATTAAGATTAATTTGGCTTGAAATTTAATTGTCATTTACGTCAAGCCAACTTTCCTCGATTGTAACTCTATTTCTTTTCTCTTCCTTTGAAAAATCATTGATTGTGTGTTTAATTGCTAACTTTATTGTCCAAGATCATGGCAAGCTCAATGCTCCGTTCACGAATAAGACTTCATCAAGTTCATCTTTACAGCTGCGTTTAATTTCTTCAAATCCCCGATAAGAATATATTTAAGCCAAATGCATTATCTTAAGAGGGTCAAACACCTGGGACTAGATTTTCAAAGCTCTCTTAGTGCTAAGATAGTCGTAAGCCAGTGTTAATTGATGGTACTTACGCCTATCTTAGTGCTAAGAGAGCTTCGAAAATCTAGGCCCTGATTACTTCTCCCAATTAACTGTAGTCGTAGAAGAAAATATCAAGTTCCAGTCAAAAACTCCTGGTGGTCATATATAGTGTAACCCTTTTAATCATATAGACAGAGAAATCTATTCGCGTAGTTTAAACATACCTGATACCTTCATTTCAGAACTGCTTCCACGTATTTCGAAATATTGCCTCCTAATTGTTAACATTTGTGTTTTTGTTTGACTGTTTTTGATTTGTGGAGGTTTTGATTGTTTCCCAGAAACTCCCTCGAAATTAAAAAAAACAATTCACCTTGAAATCGATGAAAATGTCTCTTTGATGCTTCGCTTGTGTTACTGTCATGAACAGATTCATTATAATAGTATATACATATAGGTAGATTTATTCGTACTCTTGACGTATTTTGCCGACTACATTTCATGGTGCTTTTCATGCAGCGTGAAATCGTTGAAAGATAAATGGTTCTGTTCAAGGCTCTTCGTGCTTCACAGATTATCTGTCCATAAAATGATACAACTCTAGACAATCAGCAGGTGTTTAGGCTGTAATCAGAACGGTCCCATGAGTAAATTGACATAGTACGTGGCCCCCTAAAATATACTTCGGGATAACACAGTTTATTTTTCAAATTTCTTGCCATATCAGCTTGATTATTGAATAATAATTAAAATAAACGTATTCCCTATGAAGGTAATCTTGAAAAGAAAACAGGTTCTAACCCCTTCAATAAAGTTACTGAGTGGTATTTTTTTATTTATCATTCATTCATTATTTCATCAAATCATTTGAAAGATGATCGCCACATATTGACAATATTAAATTGTCAAGACTTCATGAGAGTCCTACGTCAAGTAAGAAGTCCAAGTTAGTCAACCTTCAGTTAATATGATACCTAGAGAGACGCAAATATATCATGTAAAGAAAATAATTTAAAGTTTTGGAAACAGTATTTGGTTAAGGGAAATTTTAAAATTGACTCTAATGGGATTCGACTATCTATCAGGGCTTTCCTTTTCCACAGCGGTCAGAAAGCAGCATCACTGCTCGCATATATTTTTATAATGGATATTTGCTTACAAATTTCAGTAAACATGCACAACAGAAATGACTTGGTTTCCTGCATCCTGGAAACCACAAGTAAAGTGGGTAATTGGGGTATCCAGTTGGTATCCATTCACTGAAACTAAGTAACTTGGTTTCCAGCTACAATCCATTTTGGATTCTTTGATTTGTATATATCCATATATGGAAACCAACATGAAACTGTGGTCATAAGTATCCAGTTTGTTTCCTTTTCTGGAAAGTGAAAATGATTATTTCTTTGAATGGAAACTAACATGAAACCATAACGTGAAGTTTCATGTTGGTTTCCAATCTTGTTTTGAACTAAATGAATAGATTGACATATTATTTAGTTTTATCATAAGCATCTTTGTTTGAGTATTTTGGCATTCACTTGGTATCCATCCACTGAAACTGAGTAACTTGGTTTCCTACTGGAATCCATTTGGCATTCAGGTTTTATATATTTCCGGAATGGAAACCAACAAGATACGATGGTTGCGCGTATCTATACTATTACTGTCTGGCTTTATGAATAATCCTTACAAAACATCTACAAAGTTGCAATACTTCTGCTACATCGTGTCAATGTTTAAACTTTGAGTCAAATCCTGTTTAAGGAGCAAAAGAGTTTTCCATCATCTTATGATCGTTAACAAATTATCAACATCAACGGACAAGATTTGATTGGCAAGATAAAAACAATGCATCAAAGTTTACTTAAGAACACTCATTTTATAGATATCTTAAATTTAATAGAATAGATGTTTTCCTTTACTGTGTTATGAATCAATGATATTGTCGTAATAAAAAATTAACGTTTCATATTCAGTTACAAAAGAATTTAAGTGAATGTTGTTGACATGAACAGTAATCGGCTATATTGATGGAGATGGGCGGAGCCTATAATTTATCAATGGACGAAAGAAATGTGAAGTGAAAACGTATCAACTGTCCACCACGGTAAATAGTCTTGAATGTTGATTGTTACCTTTAAAGCTAAATCCCTTTATCGGTCATAAATAATGTTTCTTAAGGCACCCCTGAAAATGATCCGATTTCTTAAGCAGAGTTGCTTTGAATATTTCCGGTCTTATGAAATTGGCTTTGAAACCTGAATGCGTACATATTTGTCGAATAATATCTTTGATAGGTTGCCTTTAAGTGTTGGTCGTTAGAAATATAGATATTATTAGCATGCGCTATAGCTTTCAAGTTTCCCTAATAGATTTTTTATTCTAAACATTTAAACACGGATTGTGTCGGATTCTCTATCACAAGATTCCGAGCTGATGGCCTCTTTATTTCTTTTGAATCATCAGATAACTTTTGCAAACCTCTGCGTATTTCATTTGGAAACAGATGAAATATTAACTGAAGATGACAAATAATTTTTGTAAAGAATTAACTTAAGGAAACTAATAATTCAAAATTGCTCTACCTTAATTATGAATATCTTGTATTTGATACATAATTTCCTTATTTCATTCAAAAATATGTTCATGGAATACTATATTATTTTCTGAAAAACCTAAGAAGAATACGGTTTTTTACCACAACCATTTGACATAACCTTTTCAAATACTCTTCTGTTAGTAAATCATCACCTTCATCGTATCTTCACAACATTTCGCTTCACTTCTTAAGAGGCTAGACAAAATCTACCAATCAGAACCTCTGCAATTGAACTGGCTGATTGCATAACACTTCCTGCTTGACACCTGGCCTTACCGGACACGGGTCAGTTACAATGAGACAAACATGGCCGCCATCAACATAAACGACTGTAGATAATTTCTCAGCTGAGTAATTAAGTTCGTAGGCAGTTCTTCAGTATAGGATACCAAAGTAAGTACCCCTTTACTGCATCAAACTCACTTACATTGCTCTCATAAACTGTTTTTTAAACTTCCGTGAGAGAGCTGAATAAAATCATTCTTAAATGTTGGCTTCACACCCAGTCGAAATGAGTATTTTTAACTTACAAGCTTTATGGATTGGTGTGTTTATAAGAATGTTAAATTTTCATTGCCATCAAGTTTGTATGTATTATGCTGACCTGTATATAGATGAGTCACTTAGTTCCCTTTATTTTACTATTTTCAGCCGAAGATACGACAATGTTTACACAGGGGTGCACTGAACCATGACAGCCGTGAGCTGAGACAAAGGAAGTGGATTATGCAACAGGTAACATCACAGTCAGCATGCTGACCTAATTCTTGAATAATAAAGTAGTACTACTTAACTGTTTAGATTGGAAAATTCAATGGGTAATGCAGCCAAGGCAATTGGTGATCTAAATCGATTGATTTGTTTAATCTACTGTAACTGCATGTGTTTTGATATGGGAGTACTTGACATCAAATGCTTTTGACTTACAATATAAGAATTTATTTTGGGATTTCATATTTCCGTCGATTTCTACTATATCTTTTTGTTTTCATTGAAATTAATGTAGGTTTTCTGTCTAATAAGAAATTTCAACAAGATGGGAAAAGTAACATTTGTTATACCATGATTCAACTAAACTTTCGATTTCAACTAAATGTTTGTCATTTTCTTTGGATACTATTTAATGTGCAAGCCTCAAACTTAATGGTTTTCCTTTATTCAACTTATAAGAATATTGTAAAATGAGATATTTTTAAGTATATTATTTTGCTAGATAAAAATGAAACAATTGGTTTTTAAAACTCTGCTTGACTTATGTAAACTTTTAGAAGATTAACTATGTTGCTGATGTTAACTTTAGGCGTGAACCATGCAGGTACATACAGCGCTCACAGTAATGCTTATTCAATGTGAGTTGCTCTCTATTTACCAATCAGTATTACTATTTTAAGTTTTACTGATATTACTCTATGTACTGGGTTTCAAGTTGGGCAATTGAAGACGTTGCCTGCTGTGAGAAATAATTGTTGTAGTTTAAACATAGTTTATATAAAATCCTTACATACAATATTTGGTCCTTTTTTCTAATACTCAAAACAATGAATAATGTATGAACTTGGAATAACTGTTAAACCTATATACCGATTCAAATAGAATGAAATTGCTGATTTTTATCGAAATTCAAAATAAGAGATATTTCAATTTTATTTTCAATTCAATTTGCTTATCTGAGGTGTTCACTGAAGCAACAAGGAGGGTTGCAAGGCCGTAAGTACATTCAATTGTTAAATAAGCATACATATTGATTGTTGACTTCCGACCGAGTCAATCCATATAGCAATTGTGTGTTGTTAGTTACTTTCCCCAATTGAAATGTATGCTTGCCAAAAGAAGTAACTGTGGAAGATTGAATGTTTCTCAATTTCATGTACTCATATGAATATTTTAAGTATCCATACAATTGTTTTCTGTTTCAGAATAAAGACCAATCCAAAACATCTGAAAAGTGAACAGGTTGAATTGTGTATATTTTGCACTTTTGAATATTTGCCGCTTACATTTTACCTTGTAGGTATTTTAACTTTTCATGAATGTACCAAGTGGATCCTACTTGGAGGAGTGTGTAAAGAACGGTGATGGATACCATCCGGATCTGGGGCAAAAGTAAGTTTCAGTTTCAGGGAAACCAACATGAAACTTCAATCACGGAAACCAAGTGGATCCTAACTGGAGGAGTGTGTAAAGAACCGTGATGGATACCATCCGGATCTGGGGCAAAAGTAGGTTTCAGTTTTCATGGAAACCAACATCAAACTTCAATCACGGAAACCAAGTGGATCCTACTTGGAGGAGTGTGTAAAGAACGGTGATGGATACCATCCGGATCTGGGGCAAAAGTAGGTTTCAGTTTTCATGGAAACCAACATGAAACTATAGAAACCTATCTGGATACCAAGTGGAAATACTGGTTTCCATGTCGTTTCATGGTGATTTCAGTAATCCGGAAACCAAGTCATTTCTGTAGTGATGGTATATCTGCACACATACAAACAGAAACAAATCTAGTAGGTACATGTTTCATCAACGATAAATAGTGAAATAACATATGGTAGAGAATTTATGACAACACCCAGATCTGACAAAAGGATTAAGGCTTTGTCATTTAGAATAGAGAGAGGCAAGAAGAGGTTTGATTATATGATATTGTTTATGTGTGGGACAGGACGTTTAAAAATACTATTAATAAACAAATCATACAGTGTCTCAGGCAGTTTTTTTCCAGTAGATTACATTACATTTAAGGAAATTACCTCCTTTTATCCACTATTTATTTTTTAACCTATGCATATTACCTAACTCTGAAGTTGAGGTTTCAACTCCTATAATGGACTATGTTTGAGCTAATTTTAACTTTTAAACTATAAAAATATCAATAAAAAGCTTTTGACAATTGACATTGATAAATGTTGAATTTAAAAGAAAAGATATTATCAAGTCAATCTAATAACGCATGCTATTGTTTGTGTAGCAATGTTGAGTTTAAAACTGTTCAATGGATAAAGCACTTGGATGTAAACAATTAATCTTAGTGAATGTTGGATTAAAGAATTGATTTGAGGTTTTTTTTGTCATCTGTATTACTAAATTTGGTTGTAAACGATTGCTCAATCATAGAAGAAGCTCTCAATTTGTTTAAACATTTTTAAAAATTTGAAATTGTACAGTGTGTTCTTGTTTTTAACCTTCATAATGCAATAAAACACATACAAGAACTTAATGTAATCTATGAAATGTTACTTTTTTGGTAAAGTTTTAACATTAAGACTTTATTTGCTAGAATTTATTTGAAAATGTTGTTTTACTCATTATTAAAAGTAAATATATATATATATATATATATATGCATGCAGTATAATAATTGTAGCATAAGATTGAAGAAATAGGCTTATGAGTGTGATGAAGGAGGCTAAGGACCTTGATTTACACAAGATTGTTTTTGTATTATGTATTTTGTATAGAATTGCGGAATATCAAATCATTTAGGATATATTTACATGAACACTATCACAGTCTTAAAAGGGTAGAGTGTTATAGATATTGTTTTCATGGAGGAAAGTTATTCCCAAAAGGTCTAAGAAAAAATATAAACATGTGGTAATGAACGAGTTTTTAATATGTAATCTTAGCTTTCTTTCTAGTCAGAAATTGATTGCCCATCACAAATACAAATGTTGAATGTAAAATGATTTTTAGAACAATTTAATGCCACTTAATTGCAACATCAAGTAAACTAAATGGTCTTTTCTGTGGAATGGTTTAGAAGAGTTATGAAAAAATAGACCGATCCATTAAGCCCCGCCCCCTAACGACCGCCCCTAGCAACCGCAAACCTCGGACAAACATGCGGAAGTGTCCGACACATGTGTTTTTGAGTACGAGTATTCTGCCGACGACTACGGCTAATTAGAGTTTTGTCATGTCTCAGAAACGGTTGAATTATTGAAAATATAGTCTATTGATAATGTAACTGCAGAAATTGGAACAAAATAACTGTTTAAAAATATTTGATCACGCGAAAACAGGTCCTCTGTCGCGTCAATGGGCCCTGATTTATATTTAATTGTGAAATCGAGCAACAATAAATTTGCTGATGATGGTTTCAGGTGTTTTTCATTTCTGAGAACTGCTGGTAAAAAACCCTGAAAAAATCGTAAAATCCTGTGGTTCATATGCATTATGTGTGCGTGCACTGCCTATTTATAGCAACACGTACGGACTGGATCACATGATTTTCATCTCGCAGACTGATCTTTTCTAAAATTGTATTCGCCTTCAACACAGTCGTTTTTAAAAAATTAATCTAGCATCAGTAAAAATAACAAGCTTCTTTTATGAATCTATGAGTTGAAACCCGTGGAAAGTTTATGACACATCGTAACATATGTCAGTTATCTCCCTTTATAGTGTTCTATCATGTAATATTTTGACTGTTTTAATCATTTTAAAACTGTATTTTGGCTAAATCATTCCTCCAGTGACTGGACATGACCTGTATTTAGAGTAGATATAATTGTTTTTACTCATGAAACTTGTGATAACTATCAATATTTAACTATATAGCAATTCATAGGGAGAATGTGATATGTGCTTTTTTTATAATAATATCATTTGATGAAGAAACAATTATTAATTCAATTCAGTAAACATTTCTGCAAAAAGAAAATATTAGAAATAATTTACATTCAATAAATGAATCATGCCTAAAATATGAACTCTTATAAGTACCTTTATATAATTATTAGTACATTATAGATGTTGTCACAATATATGTATTTATGAATGTATTTATAGGACTGTATTATTCTGCTCAGATACAATCAGATTAATTTGCAAACTATTTTGCTGAAGTATTTAAAAGATTTTATCTAATGAATGAGAAAACAATGATTTCACTTGTATAATTATTCAATCATAAAAATAATTAGGTATATTTTACATGCTGCTTTATTTGCCCATGTCATACTGTTTTTACATCTGTACTTATTAATGATGGGCAGATTTATCAAAACCCTTTGCCTCCTTGACTCTGAAAAAAGGAACACAAGCTTATGAGTGTGTTTTATTCATGCATCAACTGACTTTTCTTTTCATCTAACAATCAATAAGGGTGTAAACCTGAAAATATTCTAACTGATGGTTTGCAAAATTACATAAATAAAAGAGTGTATGGTTTGATGATAGTGATAATTAACAGCCTTTCAAAATAAATTAAAAACTGGCAATGTTTATTTTGATTGTTCACATAAAAAGAAATTGATTAAACTTATTAGATAGACATTTTGACAAAGTCAGTGTTATCAAATCAGATAAAATAAATAGTCTGACCAAATTATCATTATTATAGATCTAGCAATACAAACTGTAAGAATTAGTTAGAAGGCTCCACTTGCTGGTTGTTTTTTAATATTTTATACAGACATGACGATTGTGTGTATATAGGATCATTTTCATTAAATTATTCCACCTTTGTCGAAAACTTATTTGACAATTATATATTCATGAAGAGAATGTCATCAATTATATGTCTATATTTTCAAGAATTTTTGAAGGTTAGAATTAATTGTCCTATTAATGAGATGATCTTTTCACAGACTTTAGGCCTATATATGTTTAATCCATGAATATAGTATTTCATCAATGTTTTCATGAGATTATTTTTTATTTAGTCTGACATTCTATTAATTGGTATCACATCTAATGGAAACTTGGAAAAATATAATTAAATTAGTTTTTAATCTATGAAATTCCAATTCATACATCTATTTAGCTTTCAAATTGTTTAATGTTTGATTAGAATAATTATTGTGTTATTTGTTTCACCCCAACCTGTCGGGGAACAAATGCCTTCTATCGATCGATTTCAACTTAGCCTTTAGAAATATATTATTTGAAAAAGAATATTTGATTCTATTTATTCACCTCGCCTGAGGCAAACTTACCTTTAAATTAATTCAACTTATTTTACTGTACTGGAAAATTTAGCTTGAAATAACCCCCAAAACACACTTTTATTTATGTAAACAAACCGAGCATGGTGCACTCACCTCTCATTATTTTATTGATACATCTCCGATGTGAGTCGGATATGCTGTCTCCGATGTATTTTTCTGAAATAAAGGACCCTTTTTGCAATGTTACTAATACTGCCATCGACTATATTGACTTGATATTACTGCAATTTCTTCGTAAAATGTCTGGACGAAAATCCTGTGTCATAAAGACAGCCCGCCATGTTGCCTGTTGATGTCCGAGGAAGCGATCGCGGGAAGGTAGGTCAAAAATACGGCGCGCCGATTGGTCGAAAACCTGTAGGGGCGGGGCTTAATGGATCGGTCTATTGCAGTTTGGAAACAATGTTTTGTAAGTATTTCAAGTTGTATTATTCAGTTTGATAAATACGATATGGCACGGATATTTTTTAACTACTAGTAAATCTGGTGTCTTTAACAATGTGTCATCACCAAATGTGAAAAAAACAAAAAAAACAGGACATGTTCATCACATCCTTTTAAGTGCAAAGGAGGCACTGGTATACTCCATAGGTTTCAATATTCACACACCTATGAAATTTAGCGAGTTCCAGTCTTTTCTGTTTGCATTGAAATCAATCAGAATACTAAACATTCTAAATTCAACCATGTCATGACCTGAACATTTTCAGTTTTTTGTTTTCCCTTTAATAATATTCACAAGCTTGAAAATACTTATAAGATGGCATATAAAAAAGTTTCAATTATCGCAGACACATATCAAAGGTACAAACTTTATTTTGTTCTCAATTTTTTAAGACTTCTCCACATAGTCACCATCCAGAGATAGTCACCATCCAGAGATACACATTTTCCCCATCCACATTGCGCACACCGTCTGAATAGAAGACCCCTGATTTCATGGAAAACCAAGCCTCCACCTCTCGAATGATGTCATTGGTGTCCTCAAAACAACGTCCACAAAGTGGATTTTTCATCTCGGGGAACAAGAAGAAGTCACTTGGTACAAGATCAGGGGAATAGGGGGGATGTGGTAAGATTTCAAATACACATAAGCTCCAGTATTGGTCTGACCCTTAGCTAGATAATCCGTCAAGATGACTCCACGACAATCACAAAAAAACAGACTCCATGACCTTTCCTGCAGACATTTGCACCTTGGCCTTTTTGGGAGGTGGTGACGTAGCATGCTTCCACTCTTTGCTTATCTCTTTTGTCTCTGGATCATATTGATAGATCCAGGATTCATCCATGGTAACAAGACGTTTGGAGAAATCCTCTTCGTCTTTTTCCAGAAGCTCCAATGTCTGCCGAAACATGTCCCTTCGATTCTGTTTTTGCAATGGAGTCAGTAAGCGAGAAACCCAGCGTACTGACACTTTGGACATATGCAACTGGTTTTGGAGTATGTTCCATGCACGGTCATAAGTCAGACCTGTTTCATGCATTATCATTTGTAGAGTTACGCGGCGATCCTCTTGAACCATCGTCTCACCCTTCTTGATGACATCCAGTTCATCAGTATGTGAGGGGCGTCCGCTTCTTGTCATCTGCGAGGGACATGTGACCTGTTTGGAACTTCGTTTTCCATGTGACACGATGTCATAGGGATGGGATGTCATTGTCATAAACAGATTTCATCTCATCATGAGTTTGACGTGTAGAATAGCCCTTCAAATGTAAAAAATTAATTACACTGCGCGCCTCAATTTTCACCATCATACGGGGTACTGTGTGGTCAATAGACGTAAAACTGGCTGTCGCGAAAAAGACTATTGTTGACCCAGGAACTAGACAAGGATCACTTATACTACAGTGACCATTTGGTCGGTATTCACCAGTACATTCTTTGTGATAGTTGAAACCTTATGATATCCCCTCGTATTCACATAAACATGTTTAACATCTTTTCGTTTGATCTAGTATCTGATAGAGATTATGGGAGGCAGATATTTTATTTTACTGTTTCTTAATGTAATTAACTACTACCAGACCTGCAGGCACCAATGGGAAATCTTAAAAGTTAAGACACACTGTATTTATCTGAAACATTCATATGGTATGTTGAACAATTTACATCTTGCATGATCAGGTTGTGTAATCCAATCTAATATTTTTATGAGTCTGTCATTTATATAGTTCAGCATTCAAACGAAATGTGATGATTTTTTAGTGCAGCAATCCTAAAAGGGTAAAGTTACTTAGTGGTATAATTCATAATCATTTCATATAAATATCACCTCAATTAGTCAAAATGGCAAATTCATGATTGCTTAAACTTTTTATGACAGTTACTTTTTATATTTTCACAATTCAATGATTTTGTTCAAAGTCATTTTGACTTCGAAGGAACAGTAGACTCTACGCTGTAAATGAGGCAAAAAATAACTAGCGACAGACATGTTAATTTCAATTTTCAACATGTTTTAAAAACATAGACCGGTAAACATTATCTATAGGGATTTAAGGATATTTAATTTGTGTCTTTTTCGGAACTTTTTAGACATGGAACATTCCATATAATCGAAAGCCCATACAAAAAAACAGACACCAAAACAAAACGTGATCCATTGCACAGTGCAACTTTCTGACAAAATGTTAACTTGTAAACAATCACAGCATCACAAACAATCAATGCTGACAAAGTTAGTGCAAATAGCATGTAAAAAGGGGTTCACTTAAGTTTGTCTTCAACGATTTTTCGGCCAAAAGTTTATGTTTTGGCGGAAATGAAGAAACAAGATGTTTCTATCACATACTTAATACCATAATGATATTCCCACAAGAAATATTTGGCATGGATTCATTTTTTTAAAAACTTAAAACCTATCATAACTTTAACTGTTTTTAACTATTTTGTTAAAGTTTTGCTGGAAATGCATTTAATTGTTCTCTTTATTGAAGAAATATGAAAATCTTTAATTCATATGTTTACCCTATGCTTCATTTTTGTAATGCGAGAATAGTCTCCGGCATACCACATATCTGTACCTTGTAACATTTTGACACAATATAATGTTCTGTACATTGTCTTAAATTTTTACAGTATCGAAATTTTCTTACATGTTTTGTTACAATAGTATATTTAACAACATATTTTGTTCAGCAGTTGTATGCCACAATTTTTTAAAATCTAGACAATGCATAAGCCAGCGTACGTATTTCCAAGAAACTGTTTGACAGCAAGTTTAGTTTAAAGTTGTTAACAACGTGACTTATGTCATTTACTCTTGATAGACCTTAATTACGTAAAGGTTAATGTCCGAGTAACTCTCCATTCCTTGAAAATAATGGAGCCCGAAGGGCCGAGGCCTATTATTTTCAAGGAATGGAGAGTTACGAGGTCATTTACCTACTTAAATTACACTCAAATAAATGCCTTTTCAGTTGATTCACTTGAAACAGATAAAAAAAATAACTTTAGTGTTTGAAAAGGTGATGTGAAATGCAACTCTCCATTACTGAAACATAATGGAGCGTGAGAACAACATGAAGACGTCACAAGTGTGATTTAATAAACCCAAATACATATTAATTATCTCAATGTTCCCTTCGATTAAATAAGGCATCGTCAAGTAACTGGTACAGTGTATTGTCCTCTCATAATGCTGTCGTCCTACAACCGCTTATCAGATATCAATAAACCATTATTAATATTACGCATTTTTCTACCGGAGCAATTCCAATTCAAAGTATCACAGTATAAGGCGTATAAAGGTTTACATTTTTAAAAAAGGACGCCCCGATCTTTACCTATGAATACTATCACACAGGTCAAGATCCTATAAAGTGTAAAGAATATTGCCACCATGAAATACCAAGAGACTCAACATTGAAAACTTTAATAATTGTATAAAAAAAACCACGTTATCCCCTCTTAAACAGAGAAAGCTTTCATTGAATGATTTCGCTCGCATTGGCAGTTAAATCTCTTTATTCAAAATTATATCCTTTTGAAATCTACCTTCTATCTAAAGAATTATATTATTCTATAACACATTGTGACAAATTACATTCGTATTGAAAAGCTTCACTATGACTTGTAAGAGTCAGACACAGACAATCAATATAGAGATGTTTTATCCTAAAACACTTTGGCTATATGCAATTATCTATTCCCCCAAAGGCATACATACATGATTGAAATTGTGCTATTGATATAAGACGGCATATTACAAGACAAATTGGCATGTTCGTAGGCCTATGCGCATGGTCACTCTTAAACAAATTCAAATATGGCAGTGCGTTTGTGGATATCGTTGTTTTGCACAGTTTTAATTTCGACAAATGTTTCTGCGCAAGGTAGGTTTCTTACTAATGACACATTCATCATTTAGTGAAAAAGGCCCCTTTCCAAATCAGGAGATAAAATATCATGATTTAATTGCTGGAAATCTTCTTAAGCTGTCATATGTTTCGAGAAACGTCACGGGTCGATTTGTCTAAAACGTTAGCAAATGTACTTTCATATACAAATGTCTTTTGAGTATTCAGAAAAAGGATTTTTATCTATGATTAGATTTTCTACAATCTTTAAAACTGTAAAGATCTCGAATGTCACCATTTTGAAATATTGTTTTCTCTCGAACTATTAACAAATCTTTGAAAAGGCTGCTTCAAAATTTTCATTATCGGTTTTTGAAATGTATCACACTGCAAAACATATCTCTTTGAATACTTTGGTAAACTACCAGCATCACAGGTGTGTCACAGGACTGTTGTCAAACCCGTTATGTAAACAATTCTCATCTCATATGTTTATTAGTACCTTCCAATTTATAATGTAAGATTGTTCAATAGGTGGTATATCGCTCCTGAAGATTAAAAGAATAATAAAAAAGAGGCGCAATATTACAGTCTGTCTGAGTGGATTATCGTGATAAATTCCGAGCTTTATCAAGGAATTTATCAGTAATTCACATGGGACACATAAACCGTCATACTAGCTTCGAATTGGTTATTTTATTTCTAACCAAAGTCAAAACTAAGAATATTTACATTTGGAAAAAAACCTTTTCGAAGCCGAGTTGCAATTGAACTCCGTCATTGTATTCATGCGCAAAGAACAGCTTTGTTGTTATGGTTCTCAATTGCGCAGTTAAATGTAGTCCCACCAATACATATCATGTTTACGGATCATATATAAAGTAAGACAACCTACATGAACGAAATAATACAACAAACCACATACAAATAATTTAAGTTTCATGTTATTCCATACGAAATTTAAAAAAAATGTTTGTTTGAAGTCTCAATGACAGGTGTATGATGGACGTACAGAACGAATTATAGAAAATAGTTCTGTCGACCAATCAGATCTCGAGTTATTTATGGAAAAACTGTAATTCTAATGACCATAATGAAAACTTTGATACCTTCTACATTTATGCCCACTTAGGTAAGAATAAGGGTTCTCTCCTAGAACATCTGTAATATATATTCATTTAAAAACTAATACTGGTCTAATATTGATCCAATGAGTACTTAATAGTCTGGATAAAGATGAGTCAAGCAAAACATTTATTGAAGACAGCATACAACTTATAAAGCATTCACAAGACAAAAAGTAGTGGAATCCGTTTACCGGATTCCTTCCGGATACCTCCGGATCCCTGCAAAAATGGTATACTGGGATCCGGGGCCGAATCCCTCACCGGATCCGGGAGTCCCAGTAGATAAGAAAACAGGGATCCTCACCGGATCCTCGATCCGGACGGTCACCACCGGATTCTGTACCGGATCCAAAGTAGATAAGAATACTAGGATCCGGAGACGGATACCATACCGGATCCCCTCCTGGTGGCAAGAGTAGGCAAGAATGGATGACTATGAAAGTATGAAGATTTTCATAAAAAAAGTAATACATCATACTATTATATTCGTTACCTTCTACTATCATATTCCTGAAATGACATTGTCACTTTACTATTAACATTATTATATATATTAAAATCAAGTGTTTGTTTTAACCTGTAGCTTTTAAAATATTTGGTTTAATTTGAATCAGAAGGGAATTTTCTAAACAGGCTGTTTTAATTTTATAGAAGTAAGGTTCAATGTTATACACTGTAACGCTTGAACGCACACACTTGATCATTACACCTGTTAGCGTATTCACATTTCATCTAGACTCATTTGTGTCTTATTGCTGCAACAGATGAAATAAGAATATACATGTATTCGAAGCATGTGTTCAATTACCGTTCAGTAACTTTCTTTCACTGATTTTTCAAAACAAAATAGAGAAACTTTAATAAAGTGGCAAGCGGCAATAGAAGTATTTAGAACTGTAACTTAACATGCACATTAGAAAAAACATGCATCTTATATCTCTACATGTAAGGGCAGTAAGTATAAAGTTAACGATGTTTAATACTTCTATTTTTTCTTATAATACAGTTTCAAAATGGTTACTAGTGTTTGAATATAAAATAATAGGACAATAATAATGAATAACGTAAAACTTGAAATATGTTATGTTACCAAACAGTTTCTGAATTATCAAAGTTACCCTTTTGATAAGGCAGGAAATTGAAAATTTTAATTCGATTGTTAACGATTAAAGTAGGTTCATATGCATTTATATTTTATTTTCAACATGGTATGTAAAGTCGACTTAAACTAAATAAAACAATAATTTTCACCTGAAGCCAAATAAGCACTTTGTTTTGACGATAACAGGAATATATATACAGGATTAAGGAACAGAAAAGGTGTACAGAAGTTTAGGAACTGACTAAAAGAGGATACGATATATACAGAATAAGTAACAATTTATAGGCAGAATGGCCAAACACTTTTATACCGAAGCCGTCTTCAACGGGGCAGAAGCAAATTATTTTAATGTCATTATTAACCAAAATTTCACTTATTTCATTTACTTATGCCAAATGTACTATCTTAAGAGGTCAAACATCTCGTTACTCAAACCGATCCTCTGTATTAGTCTAGTCGAAGAAATTATCAAGAATCAAGCAAAAACCACTAGCAACAATTTGTCTTTTAACACGTTCTAATCTTTCAGAGAAGGTAATGGATTCGCATAGTTAAACTACACATGCAAAGATAGTGCTGCTTTTGGCTGAAAAGCTTGTTCGTGCAATTTGTCAAATTTATTCCTTCACCATAAGTACAATGATACTTATCAATTAGAATAAGGAATTTCAAGGATTATTACACCTTTTGCGCAAGAGATAAAATTAATATGTAGGGTCCTACTTTTACTATACCCTCTCGTACCTAAATTAGTCCTCCCCCCCCCCCCCCCCCCCCCTCTCTCTTTGAAAGTCGTTGCTACACCCCTGATTAACCTTTAATCATTCGGAACTAGAAATAGGTTCTCTCTGTCTCTGTTGATAAAATGGGACCGGCTTTTCTCATTTTTACAGTTGTGAAACGTATTGTTCCTTAAGATGGTTTGACTGATTTAAGAATTCTTCAGTCCAAGGAAATTTTACGAATTTTTGTGAATCCAGCCGTTAAACTGATATTATGAACTTATTCAACTTCTACCAAAGCAGTAAACACATTATCCTTTGTAGGAGAAATTACGTTCGGAAATGATATTTTAAGGAGATATAGTTACTGGAAGGCTTATTTGAGTATGACATTACGAATTGATACCTTTCATTTCAACGTAGCCCATCAGGACACGTTTTCATTGTTGCTATCATCTAAAAAGTACTGGATGTTGTAACATTAATGAGCACATTTTTGCTTATCTTTATTGAAACATGTTTGCAACAGTAGAGCCGCATGAATTCGGTATTTCAATTGAAGGGAACAACAACAACTTAAACTCATTCTATTTATAAAGCAATTTATAAAATCTGAAAAAAATCAGATAATTGATAAAAATTGAGCCATTGTACTTCAAATTGAGATTGTCTCAAAGTCTGAAATCTGTAGTAAATTGGTTCAGTGATCAAAAAGTTTTGATTGCAAGAATTAATATAAAGGATATCTTTAATAATGTGTTCAACTTGTTTCAGTTACAATTACGATAAAGAATATAAATAATTTTTTTTAATTAATCTAATGTTTTACAGTGGAAGACAAATCTAATTCTTCGCCAAAATCATTATGTTGTATTTTTGCGTGTTTTTTTTATGTGTATTCCAACCCCACCAAAGGGTCAGATACCTCCGGTGGTTAGTCAATACAGAGTGCCGTGTATATAAGGAATACCTATACCAGTACATATTTTACGTGTGTATATGTGTCGTCAATTTAATCCGATGACTTCAAGTAGTCCCGCGCAATTATACTCCTTTTGTTAGTTCCCCGCCAATTAGCATTTTGGGGTCATAAAATATCTTTATGCAATCACAAGCAATCAGACAGCAGCAAGCCTCTTTTCTTCAATTAGAGCGGAGCTCAACGATCCGTGACAAGATAGACCGGGTTGGGGTGGGGGAGAGGGGTTAACTAATTTCGTTTAATATCCAAATGAATGTAACATTTCCATTCATCATTTAAAATTGCAATAGTTGTAAATGTAGACCATACACGTGAAAGATACTGCTACTGTTCTTTCTTTGAAATGATAATGCAGATCAATGACAAAATCTATAATAAAGTTTTGTAGACCTACCAATTTCAAAATGATGTTGTGGATATGCATACAAACTACCTTAAAAAAACCTGTCATCCAGAAACCAAAGGAAAAACTTAAAGAAGCCTTCTTTATTCTAGAAATTGTTGTCAAATCTAGTTGCCATAACAATTATTAAGAACCATAATCATAGTCATCTCATAAATCTTTTTCTCAGGGTGTAGGTTTCAATATAGTAAATGAGGAAAACGAGTTTCTTAAGTATGATGCTATCCTCAGGAAAGAAAGAAGAATTGAAAATCGTTGCTCTTTGTGCAAAAATATAATACGTTTGGTAAATGAAAACATTCTGCATATGTGGGTCTTGAAAGGGAAAAATAAATACTTAAAAAAGAAAGTTTATTAAATCAGATGAAACGATTGGAGTCTTTGTGAAGTTACCAATTTTGAAACAGTGTTAGATACATTTGATCTGTAAAACGCATTGAATTCATATATCTAAGACGAAACGAAAGGAAGCGTTATTATATACATTTATGTACATCTACTCATAAATCATTTGTGAAGAATTTGAGGCTATTGAAAGTTACACTTTGATTTTAATTTACTTCTTGAATGCATCACTTTAGTCTTATGTCATGACTTAGCAATTTGATTATTGCATGTAATTGATATTTTGATCGCAAGTGTTATTCTACTTTGAATACTATTACTAATATAAGAGTTTATTCGAGTAATTTCTTTACTGAACATGCTGAGCGCATCGTCTATCAAGCACGGTCAATAACGGTCCTGTAACATACATAAATTTAGCATATACATGTTTTTTATTCGACAATATGCTTAATAGATCCACGCCCCTGTCTGCCATTGAATGGATACATACACACCTGCACATAGCATTTTTTATTTATCAGAGCGCTGGGTTATTCAAGTCACTAAACGACAATAACCTGTTTATTCGATGCAATAAAGTCAGTCTCTTTTGACGAAAAACCGATACAGGAAGAATCATGTAGGGATACACCTGTATACGCGCCGCTAATCTTTGTCACGTAAAAATTGTAGAATAAAGTTTAGGTTACATCATTGGACAATTTTCTTCATGGAGCTACGCCCATCATTCTATACATATTTACAATTATCACCTGTAATTAGGCATTCGAGTTTTGATGAAATCTTCCATATGAAAAATAGTTACTTTGTAAAGATGACAATTCAATCCTATTTGTATTCTTTTGAGTTCAAATAATTGATTTAATTCGCGTTACATATATTTTGCGCATGTTAAATTATACTTCGAGTCGATGTCGTTCCAACAGAATGAAACACTTAAAAATATAGCTAACCTGTGAAGTGATGTAACATGCACTTTTAATAGGTATGTCAACAACAAGTCAATTCTTCATGCATATGAATATATTTCTATCTAATAATTCCACTACTTTTACATTCGTTAATGTTACTTACGTTCTATCCCTTAAATCGTGGTATCATTTCCATTATTCTGAATTATGATTCATATTGACACACTGAACACACTGAATTATTGACACACTGTATATACTTAACATGGTGTGTAGACATGCAGTATTTGTATTTACAAATAAAAATGCATGTGAATCAACATATGTGAAAATATGAGGAACGTTACGTGTAAACAATATGCCGCCCTCAAATCACTGTAGTGGTAGATTGAGAAAGACATTCTAACATGAAGATGGACAAACGCTTATAATTGATATTTGGTTATGTATATACTATATATATCATAATATGTAAGTGTGTGTGTGTCTGTGTTTATTTTTTGTTGTTCTTTAAGTACTGTTGTTTAGGTATAAGTAAGAGAAATTGTCTCTCAGAACCTTTTGACCAATATAGAAGGTGCGATATCTTACGCAGTTTACTTGTCAATTGCATTTAGTGAGACAATGAAAACAATTTCACTCTCTCCCATTCTTATGATCATCTTTGAATATGTTTATGAAATGAAATCGGACCGCAAGATAAAAACTCAATGGTGAAATATCACCTGTTATATTCCTGTAAAATATCCACATTCAGCACCTGCATTTGATCTTCATGAAACAATAAAACAATGAAGACTTTATGGTATAAGGCTAGACAGTTTCCGTTCAACACTCGCCGATTTGCTTTGACCTAATTGGTTTCGCTACAGCGAGCAGCGTCTGTGGTCAGCAGCCCAGCCGTTGAACCGTGAAGCTGTCTCGGCGTTAATGAGTTAAAGAAAGTATACGATTTCAATCACAGAATGGGTTTCATGAATTTTCTGAAATCTGACAATTTTTCAATTACTTTTATGCAGGTGTATACTTGACTTTGTATATATATATATATAATCAAACATGAAATATCTACGAACACTACCCTCAGGTGCATACTGATTTGTATATATTTATATATGATTGTTTATATATTTATGTGTGAGTGCGTTTGTAAATAAATGTTTGAAATAATTGAATAGATTTATTTTTCATTTAATTTTGTGTGATAAAGTTTTGCTTAAACTATTTGTGATCTATGATATATTACCTAAAGCGAATTCCTTTACAATATATACACTAATGTAATACCATAATTAGACAAGTTGATATGTGGACTGACCAACAGGTGTGATGAGTGTGCATTCAAGTGTGACAATTGGTGCTGAATAGTGTATCTTACATTGGTTAATTCAGAAAATATTTTGAATAAATTTTAATACTTTGTCACCTTTGGCTAACAAACTTTCACAAAGACATGTTTTAAGCGTGTATAACTCAACAGTTCTTTTTCTTTATAAATGCAAATGGCCTTTATATGACAATATCATGTAAACAATATGTTAAAGTTGTCAAAGATGCATTGTGTATTGGTTGCTTCAGACAACGTTTTGACAAAAGCTTACTTAACTTACAAAAACTTCATATTTCTCAACTACATTCCTACATCGCTATAAGGAGAGGATCCGGTATGGTATCCGTCTCCAGATCCTATCATTCTTATCTACTCAGGATCCGGTAAAGAATCCGGTGGTGTCCGTCTGGATCGAGGATCCTGTGAGGGATCCGGCTCCGGATCCCCGTATTCTTATCTACTGGGGATCCGGCAAGGGATCCGGCGGTGTACGGCCGGATCCCAGATCCGGTGAGGGATCCGGCTCTGGATCCCAGTATACCATTTTTGCGAGGATCCAGAGGATCCGGCAAGGGATCCGGCTAACGGATTCAGGGTATATTCACCCTGTGATACTCCAGGTGCACAAGTTGTGCGTCTAAGACTTGGTAGAGAGAGAGGTTTATTTCAGTAAAGGGGCCACAGGCCCATTATAAAAGGCATACAATGTGCGCATTTATAGCGCCAATAAAATCATTCACACAATTGGTAATGTTTACATGAAGGTGGTAGGGGTATTCAAAGACCAAAAACATTTTGCCTTTTTTAGAAGCTTGATGCAAATGCTTTCCAAGATAATTGAGTATAACCTCATATTCTGTGACATGAACAACTGGCATAACTTTTCAAGACTTGGAAAATTATATAAAATATTTGGGGATTGTATATTTTCTTAAGTCACTATAAAATGGACACTGAAGACAAAAGGGGAATTCATCTTCAACAGTAGGAATAGTGCAGAGAGGACACAGGCGATTACTGCGCTTGAGACCAAGTCCTCTACCATATTAAATTATTAACATATGACTCGAGCTTCGAAATTTACTTACTTATTGACAAGGATTTCTTTACAATGCACGCATGTGCAGCACGACCCAACAGAGGCTGGTGAACCCAAGAAGGGAGGGGTACGTCCTCCGTCCTACGCCGAACGCTTAGACTGTCCAAGGCGACCGAAGCGGAGCTGAGGCTCCACTCACCACTAGTACCCACCAGCAGGGGTGGTACGCCTTCCTTCCAACGCCTGACGAGAAGGCGGAGTGAAGCTAAGGATTCACTTACCATCGTCTGCTACAAGGGCAAGTGTAGGAACGGACCAACTCAAGCAGCGGGGACGAGCGTAGCAGCGAAGGAAGTGTAAGCCAACACCCAAACATCCATGTGCAGCGCGACCCAAAAGAGGCTGGTGAACACAAAAGGGAGGGGTACGTCCTCTGTCTAATGGGGAACGCGTAGACGGACCAAGGCAAACGAAGCGGAGCGGAGGGTCGACTCACCACTGGTACCCATCAGCAGGGGGTACACCGTCCGTCCAACGCCTGACGCGTAGGCGAAGCGAAGAGGAGCCTAACGCAAGACGGAGTAGCCCTCACTCACCATCGTTGGTTACAAGGGCACATGCCAGGAATGAACAAACCCAAGCAGCGCGAACGAGTGGAGCACTCGTGCCAAGCCCTAAGCGAGGGAAGTGTAGGCAAAAAACTCAGCGGTGTGAAACCTACAAGTCAAAAACAGGGCGCACACACGTGCAGCATGCCTGACCCCACAGGCAGTACAAGAACAAACCTCCCTAAGTAGCGACCTTAAGGAAACAAAGGAGGTAAAATGAGAATGTGCAGGGATGGGCAGGTAACTTCTGTCTTTCTTTCTCCGTGTAATTTTGTCGAGAGATAATTGATAGGCAATTAGGCGGTTACGCTGTGTCGGAGAAGGTAATAATACATTAGATAAGTATTGAAGGGGATAAATAGACTATCTTTTCCATTTTAATCTCAAAGGCTTGGGAGTTATCAAACTAGTATAACTTGAAAAAGATAATTGGTCATTCCTGTCAATCTTAACGTTTTAACGTCTTAGCGTTTGTCCCCCCGGGAACGAATGGAGAGGATAAGCAACCTCTTGGAGCGAGGGCTCAGGGGTCTGGTACCGCCCTGGCAGTGGCAGCGGATCATGGGTTTATTCACCTCAGCTCAGGACCTCACCGCGAGGGAACGGCTGCAGTTGAGGCCACTTCAGGTCTTCCTGAAACCACACGTGAGCGAAGACGTGTGCAGACTCGTTTTTCCACTTCAGCAGGCCCTCATTCCACTTCAGGCGGCCCGTGGCGAGCGCCCATCTCTTCGTGGACACATCCACATGTCTTCAAAAGCGGGCGGGCTACTCCAAGTGAGTCGCGGCCGCCGTTTCCACTGCCCAGCGTGTCACCACGCTCAGACTGTACGACGTACAGTGGGTGTCCTTTGTCGCCTTCTGTGTTGACAAGGGCTGGGACGTCCAAGTGGCTATTATCCCCCAAGTGGCGGAGTACTTAGTCTACCGCCGGGAAAAGAGGGGGCTTAAGGCCTCTTCCATTAACACCCACTTGGCAGCGATTATGTCCGTTCTGCGCAAGTGGGATCACTCGGTTGACACCTCGGTCCTCAAGGAGGTGTTTAGGACTTACCGGCAAGAAGACGGGCGGCTTCAGCCCAGACCCCCCAAGTGGGATCTGGCGATTGTCCTTGAGCACCTACGCTCGGACTTCTAAGAGCCCCTAACGGAGACTATAGTTTGAAGTGAGGGATGGGGGTAAGGCCACGCTGGCACTTGCACCGGACTTCGTGTGTAAGAACCAGGGATCAGATGAGCGATGCACATCTGCGCCCTCGCTGGCTCCACTTCACCCACGGACAAGGAGAGCAGACTCCTCTGTCCGGTTAGAGCTCTCTGCATTTACTCGGAACGTACGCGTTCCCTCCGACAGAGTAGGAGGAGTCTTTCCCTGCCTCACTCCCAGCGGAGCACTATGGAGATCGATAGATGAGCCTTGAGCGTCTATCTGCGGTCGGCTATTCTCGAGGCTTACAAAGCGAAGGAGTTAGCACCGCCAGCTCGAACAAACCCTCATGAGATCCGAGCGGTCTCGGCTACTATGGCCTTTCACAGTAACATCGCTGTGGCGGACATCATGTCGGGCTGTTTTTGGAAGTCTGGCATGGTCTTCGAAAACTACTACATGTACCTCCGAGACTTGTCCACGGAAGATTTTGCGGGCCTTGCCAGGCTGGGTCCGCAGGTATTCGCACAGCACCGCACAGTGGATCCTGCTCCCCTCAGAGGAGTTGCAGCTCACCGCTAGGTCACTTTCGTAAGTCAGTTGTTTTTGATGGCTCAAAAAACTTCACATCGCATTTCCGTTGTCTTGGTTGTCTTTTCTACTGAGTCGGGGCGGGCTGCCACACTTGTCCGGGGTCCCTGTGCTCCTACCTTTAGTTAGACGGTTGTAGGGTGTACCAGCTCACCTGCCGCTTGACGCTCTCAGCCCGCCATCTCTGTGGGAGCCGGGGCTACGGTGAGTCGGAGACGGTAATAGTACGTTAAATAATAGTACGTTTTTGAGTAAACGTCATTATTCGTACTTACCGTCGATGACTCACCAATCTTTAATTCCCACCCATGCCTCCTCTCCTGCGAGTAGTTTCGCTCAGGCATCCGTTTGCTCCAGGTAGTTCGGATGAGGTTTTGGTCACGCGCGGGGGTGGGCAGGTAACTCCCGTCTTTCTTCTCTGTGTAATATGGTCGAGAGATAATTGATAGGCAAATAAGGGGTACGGTGAGTCGTCGACTGTAAGTACAAATAATGACGTTTACTCAAAAACGCACTATTATCATGTTTAGTATATATCATGTATTTCATTATACAAGACAGTTCGGATTAAGTTTATCACCATTCTGTCCACCACTGGACTCAATACGTAGTAAATAATGACCGGGTGCTGAGCGATTATGGCAAAAAAACTCGCGAGGGCTTTATAGCCCAAGCTGCCTTTTTTTGCCATAACGCGAGGCAATCCGGTCATTATTTGGCTTACACTCCCGCGGAACATTCCTGCAAAGTTTTCAAACCAAATAGTTTTTATAAAATTTGTAAACGTTTTACTTTGCGTGTTTATTTGTCTTGACCTAACGAGTCCAGTAGGATATTAATAATATCTGGCTAATTGAGATTTTGAAGCTAAATATTTGATTTGAAAGAAATAGACATAACCTGACACCTATATATTTTCATGTATATATACATATACATTTATAAATATACCAGGGGAAAACAGTACAGACATTACACAACAAAATGTACAGTTACAGGCAGGGGTCCTCGTTAGCTCAAATGGTAAAGGCGTTACGCGCCAGCAAAGAGGTCCCGGGTTCGAATTCCATTTTCATTCCACTTTCGCTATTGTCAAGTCTTAAATACTTAATTTGTAAAGCTATGAAAAATTTACAAGTCTAATCGTTTGTGAAGGTTGAACATCTCATAACACCCACCTGCGTAGATGGTGGTTGTGGCATATGGCCTTCAATTAAAAACAAAGGATAATAACCGATTTGAATGATATGTGGCAGAAATGATATATGGAGAAACAACCGATGATTACGTCATAAGAGGTTGATTTGGGAATGAACCAATGTTAATAGAATGGGAGCATATCACACCGAGGTGTGTAACTTATCATGGTGTGGTAATTCCAATCAAGGTCACCAATATAATCATAATCGTAAAGCCTTAACATTAGGTCCTTATTGTCCACAGTGAGAGTAATTTGATTCATTTACATCAATGACAGATTTCAATTTCTACACACGTCATCATCATTATCAAAGTATATAAATGGCGTTAAAATGTGATGACGTTATCAACTGTTTGAAACGTTGACGATGGTGGAATGTTTTGCATAAGACAGACATTATTATTGTCTAAGCCTTTCTTTTCCCCTGTTGTAGCATCATATCAAGAGATACAATGCCGTTGTAGACATTTTTAATGTATCATTCTCCCTGACGATTTCATGTCGAAATGATTCTGATTAAAAAATATGATATCCTATGGCGTAAGATACCACCGTGTATATAGACAAATAACGTGAAGCAGTCCAGTGAAGCAAATCGTTTAAATTGTGTTTAAAAGCTGAACACATATTTCTCATAATGAAACATTCAGTTTTTATGTATACATTTTGAATAGATTTAATCATTTCTTTAAATCGTTAGCAAATTTAATTATTCATTGAACAATGCTTTTGATGAATCTTCTTTTGTCTGTAGACTTTCTCTTTTCTTTCTCTATTAATATCAATTTACTTATTTTAAGTTTTAACATTCTTTGTCAGCTCTTTACATAGGACAGGGTTTCATTTGTTTGGATAACATATATCCAATTCTTCTCTTGAATGAATATGTTGATATCAAATCACAATCAATGCTCAATCTTACTGTTACTCATTTTGGATAAGGGAAAACTGAACTATAATAGTCTCATCTAGCGGATTGATTCTGATCCACATATTGAATTAATATGTAAATAAAAAATCACGATTGATGTTATGAATTTTGGATGAGAGATTACTGTATTATTATCGTCTCATGTAATGGATTGATTTTTGACCATATATAGAATGAATAAGTAAATATAAAATCATAATTGATTTTTTTGTCATTTAATGAGAGAATACTAAACTATTATCGTCTTATCCAGTTGATGGATTCTGGTCCAACTGGAACGAATGGAGCGTGGACCCTTGCCCCGTCAGTTGCGGTGGAGGACAAACAAGACAGAATCGAAACCGGGCTTGTGACAACCCGCCACCACAAAACGGTGGAAGGTCCTGCGAGGGTTCTGCATTCGATAGCGCGACGACTGAATGTAACCCAGACCCTTGTGTTGGTGAGTGTCAATTTTTGTCGGTTCATTTGGTTATAAAACCAATGTAAATTCAACTCACGAATCCTTTTGCTGTGGACATGGTTAGGTACATTTCTTATGATAACTTTCAATAATTAAGTAGTAAATGAATGTACCCTCAAGTAATCATATAACAAAAATTAAACAATCCTTCTCTCTTGTCAGACATAATAAATCCACTTTGCAACGTTTAACATTTTAATATGTTTTCATCATTTTAACCATTCGATAACATTAAGCTTAAGGATGTACTGAATTGTTGCAGTGTTGTCCATGACTGCATGCATGTACAGCTGCATGCCAAAAGTTTGTTCACATACCTGAATATACTAGTGCAAATATCATGTAATTTGAGATGTCTTTAAGATAGAGTCGTGTTGCAAAAAAGAAACGTATTATATTGAATTTTCAATAGACATATGCAGATCCATTCTTCTTTAAGGCAAATGTTTTTCGTCAGCCACAATTACCCAAAACAGTTTTGGCAGGTCATTGAAGTGACCAGGGGTCAAAATTTCGAAAACACTAATTTTTATTTTTCTCCTTAGAATCCTTTATAAGTTATCAACTTCTTTAAAAATAAGTCACATTTGTTTCTTAACAAAAAGCCAATGTGATTATGTTGGTTTTAATCTAAGACAGTCGATATGGAATATTTTATTTAACATTTAACGAAATTTCGAAAATATGACACCTTCTGTGTATATCAATATGCCAAAGTTTAAGTCTTTGCACGAAATACCGTACGATCACAAGATGAGTTCAAGAATGGCTATTTCACACATGTACAGTGCATTTCCGCAACTATTAATCCTAAATGTATCCATTGCATTTCCGTAACTTTGAATCCTTAACATTTCCGCTGAATTTCAGTAACAGTTTCTTGTTTTATCATGACTATTTCTGTTGCATTCCTACAATTTTGAATAGCATGAAAGTGCGGAAACATAACTGAAACAAACAGTAAAATACAATTTATATTATGTTTCTGCAATATTTCTAAGAGACTGAGTGTTGTTATCGAAAATATTACAAGATACTTTATAATATTTTCATTGAAAAGAGATTAACTTTTTCAAAATTTATTTGGGATATCTTTAATATTCAACAGTCGTTATCATGGTGATCTATTACAAAGAAAATGAAAATGACTTCCTTTGAAAAAAGTTCATCAGAACATAATTACAAGGTTATTATGTACTTTAATAATGTAAATAGTTTTCTGGGTGTGGCCCCTGAAGCCATTATTATAGGTCAAAGTGTAACCAAATCTGTAAATTATAATCCCCAACACTTTAGGAGTCGGTAAAAAAGAGTTCAGCTTTCTATGCCTTTTACATAACAGGAGAACACAAAAATAAGTTTTCAGGGTGTGGCCTCAGTGGGTCTTATCGGGGTCACATGTGCACACGATTTCAGATTTCTTGAGATGCAAGATCAGCTAAAAGGTGACCACAGCTCACATATCCCTGCAATCGGCTACCAGTCAGTGAAAAATATTATTTCTTTAACAATTTTTTAACTTGCCCTAAATGTAAAATCAATGGAAAAAAACAATCTTCATTTGAAAATCAGACCTTTCATTTGTAAAAAGTTAAATTACAGGTTCAAGGGCTGTGACTTTGTGATAATTCAATTTTCGGAAATGTTTTCAAGAGTATCATCAGGTGTGCCCATAAACAAAAATGTCATTTGTTTAGATGTACTAGTTTCTGAGAGAAAAAATCCGAATTGGAACATCAGATTCATCATTTACACCAAGTTCAATTACATATTCAAGGGCCATAACTCTGATAAAAACAATATTTAGGAATTAGTTTTCAGACTCGTCAAGAATATATGTGCTCACAACTAAAAATTCTTTTTTCTAGATGTCATACTTTCTACACACAAAATTCCCATTGGGGCATAAGATTGTTGTATGATGTTCAAGTAAACATTCATATAAAAATAACTCCATCAAAAATAATATTTTGCAACTGGCTTCCAGCTTTTGAACTCCATCAAGATTACCATTAGCTGCACCAATATAAAAGAAATTCATTCATACTTTATAAGAAAACTGTCCCTATTGTACACTATCAAACTAAGTCCTTAAAGAGAAGTTTTCAAAGACACAATAAAAACTGAAATCCAGAATGTTGTAAAATCTGGAGAATGTCATCATTAACAAGCATGGAAATTTCGTTATTATATACTCAAATGGTATTTAGGAAAACTGACCTGATGGAAGACCGGACGGACAGACAGAATGAGGGGTATAATAGAGATAACATTTTGTGGAGAAATGCTATAATCACTATGTTACAAAAGATATATCATTTATGTTTATGGAAGGTTGAATGAGGATAGCTGCCTTCATTTTATGTTACGTGAATGTATGTTAATTATCATGATTTAAACATACATATTTTAGATATCTCTTACTTTAAATTTCCCCTGAAAACATCAATTCTTATATTGTTACAAAGTTTTATATGAAATAAATTAATAGTTCCTTAGAGTTGAGATATTCATATTACTTAGATATTTGTTAAAATTCAAAATTCATACGACATTATTTATAAAATGTTGGCACACTAGAGTTTTAAGCACTTAAATGCACATCAGCCTCTCTAATTTTACATTCATACTAAATTCGAGGTTTCCAAGTCAAATACGTTTTGAGTAATGCTCTGGAAAAGAAATAAAGTAATTATATTATGCAATGTTTGGTCAAATCAAGACCCTTTAGGTAGCATTCATACAAAATTCCAATTTTACAAATTTAAAGATTCAGGATGCACAGAAGGACAAGCTGAGCGCTATTTATACACCCAACTGTTGTTTTGGGCTTTAATAACATAATGAGGCAAGCATGTGCATCATTTGAACAACAATTTAGAAAAAATGTCCAACAAAACCATAATATCAAAGAGAAATCCTGTTAATTATACATTACACAATGAGTGAGTGAGTTGTTGTTTAACGCCGTTTGGGCAATATGACAGCCATTAGCGGCGTGAGATTGAACGAAATGAAAAAGATTGCTAAAGCAAAAACGTGACACAGCACGAGGGCTGTAAAAACATCAGCAAAATATCACAGAGTTGGTTAAAAGCTGATATAGAATATGTAAAATTCTCCAAATTATCAAATAGATTGATTTCCTTTAGAAAGGATAAAATACGGTGTTCACCGATTTGATTAAAAAGTTATGAAATTGAAACATTTGGGTAAATTGTTTCCCTTGCGTGTGCAGTGTCCCAGCAGTCGCACAGGATGTGCTTAACTGTGAGGGGACACTGACAGGGGATACACACAGGGGGGTCTTCCCCCTTTAAGGTATATGAATGAGTGAGATGGGGGTGTCAAATGCGACATCGTCGCAGAACACATGCTTCCTGGCGGGTAAAAGAAGATAGAGATTTTTAAACCTAAATGAGGTTGTATTGCATGAAGTTTATTGTTCTGTTGTTGGTCCCATTGGGACCGCCAACGCTCTTTGATGTAGAATTTGATAGCAGGTTTGGAATCTGTATATGGAACTTTAGTTTGAGAGACATGTTTGAGGTTTAGAGCTGACTTTGCCGCTGAATGAGCTTTATTGTTGCCCCTTATACCCATCTGGCTCGGAAGCCAGCAAAAGACGATGTCGCATTCGAGAAACGTATTATTAACAGTTAAAATATCCCTAATAATGGGGTGATCACTTTTACAATATTTGATTGCTTGTAAGCAAGAGAGAGAGTCTGAAAATATTATATAGTTGTTAGGAGATGAATTTTTGATATGCTGACTGGCCTTGAGGATGGCCTTTGCTTCTGCATAGAAGATGCTGCTTCCATCATGTAGCCTTGAAGCCTAAGTTGTTGAAGGTGTAACAGTTGTTGCTGCAACTGTCATGCCATCCTTAGAACCATCCGTATAAACTGGTTTGTAGTCAGAATAAAAATCTCTGAGTTCGTTGAAAGTCTGCTGGAATATTAGCTGATTGGTGTCAGATTTTTTATGAGTGGTTAAGCTGAAATCAACACGGGGCTTGACCAACTGCCATGGCGGAGTGGCCATTAAACCATGTTCTGCAATAGTTGAGAGGTCGATATCCGAATCTTCAACATATTGTATTGGGTTGGATTAGAGCTTAGTTACATATTGAAGTGCTAACTAACTGATCTGCAAGAGATGGCTCATCAGCCTCTTCATAAAGTCTTTCAACGGGAGATGTTCTGAAGGCCCCAAGACAAAGTCGATGGTGGATTGTATCTAACATTTTGATGTATGAGAGGCGGGCAGATCCATAGATTATTGATCCATAGATTATTGATCCATAGTCCATGGTCCATAGTCCATGAGTGATCGATAGAGATGTAGAAGGGTTTCTTCATCTTCATCCAGCAAGGTTCTGGAAGATGTTTTAAGAACTGATAATGGATATCATCAGAACCAGTTGCTGTATCATGTGCTTTAGCAAGTGCTTTTTTAAGTTCTGTAATGGAAAAGTGTTCATTATAGTCTTCTCCACTATCATATTTGAAATTTATAGGTCGTTTTTCCTGTACCTTTTGATATTTTTGAAATGCTGGAACGTAATTTGCAGAGGAGGAATTTTTAGAAAAGGTTTCAGCCAGCTTATTGGAAATATCAGTTTCAGATGTAAGCAGGTCACCATTGACCTTGAGATGATTAATGTTAGTTCTAGAACATTTTCCTTTAATTCTACTTATCATATTCCAGACTTTGCTAATAAGTGTTCTGGAATTGATTTTGGAGACATAGCTTCACCGAGATTTGCGCTTTAGTTGATTGACAGTAGGCAAGCTTTAGCTCTTGCCTTTTGGCAATTGTCGAGGTTTTGTTTGGTAGGTCGTTTATAGGGCTTGCGCTCAGCCTTTTTACGGGCATTAATGGCTTCATCACAAGTATCATTAAACCATGGCTTGTGAATGCGTGGATTTGCCGATGTTTTAGGAATAGTTTAATTTGCAATATTGATGAGACCTTTGGAAAAGTGGTCACCGCTCTCTCCACGTTCAGATTCTGTATTGTACTGAAATACAGCAACAAATAACATTCCTTTAGTAGTATACATAAGTATGTACATAATATTTGTATATTAATGCAATAAGATGAATGTGGAATATACTTTTAAAGCGTTTTTTCTTTGTTGTCAGCTTTCATTCTCGAGTCCCTGGACACGGTTTTCTCGAGTGGATTATTTAAAAAAAGTTAAGAACTTGGGCGGTGAGGGATCCTCCACTATGGGATAACACGTATTGTGTTTATTGATATGAAGTTGTCTCGAAAAAATGAAAGTTGTTTTAATGAACGGGAGACTATGTAATATATGTTTACTGTAGTGACATTTGTATCACATTTCGCAGAAATTGTTTTTACTTCACTTTCATGACAACTTAGTACTCAAGTGCATGATTCCTTTGTAGTTAACAAGCATATATTGTTATTACATATTTAAAACATCTCACTTCGTGTGGCAATGTCTGTGTCTTTGAGTTTAACAATCAATGATATAATAACATACCTGGCGCAAGCGTTAGAGACATCCTACATACTCCTTAAGAATTTTGGTAACTGTTTCTCACGATCTATTTATTCAAATGAGTGTCATCGTCGGACGAAATGCATGAGCCAAATCTCCCTCTCTTAATTTATTGGTTGAATATATATTTTACAAGTTCTTTGATTCATAATGATTGGACGTCTCGACAATAAACTAAGTAGCAGTCGAATGTCAAGAGTTACGCTATTAAGACAGGACATATGTTCAGGTATAATTAGAGACCATTAAATTAAGAATTGAATCGGATGGGATTACATAATGGCTACCTGTTTGTCAAAAAAACTAGTTAAACCAGTATGATTGTTGTGACAACATTTGGCAGACGGTACAATTGATGTACTGTGCACATGCTATTGGATAGTGGGCTGTCTTTCGCTTGGAACAATACAAATAACTAAGGATATATACAATATCATTTTATCAAGGTTGGCGTTGTTTGGATGACGTTAATTATGTTTAAACAGTTGTTAAAATAGCGAGATTTGCTGTTCATTTTACATTAAGAAGGTAATAGGGGCAACTACTAGCACGTCACGCGGCAGGACACGCTTCAGGAACCTCACGGGCCAATTCAGTTCTGTTTACTGGTGCTAATTAACTTGTTTTTCGAAAAAGCCGTATCAAAGTTGTTTATCGGCCGATTTCGAAAATTTGAATTAAAAATATCAAATCATGGAGGGGGGAGGGGGGAGTGAAAAGAAACAAAATCCATTGTATAACATATAAATCTCAAGGAACAAGGAACTCAAACTTTTTACCTCCTTTTCTTCTGAATCTGAACACAACTGACATTTTAATCATGTGATGATAGCATTGTGATTGTATATACAAAGCAATTTCAGGAGACAGAAGGTTACCACATCTCCATTTTACGAACATATTTGGCATTAAAGAATCAGGAAATTGGATTTTATGAGGATGTACCTGAAAGGGAGACTACTTTTGCTCCGTAGCTACTAACTCTTTGAATGAATAACCATCAAAGTTTGAAGATTTACTTATGAAATGAAAGAATGATAATTTGCGAGAAAATACCTAAGCAAACATGCAATAATAATCTGCTGGTCATGGTATGGCTACGGAGGATTTCACCATTCAAGTGTTGTTTTGTTCATTAAATTCAAACGAAGTAATTACAGAGCTTTTATACTCTAAATAGAAGTAAATACTTTATTTGTAGATTTGATTCAATGTTGCTTCCTTCATATATTTATCGAGACAAAGAACTATTTATTCTGGTTTAGTTTATTCTTACTCTCTCATCTTTTTTCCAACCCTTTTCCTCAATTCTTATTTACCTTTTCTCATCGAATCCTTGTCTCTCATCAGAAGCAACAACCATGTTTCTCCAGCAAACCTGAATACCCCTCTTGAGACCAGGAAGTTCCATATGCAGTGTATGTTTTTCTTTGTTACACTAAAATACAAAGATTCATGGTGAGCTTAGAATTCACAAAAGCTGTTTTTATTAGCAGAAGTAGTTGGAATTACTGTAGAAATTCAGGTACAAAAAAAGTCAAAAATATTTCACAGCAGTACCATCTACATTAAAACTCATGATAATGATGTCATGTTTTCAAAGAATTTTTTGGCTAAATAATTGTATATTGATGTTAAGCACTGGGTATATAGATATATAATGTATATTGTTGCTATACATCAGAATATTATTAGTATTAACCTATTATTGCAAGCACCCATATTGAAAGGTTTCTCTTATCACAGTATCGTCTTCATGAATCATGTGGGCAATGTAACTTTTAATGCCTATCTGTAACTGAGACTAATAGAAAGAATTATTTATCATACAATCATGGTGTCTCCCCACCCCCATTCCCCTCTATCCAACCCGCCCCACCCCCACAAACAGGTCATCAAGTTCTTATGTAAACTTGAGGCTTTCTATTTGTTCTATAAATGGCACAGAATCAAATAATAATATAATTAATAATAATAATCTGAAATTCAGTGTAGCATTGCACCCAAACCTGACTGCATTTAGAACATTTCTCTACTGCAGACAAAGTTACCGAGCCCCTGTCGGGATTTGAACCACGGATCTCTTGATCCGAAGGTGAAGGCGCTAACCACTGCGCTTTCCCGCCCTAATCTGCACATGGAAAATGTAATGAACGTTTCACATGTCTTGTATAAAACATTCCATTTATCACAAAAATAAGATCAAATCCAAAAATTAACCTTTCCGCCAAGAATAAAGAGGATAGAGGATAGGTTTTTGAAAATCTGTAAAAATCTTGTTTAATGATAAAGATCATAATGATAATGAATGAACATAATTGAATAAAGTGTTCAGATTATTCCAAAATAACTCAATTCTAATGTTTTCAAAAGTTTTTTTGTAAAACAAAAACAAATGTGTTGACATAGTGTCCCATCTTATGCACTAAAAATGGTGGCCTGGTAAAATTAAGACAAGGCAATTTTGTACCAGAAATTTAGTTTTCCAGTTTAACCCATAGTTTTTTTTATGAAATGTTAGTATTAACCAAAATTAGATTTATTTGCTTTACGATAAGATTACTTTGTTTATTCTGTTCACAGATATAAAGGTATTAATTAAATTCTAATTACCCCAATAATATGGACACCTCTGTTGAAATACATTTCATAGACAATACATTTTCATTGTATGTCTAAATTATATAATCCCTTTATAAAAGTTAATGTTGACATTTTGTAAGGATAATTTGTTTAATTCATTATAAGCAGTCGGTCTATGGTGATGTGTTTCAATTTTATAATACAGAAATAGGACATCTATCAGCACAAGACAAGACTTCAAAGTTCATCCATAAACTCATTGCTTAGAAATACTAATATACACTTTCTCTTTCAGAAAGTTTGTGTCACTGCGTCCAATGAATTTCAGACATTGATGTTTTGCCCTTTCGAGCAAATGAGTCTTTTTTTAATAATTACCAATAAATAACAGTTTTACATTTTGTAAAAATGCACCAAATGGGAGCCTAACTTATAACTTTAACCTAGCTGCATGCACCTAGTATTCATGATTTATTTTTGTTTGTTATCAAAATAAGGAAGCCTTCGGATCCTACAATATATCTATACAATATAATGAATTACAATATGTATATTGAATGTGGAATGCGTAAGGGTTCATCTTATGATATAGTAGTTGAAATAATAAAATACTGGCTGAGACATGTCCTCTTATCGTTTACCGAGGCAAGTTAGGAAATAATGAACATATGTGACCAAAATTCGAAATATGATTGAAAAAAAGATTTATTTACATTTAGTATGAGCACAATATTGAGTCTCAAACAAGGTTTTTAACCTCATTCGCACAAAGACTTAAAGAGATCTTTAAACAAACTTGACCTTATAAACTTTCCCTATCCATCAAATGTGAACAATATTAGGTTTTTGAATTATAAATTACTATGTTTTATGTATTATGCGTTTCCAAAAAATAAGACAGTTCATTACACGATTTATGGATTGAAAAGAGCAAATTTCTAAATATGAAAAAGAAGAAGGCCTATGTAAATGAGGCATTAACAAAGTTTTGTAAGATAATAATGATAATATATTTTATTCATATTTCCATTCTGTGATAAGTTAAATACGATATATCTTAAATAATTATATCTACCTCCCTCTTTATAAAAATGATCTTCTTTATCTAATTGTAGACGTTTGATGTTATTCAGAACCTTGAAATATATATACACCAAGCATTTAAAATCAGACAGACACAAAACAGCACATTACATCATTGTCTTTAAATATATATATGAGATTGAGAGATGTTCAATTACATATAAACATATATATATATATATATATATATCTTTCAAACGTTGACCTGCGCCTTTTAAGTAAGAATGGTGGTAGATGATTTATTTTGAAAGGTTCATTTCATTTATTTCGTCGCATTGCTACATTGTTATATTTGGATCAATCACTCATTGACAACCGCCTGGAAAACTTCACTATCTCACATGTTAAAGGTTAACATTAAGGTTTGAACTTATTATAAGTACTTCTAACCATGACATCTATTAGTTAAAATGTTTATGAGAGAACTTCAAAGTGAATAGTCAAGCATTATATGGATCGTTATATGAACTATATAACATCACAATAGTTCAACTCAGGGTGGTCCTAAATTTATTTTGTTGAGTATATATGATTAACTTCATCATGTAAATAGGGGATTCAACAATGATAATCACATTTTCTTCAATGAAAATTTTCGGTTTTTCTCCAAAAATCTGATCTCAGCAGTAGGAACTAAAATTATGTTATAATTGAAAAGGTGCATGAGTTTGTTAAACTGGTCATTTTTAAAATCAATGAATACTTTTGATAAAGAGAGAGGTATTGGAGGGGGCGGCGCACGGCACCAAAAAGAATATAAATTTATTGAATATTAAGAGTCGTATTTCTCATATATGATAAAAGTATACAAGAAATGTGTAAGGCAGGGAACTTATATTCAGCAAATATTCCCACCCCAAAAATTAGAAGAATCTTCTTAATAGATAACTAAATTGTGACTTGGGACACCCCAGACTCCTGTATCGGCTAGTGAGTGGAATAGCGTTAGATGAATTTAAAAACCGACGTGTGAAAACTTACTGTTACGAAGATTTAAGAGGAAAGTCATAACCGCTTCTCCTCCACTGGAGTTTTACTGTGAGGTCATTGTGACACCCCCTTTTGAAGTTGTCTAACACTTTCTTAAAGTTAATGGACAATGGTCAATATGGAACGTATGGACAAATGGTGTCTGCTCTGCGACCTGCGGAGATGGAACTCTTTTACGGACAAGAATGAAAGTTTGTAACAACCCAGCCCCTGAAAACGGAGGCGCCTTCTGCCAAGGATCTGACACTGAGACACAGCAGCAATCCTGTAACCTTGGCCCTTGTCGGGGTTAGTATTTTTATTATTGTTGTGTTCGAGAACAACACATAGAATTAGTGGAAAATTTTAAAGTTATAGTTCCGATTTCTGAACATCGCCATTACGATTTAACTAATATTCGCAGCATAAATCAATTACATCCAGTCAAAGCAAGAACAGCAGACAAACCGAGAGTCATATAAGTCGGTGTTTTATGTTAGAGAAGGCATAATACCAATGACATTGTTAGTGACTTAGTGACTTAAATATCAAAAAAGTCCTGAAGGTTACAGGTTAATCATCCAAATGATAAGGAATGTTACACCTTGAGCTATCATAAGATATCCGCCCTTTGATAAACATCCTCTGTGGCATAATAATTAGTACTTATCTACAATGGTTTTCCATATACGTTATCAGTTGACGGAGTGTGGTCAAACTGGAACGAATGGAGCAACCCCACGTGTCCTGTGACCTGTGAAGGACCTCAAGTGGCCAGAGAAAGAAGACGAACGTGTAACAACCCACCTGCTCAGAACGGAGGAGCATCGTGTTATGGAACCGCACTGGAAATTTTGACTTTCAGATGCAATCCTGACAATTGTCCAAGTTAGTCACTTTATGTCTTACGTAAGAGGATAATGTATTCTTTATTTTCTATAAACATTTCAGTTTAAAAGTTAAATCTTTCAACAATGGTGTGTTACATTGATATCTTCTGATATAAATATATAAAGACTGCTTGATAAAAGTAAGAATATCTAGGACAGGCCTGAGATATTTGTAAACTTCATCAACTCGTGTTGATAAATTAAATATCAGAAGACATTTGGGTGAGAATCTCTATTTATTTCATTGCGGTATTTGGACTTAAATTATCATACAGATAAAGTGTTACCAAACCGAGATTATGTTTCACTTTGATACGAATAGGCCTTTACTGTTGGTATTCTGAAGACAAAATGTCATTTGATATTTGGGAAGATGGACTATTGTTATGGCTTTTTATTGGTTATTGTTAATTGTGCCGATAATATTTCATCTTTCTAACTTTTTCTGAGCTGGGAACTTTTTTATTCCCATTTTTCATTTAAACAATGTGTATTTATTCCATTGCCATTCGTCATATCTCAGATGTGCTGACGCAAGGAAACGTTAAAGGAGTCTGTCAAATTGTCCACAATTTTAAAAGTAAGCGATTATTGAATGACTAGGTTAAATCATGTTAAGGTGACAGTTGTGAAGAATGCGACAAATTCTATAATAGTTCTAATAACTATGACGTCACACTAGCACCGGTTACGTAACGAAAATTTCGGAGCAGGCTTGTAATATTACTATAAGGCGTCGCCGATTTTTTCAAAGTAAAACAAAACTGTAAACTATCTGAATGACAGTTATGAAAAGAAGAAATGAACCTTCCGTAACAGCTATCGTTAGCTTTTCTCAAAAATAGTATATCAGATGATACGACAACCCTTCGAAGACATGTTGAAAGTAATACCACAGCCAAGATATCTACGCGTAATATGTGTGCTATTGATGGTGAATAAAAACATTTCTTTCTCTATTCCCTTGACTTGAGGAGGATAATTGATAACTGATCAAACTTTAGTCTAAATATGATACACCGGGAATTTATATAAAATGAGATGCTTCAATCTTTTAATCAAAAATAGGACCGGCGTCTATACGCACAACACGAGCGATAGAAACAGCCATTGCACTGGAAGCTTCAGAATGCAAACCGGGTACCTAATAATACTAAAAACATTGACATAAGAGCTGACCAATATATTGGAATGGAGAGAACACTTTAAATGGACCAAGCTCTAGTGCAAACAGTCATCAATGAACTGAAAGGCATTCAAAGTTCATCCATCAGCTTATTTCTTAAACTACAAGTGGACGCTTTATCTAAAAGAAAGTTTGTGTCCAATGAATTTCAGACATTGATTGTTTGCCCCTTTTGACAAAAAAGTTCTTTTCTCGTGAAGTAACAATAATAAACAATTTTAAGATGAGTTAACATTTTTGTTGAAATGTACCGTATTGGCGCGTTACCTATAACTAGCTGCTCGAAAAGTAGATGTTCACCTTGTATTTATGATTCGTTTGTTTGATTTGTTTTGTTATTTGAAATTAGGAAGCCTTTCAATTATTTAAGCCCTTATTCATGCAAATTCATAAATTACAATATGTATATTGAATATGGAATGCCGGCCTAAGAGGAATTGAGGGGTCCGAATGACGGGGTATCTAAAACGTCTATAAAATGCTATCCAGTACTTGAAAATATGAAGATGAAGATATACTGAAAGCTGAAATAATTTACTGTAACATACTGTATTATTAGGAATCCTGGAATTTGGTTGCAAAGTGAAAAATTTCATCATGAAATCGAGTAATTTTCGAGTTTGGTTGCAGTCCCTTATAGGCAACTGCAACCAAATTACTTTTTGTCAAATATACATCATTTTTCATGTCTTGGCTAATAATAATTTGGTTGCAGGTAATAAAATTATTTTTTGAAAAGGTTATCAGATCAATTTGGTTGCAGGAGACTTCAAATTTAACTAAATTGACGAAAAAAACGACCAAATAAACAGTTACAGTTTGACATGTTCCCTCTGACACAACTTGTGACGTAATACCATGCGCTAAGTAACACGTTTTTCAATTGGCTTATTCAGTATTAAACATTTTCAATAAAATTTTGACGTTCGTTTTTACTTATTCATGATTGATTTTGATGCTTTTTTAGATATAAATTAGTCATTAAACTTACTTGATGATGTTTATTTTCAATCAAAATTAGTTTGCTATCAGAGGCATCTGTTACAGCCAATGAGAATGGTGTTGAGATTTGACAACAATTCGAATTCGTCTCGAATTTAGGAATAATTTGGTCTAGGAATGTCATAAATACTTGCCAAGACATGATAAACTATACATAATGTTAGATTTAACAAGGTTAGTAGAAATTTTCCATCCACTTTGTCAGAAACGACAGCGAAGCGGGACACGACATGATCGAAAACCGGACTCGGTAGCTTTGAGCAAGTTGCCGATGTTTCATTGAAATGTAAATAAACAGCCAGTTCCATCATTTACGATATCATCGTTTAGTTTCTCCCTGCAGCCAAATTATGTTTAGTCAAGACTCTTCTGTTCTATGAAAACGTGTATTTTGATGGTTTCAAGAATTTGGTTGCAGAAGCCTATAGGGGACTGCAACCAAACTTGAAAATTAGACGTTTGCAAGGTGATAAATCGGTCTGCAACCATACTCAAAAGGTTTCATGTCATATATCATTGTATAGAAAATTATCTCAGCTATAAGAAAAATCCCATTTGGACTAGGTTGCATTTTAAAGTTGTTTTAGAGACCCCGTCATCCGGACCCCTCAATTACTCTTAGGCCGGAATGCCTAAGGGTTCATCTTATCATATAGAAGTTGAAATAATAAAATACTGGTTGAGACTTCTAAACATGTCCTCTTATCGTTTACCCAGGCAAGTTAGGAAATAATAAACATATATGACCAAATTTCGAAAAATAATTGAATAACAATATTTAATTACATTTAGTATGATCAAAATGTTGAGTCTCAAACAAGGTTTTTAAGCTCATTTACTCAAAGACTTAAATAGATCTTCAATCTCAGTAAAATAAAATCTAACATGCCTTTACTACGTAACGCAGATGATATATCTCATAAGGCACCTTTACTCAAGCCGTCAGGTTAACCTTTGCCTCAGTTTGACCTCCTAATGTCATTGGCTTGTAGCAGATACCTTCAAGCAAGCACAATGTATGTCTTAAAAGGCCTTTCAAGCGATTGCATGAGAATTCGTAAATTGAAGTAAAAATTTAAATTTTCGATTTTACAGAGAACAAATTGAAGTAAGTTGCGTACGTCCTTTAATCGAATTAAAAACCAGCAGAGTAACATATGAATCATCAGTCTTTAACGAAACAAGGGTAAATCTCATTAGCATATAAATGTCGCATGTGACTAATATATAATTATCAAAAAGCCTCTTATTGTTACTTGTACATTTTTTGGTGGTCTTCGTTTCTCAACATGTTTATGGTTAAATTGTTTCTCGAAATTGAAAATTATTCAACGATTACTACAAACTAAAGACAAAACGTTTATTCAACGTATCTCTTTCCAGAAGAAGCATTTTGGATTAGTACCGCCTACTAAAGGATAACGTTGAGGTATGCAGAGTTTGCTTGACGAAAGATAACTACATAGCTTCGATTTGAATTTTTTGTCCAACATACCGAGCTAGGATAAATTGAATGTACATGTACATGAAGTACATTTATTTGAATATTTAGGCAGTTCGACATTCGGAAAACAGTCGGAAATTTAACCTTCCAAGTTCTGAAAAGTGTCCAAGCGAAATACAGTTCGCCTGCACCATAGAATACAGGCGAACTCAATGATTGGCTGATTTGAATTATGTCAGAGGTATACCTGACGGCTCGCGTAACGCAGCCTGGTGAGATCTACACGCGTAATGTAGTGGAGCATTTAGATTTCATTTCAATGAGATTGAGAGATCTTCAAACAAACTTGACCTTATAAACTTTCCCTATCCACCAAATGTGAACAATATTAAGTTTTTAAATTATAAATTTATACTAAGTTTTATGTATCATGTGTTTCCAAAATGACAGTTCATTACATGATTTATGAATTGAAAAGAGCAAATTTCTAAATATGAAAAAAGAAGGACTATGAGGCAATGACAACGTTTTGTAAGATATTAATAATATATTTTATTCATATTTCCATTCTGTCATAAGTTACATACGAGATATCTTAAATAATTTGTTGTCCCTCCCTCTTCATAAAGATTATCTTCATTATCTAACTGTAGACGTTTGATTTTATTCAGACAATGTTTATACACCAAGCATTTATAATCAGACAGACACAAAACAGCACATTAAATCATTTAAACAAAAATCGCATTGTCTTTAAATATATCTATGAGATTGAGAGATATTCAAATACATGTAAACATATGTATATACGTTATATATTTAAATATATTATTGCATAATCTGTATTGTCCTTAAAATTGTCTTATAGGTATGGGGCCTTTAAGTATTGAATAAAGCTTGTTTGATTGATAGGTTTATATATTTACGTAGCCTTCACACAAATTCATAAATTTTCCTGTATATTTTACAATATAATATGCAAAAATACTGGCAAAAGCAGTATACTATTTTTAAAAAGCCATAAGTTTCAAAGAGAATCACACTGAGGCTCGTTTCATAAATCAAGTAAAATATTACTACTTTAAAATAATCAATTTCAGATTGTGAGTGTAAGTAGCGTACCAAATCATACCTTTTATGTTGAAGATAACCCATACATTTTTCACAGGGATCACATTCAACCAACATCGATAGCGATACCAGTGTCACAAGTGACTCTCGCAAAATATGTTCTTTTTTATGTTATGGAATATTAATGGACTGACTATGACTTCATAAGTTACATAAGAAACTTTATGATGATATGCCTAGTTGAAACTTATGTTGACAATTTAAGTGCAACCAACTGGCTAGAAGGTTATGATGTATATCCAGCTGTCAAACTTTCAGATCACGGACGTTTATCTGGCAGAGTGTGTCTATGTATTCGTCAATCAATCAGTAAATTGTGTTAGTTGTCTACCATAGACATGAACAATATTTTATATGTAAAGCTGTTTAAAGAAATTGTTTCGATTGATAAGCACATCAATTTGATATTCACATATGCATAAGTATAACCACAGTTGTAATATTGATCACTTGGAACAATTTCTGATTGAAAATCTGACTGAATTTAGCTCTGAACACCTTATGTTAAGCTTAGATAAGGATTTGAATAGTTATGGTTCATACTACGATGATGATACTGCACCTATTGAGAACCGGAACTCACATGATACTGTTGTTCACAGATTTGGTCAGTTGTTATTAGATGTATGTTATGCTTTTCATTTGTTTATAGTTAATGGTAGAGTAGAAGGTGATGTAAATTTACATATCACAGCGAAAAGGGGTGCAGTGTAAATGACTACTTTTGTTCACCAGATCTTTTAAAATATTGGCACAATTTTAACATAAGCGAGCGTCTAGATCCCGACCACATGCCCTAAGAATTGATATGTTTTTTCCTGCTCAGAATGATAAACAAGATACTACAGACACCTATAGCAGTTTTCAAAAGACATAAAGGAATGATTATCTTTGTAATCAGTTTCTGACTAATTTGAAAAAGAACATATCAGATTTAAGAACCCCTCTTATGGAGAAATGTATTAACGATATTGATATCGCAGTTAATGATTTTGTTGACTTGATCTTGTTATCTGCACATTGTATGAAGAAGACTATTAAGAAAGGCCAAAAGTATAAGCCAGTGAGTAAGGAGTGTAGTCAAGCAAAAAGAAATGCTCGTTTCGTTCTCATAGATCTAAGTCCCTCAGAATAGCTTACTGTCAGGAACATAATAAATATAAGACATGCTGCAGATATATACAGCTGGATCGAAAACGAATCAGACTCAATAGACTCACTAATTCTATCCACTGTTTGTTGGTGTAACTAATAACTTAAAACTGGCACAATGACAAACTTGTGTTTGCATATTTGAAATAAGTACGCCTTGAGGACCTCGAAGACTCTATTCATTTTGTGTTGTACATATTGAATAGTCCAATGTTTGATGTTTGCTAGCCGACGGTGCATGGGCTCCCTGGAACGATTGGACTACCGGTACTTGCTCACGCACTTGTGGAGGAGGAACATTATTGAGGACAAGAACAAAGCAGTGCAACAATCCACCACCTAGAGATGGCGGAGCTTTCTGTCCCGGCCCTGATACAGAGACGGAGAGCTTGGACTGCAACCAGAATCCTTGCATAGGTTACTGTCTTTTTTAAGGAAGTGTTTCACATAACACTCGTTATACATTTGTCACATCAAATGCTTTACGGAAGAGAAGGAGACTTAGACATAGCTTTATCTAAATAAGCAGTATATAGATAGGTTTTTTTCTTAAAACTGGCCAGGCCTGATCATATAAAAGATCTATGAGCACTACAATCTGAACATTAGGTTTGATTGGAATATCACGAGTGGTCTTTTGTATTATTCGAATTAGAAATAATTTTGAAAATAGGAGAACAGTAGCGTATTGGATAGTGTGTGGCCTATCATACAAAAGGTTTGTGTTCGGATAGTGGTTAAATTCCAAACATTTGTCACTTGGGTCTTTTACAGTGTTGTGACAAGACACTTCATTTAAATGAGTATTTGAACCCAGGAGTGTATTGATTGATTTGAAGCACTTTTTCTTCAGTGTGACGATAGATTATTCCTGTTAAAAGAAATAACGCGATGTAATTTGACAATAAATATTTTAATAAAATCAGTAATATCTTACATTACTTTGCTTTATCATGCATCATATAATGTCCATTTCATATCATATTGAAGATACTTTTGGCATACTGTTTCAGTCAACGGAAACTGGGGTTTCTGGAGTCAATGGAGTGAAATCGAATGTTCAAGGACATGTGATGGGGGCACTTTTACTAGACGGAGAAGTAGGGCATGTGACAGCCCTGCACCAGAAAATGGTGGGGCATTCTGTTCTGGTGAAGCCCTTCAGACGGGAATTCTTCCATGCAACACGGATCCTTGTAAAGGTAGATAATATTCTGTTAAAAAGAATTACTTTCACGCATATGTACACATCGAAAATATATAGATTACCAATCCTATTTGTCATTGATTGGGAGGTCATGTATGGATGTATGTATGTACATTGAGATAAGGCTGATTCTGCTAATATTGAATGATTTCTTGGATTTTTTAAGCTTTCGATAAAAAATGTTAAGAAAGTGTTACAGATAATGTTCATATAGGGAAGATATTGAATATCTGGATGCTTAATGTTTGTCGATGGAAACTGGTCCATCTGGAACCAGTGGACAACCGGTACATGCTCACGCACCTGTGGAGATTTTGAAATAACTTTTAATTCATTAATAGAAAATGAATGTTTCGATTAATTTTTACATTCATGTACTTTTCATGTACAACACCATACTAATGATAAATAATTCAGTCGACGGAGAGTGGTCCCCTTGGAACCCGTGGATCAATGGTGAATGCTCACGCACCTGTGGAGGAGGAACATTAGTTAGGACAAGAACTAGGCAGTGTAACACTCCTACACCTAGAGATGGCGGAGCCTTCTGTACAGGCTCTGATACAGAGACGGAGAGTCAACCATGCAACCAAAATCCTTGCATAGGTAATTTGATTTCTTTATTTGTCAACACAACATTGAAATGAGAATTGGTTGTTTCACATTATACTCGTTTATAATTGACTCCATTTAAATGGTTTATGAAAGAGAGGGAGACGGAGGAGTAATTGAATGCAAGAAAGATGCAAACAAAAGTGAATTATTTGCTGTAATGTAAAAGCTGTCCAGGCTCTTCTATATTTTTTAGTAAATTTACAACAATGATAGTAATGTTTTACAAGATTCATTACACATCATACCTCACACCTGAATGCCACTGTAATCATTGTAAAATTATTAATCGTAGTTTTTCTATAAAACACCTTTAAATTAGTGTTTAAATGATTATGATATAATTGCAGTAACTGTTAAATTACGAAAAGGAGGTATAAAGTTTACTTGAATATACTTCTAATTCTATCAGTATTCTCACAGTTAAAGGCTTCAGAAGCTTAAATTTGAGTTATCAGTATTAGAACATTTCAGATAATTTGTGTCTTTTGGGCCAAAAACTACTCAAAACGTAGCACCGGACATATTGCTTCAAAGCTTTATTAGAAACATCAAAGAAAATATCTTGCCTCATTAACCTAGAAATGCAACATTTGCCCAAACTTAGGATTTTAATCTTGTATTCCTGAAAATGTCATAGAACATTGTCAATAGTTGATGCTTGATGTTTCGTTAGTATTTACCTAAATGAGATTCTAGATTAACCTTCAACATGAAGACGTTATCACATACCTTCTACCCTTAAAAAGAAATATGTAATAAATACTATCAGAACAGTGTATTTTGGTGCTTGTCGTGTTATTGTACTTCGAGAAAACTTGGGTATCCAAGGTTAACCTCTTTATGAAGACTTTCATCCTTTACTGATTGCTCCTAAGTAAATATTAGGGTAGGGTAATGGCATGTATCTGATGCTTGAAATATTATTTCAGTTAACGGTACCACCTGTCCCGCGTCGTGTAATGATTCTATCGCCTGTACAGAATTGCTGAATCCTTTACCTTAATATTACTTCTTGATGTTGTCAAGAATTGTAATTATACTGGGCCTACATCGTAGCGAGTGCATATAGCGGTCAATCCCTCATTCCGTCTTTCCGCCAGGTCAATCTACTCAAAAACCGTTACGTCTATTTCAAACAAGATTAACCTTCACCGTGGAGACTTTATCCAATACCTTCTGCCCTTAAAGTCATTGTCTCATTTTTGCAAGTCAAATTGTAATGCATGCCGATCAAATAGTTCACCACTCACAGAAATCTTTCCCCAGACGTTTGCAACAATTTTCAGAACTCTGCAGGCATTCTAGCCCTCAATAATTATGTTTAAACTACCCTACCCTACCCTAATATTACGTGTTTTGCGAGCGTTACTCCTTACCACGTAATTTCGCTAAGGCCGTGACGAAGAACACATAAAATTTCACAGCTGAATATCCGATTTAAAGACCCTTTTTCAAATATTGAAATAACAAAAAGGTTGTTAACTCAATGAAGAATGCGTCTGTCATTAGTATCGGCCCTACAATTACTAGATTTTCGGTGTTTCGCACTCGCGATGGGATTGCACTTGATTCGGTACCTCATCGGTCTGAAACGGCTTTAGCCAATAAGCTACTTCATCAAAAACTGTAAAACGGGCATAAAAATGAAAATCTTTGCAAACGATACAGGAAATATTTGTGTTAGTGATCAGATTTTGTTCGTGAAGAATAATTAGTTCATTTTTTTGTCTTACAAAAATGAGACTATGACTTTAAAAGAAATGTGTAAGGAATACTATCAGAACAGTGTATTTTGGTGCTTATCGTGTCATTGTACTTCGTGGAAACTTGGGTATTTATAGCTAAGGTTTATGAAGACCTTCATCCTTTACTGAATGCTCTTTAGTCAATCTGTAACAAAAAGTAGGTAAAATGGCATGTATCTGATGCTTGAAATATCATTTCAGTTAACGGTAACTGGGGTTTCTGGAATGAATTAAGCGAGACCAACTGTTCCGCGTCGTGTATTGATTATATCTCCTGTACAGGATTGCTTAATCCTTTACCTCAGTCTTAGTTCTTGAAGTTGTCAAGAATTGTAATTATACGGGAGTTACTTCGTAGTGCGGGCATATAGCGGTCATTCCGTCATTCCGTCTTTCCGCCAGGTCAATCTACTCAAAAATCGTTAGGTCTATTTCAAATAAGCTTTGCACACTTGTTAACCATAACCTTGTTTACATTTTGGACCACTTTTGAATTTCAAGAATTTATTTTATACGGTGTACAATGGGGACAGATTTTCTCAGAAAGTGTGACATCCAAAGGAGTGAAATTTTTGGTATGGATACACCTGATGATACTCTTGATCGAGTTCGAAAGCCATTTCCGATCAGTTCTGATGCTTCAATAGGGACAAGTTTTCTCAGACAGTATCACACTTAGGTGAATGAAATTTGGGTTTTGGAAACACCTTTTTCTCTTGATCGATTAACAGATCTGTTGCTGCAATGGGGACACACGATCCTTATGGCACAAAACATAGGACTTTATATGATAGACTATGTTTACATTTGAATTTGGAAGAGGGAGAAGAAATCAGACGGGCTGCGGGGATATGTGAGCCATGCTCACTTTTTTCTTGATTGTTGACATATCATTTCAGTCAATGGAAACTGGGGATTCTGGAGTCAATGGAGCGAAACAGAGTGTACAGCTTCCTGTAATGGAGGTACTTATGATCGAGAAAGAAGGAGGGAATGCAACAGACCTGCACCGCTCAATGGTGGACTGACCTGTCCTGGCGATAGCTTGCAGACGGAAAGACTTCCATGCAATACGGATGCTTGTGAAGGTAGATGATATCACATTATAGCTAAATAGTTCCAAGGGACGCGTGCGGAGTGAGCCTCTACGGAGCAAGAGTATCGATTAAAAAAGATATCTTATTTTCATGATTTTTAATGAAGCCTCTATTTCAAAAATAAAATCTGTTGAAACACTCATAGCTAACTATCTAAAAACTGATTTAAGTCAGATGACTTTAAACGTACATGTTATGCAGAAAAATCAGTGTTCTTAAAAATACCTTTAAGTGAAAATGCACAGGAAAGAGGATGTTAAAAATATAGACTAATTCTTCGAGTCCGAAAATCGGTGTTCATTATCTATTTTATTTACACAGCTTCTCCTTAATATACCGTTTGAAAACTGGGCAATATGAGCCAATCGATATAAATGCATTGCATTATAAAGGTTCTTCGGGTATCACAACATCCTCTGACAGCGTCAGACTCCAAGGAAATATACTTGTACATATTGATATCCTGAATATCCGAATGTTTGATGTTTGACAGTCGATGGACAATGGTCCGATTGGAACCCGTGGATCAATGGTGGATGTTCACGTTCCTGTGGAGGAGGAACATTAGTGAGGACAAGAACAAAAGTGTGCAACAATCCAGCACCTAGAGATGGTGGAGCTTACTGTCCAGGCGCTGATACAGAGACGCAGAGCTTGGACTGCAACGTGAATTCTTGCATAAGTTACTGTCTTTTGCTTACTACATTCAACACAGCTGTATGTATTAATTGTTTTTACCGAGGCTTATGGATGGAATCAATGGTTTGAACATAGGAAATACTGAACCCTTAAGGTTTGATGCAATTCCTGGAAGTATTACTGAATATATCCTTCTTAAATATGTTGAAGTACCCTTCTTCGACAGTGCAGCAGTATAAAGCAGTAAGTAACCTTCAAGACTGATGATTTATTACCGTATCATTAAAGGTTGGTTTTCAATTTGATTTATATTTGTGGCTGGACATTTGAAGTTCAACCAACACAACATATAGAGATTTAATACTCAATATTACTTGAACTGGAATCACTGGAATATTTCTATTCCTATTATATAATTATTTTGATACTTTAGTTTTAATGAAGAAAATTTGTTATACAATTTTACGCGACCAAAATAGAACCTCATATCTAATTCTAGATACTCACAAATTTCTTTCAGTTAACGGAAACTGGGGCTTCTGGAGTCAGTGGAGTGATACAACACCCTGTACAGCGTCCTGTAACGGGGGTAGTTATGATCGAGAGAGGAGGAGGGCATGTGACAGTCCTGCACCAGAGAATGGTGGGGCATCCTGTGGCGGTCAATTGCAAGCCGTGGAGACTGGGCGTGTTCCTTGCAACACAGATCCTTGTAAAGGTAGCTAATATTTTGTTGTATATTCATTGTTAACATTGATACAAAGCAGTATCCTTAAGGCAGCGTCTATATGGGAAAGTAAGGGAATCTTTTAAAGCTCATTAACATTAAAAATCCTCAGGATTGGTATTGTGCCTATGTTATTGACTTTTTTTTATATTCATAGATATGCAAAACATAATAATTATAAATCAATAAATGATATAGCACATTGAACGGGAGTGAGAAACGTCAATTTGGTTACTGATGTTCATCCTGGTTAACTTTAAATCTTTCGAAATTCAAACCACTTTCGGATCTATGTCAACTAATTCTGTTTTGAAAACTTAAATTGTAAACGCCTGCCCTTATAACTTATTTCATTAACGTTAGATGACAACAGCTTTATTCTATAGATTAGTACATCACACATATACGTGTAATTTGTTGCTTCTATAAACAGTATATATGTATTTCTAACTACCCTTAAAGGGACAACTACATAAAGACGTTTCGTTTAGATCCGTAATTGATCCACGAAAATAAATATAACGAGAATAGATGTTTCCAAGTGCAGACACTGGCTTTTAATGAAACTAGCAGTTTAAAATCAAATCATGATCGGCTTTGTGAATTCATTCCCCTACGTTTAAAGATTATGAGGTGTTCACACTAAAATGGCCGCCAGTGATTTCTTGGTGACTTCGGATGATTGGATAGAGTAATGAGATGTTTTGACCATCTGAAGATAAAATATTATTCACAAACTAATTTTTATTTGCGAATTTTTGAAGAAATAATCTTTCAAACGTTGACCTGCCCCTTTTAAGTAAGAATGTTGGTAGATGATTTATTTTGAAAGGTTCATTTCATTTATTTCGTCGCATTGCTACATTGTTATATTTGGATCAATCACTCATTGACAACCACCTGGAAAACTTCACTATCTCACATGTTCAAGGTTAACATTTAGGTTTGAAGTTATTATAAGTACTTCTAACCATGACATCTATTAGTTAAAATGTTGATGAGAGAACTTCAAAGTCAATAGTCAAGCATTATATGGATCGTTATATGAACTATATAACATCACAATAGTTCAACTCAGGGTGGTCCTAAATTTATTTTGTTGAGTATATATGATTAACTTCATCATGTAAATGGGGGACTCATTAACCTAGAAATGCAATATTTTCCCAAACTTAGGATTTTATTGCTATAATATGATATTCCTGAACATGTCATAGAACATTGTCAAATACATGATGCTTGATGTTTCGTTAATATTTAGTAAATGAGATTCTAGATTAACCTTCAACATGAAGACTTTATCCCATACCTTCTACCCTTTAAAAGAAATATGTAAGAAATACTATCAGAACAGTGTATTTTGGTACTTGTCGTGTCATTGTACTTCGGAAATTTAACATCTTTATGCTTATAAGTTCAGTATATCATAAACTGTGATCGAAAACAGGGCACTGGGGCGCTCAATGAGTCAAAGGTAATTTTGGAATATTATTTACAGCAGACACAAAACCAACTACGTGTATGTATTGTTTTCTGCATCATTACATATACACATTATCTTTACATCCCTTTTATGAGCACTAACCCTATTCTTATCAGTGCTATTTAAAAATGGTCTTATTTGCAGAGGATGGAGCATGGACTCCCTGGACTCTATGGACCGAGGGTACCTGTTCTGTTACCTGCGGAACCGGATCTCGTCGGCGCACAAGAGGCCGGACATGTGTGTTTCCAGATCCAACCAACCCCGGGAGATCCTGCCCCGGTTTAGACTCGGATAGTGACACACAATCATGTGAAGCTAATTCCTGTCCAGGTACACGACTTTATAGTAGGGAAAACAAGGATTTGACAACTAGATGCCAAATTCATATTTAGGAAACCAAGACGGTTTGAAATCTAAATGCTGAATTTAAACTTTAGAAAGCAAGGAGTTTTGATATTTAGACGCCCAGTTTATGTTAAAGAAACCATGAATATTGACATCTACATGTAGGCCCCAAAAGTGATATTAAGTAAAGGACATTTGAAATCTTTCCGGTTTTCAGTCTGGATTTTAGTAATCACTTAATGAGTTTAATCATGTTGATTATCCAATGGCATTAATTTTTATAAATTCAATTATCGGGTTTTCATTGCAGTTCAGTTGACAGTGCACCACATATATGTATTAATTGTGTTCGTTTTAAACTATAGTCGACAAGCTGCGGTATTTATACCATTTTTAATTGAACCTTTCAAACCGTTTCTAAGATAGTAAAGATACACATTATGAAATATATTTAAATAATGTAATATGCTATTTCTTTCAGTTGATGGCAAACCGTCTCCCTGGGGGGAGTGGGATAAGGGAGAATGTTCAAGAACATGCGGGACGGGGACACTCACGAGGACAAGAACAAGGACTTGCAACGACCCTGTGCCATCATTTGACGGGGCCTTTTGTGTAGAAAACTTGAGGGAAGACGGAACAAAGACATGCAACACTGACCCTTGTCCAGGTATGTATTTATTATATTTTATGTAACCTGTTGGATTCAACTTTTGGAGCGTTGGTAACTTATTTGTTCAGGACCTTCTTGGATTGCAAACGAAAGGGAGCCGACTTGGGGAAGATAACAACCCATAACAGATTTCATTTGATCACATAACAGACTGCGTTCAGTTACTTGATTTAAACGGTATTTATTTCCAGATAGATCAGGAAAGTGGGTTGATAAATAGGGTTGCCTCTATGTAATTGGAAATATCACCGTGACGTGGACAGGCTTACAATATAGTAATAATGTTCATACAATATATCAAGAAACAAACTCATATGATAGGAACAGAATATGTTAATTCAACAAACAACCAGATCTATGTTTTCATTTAAAAGTCACTTCGGGAGCTTTTACAAATTTTAGATGCATTAAGTGAATATTTTGAACAATTCAAAATATGACCCCCGATATGTATTGCCCTCGTAGGTAATACATTTCTTTATTACAAGCCCCAAGATGTGAGACTTTCATCAAACATACTGGTCAGCCTCTAATTCAGTATTTATCTCTAGTTGACGGCAACTGGACGGGATGGGAGGAGTGGACCATGTATCCTTGTCCAGTCACGTGTGGAGGCTCGATGCAGTTCAGAGAACGTAAGAGGTACTGTACGGACCCACCACCATCTAATAATGGCTCCTACTGCCAGGGATCTGACACTGATACTGACCAGGTGCCTTGTGGGAGCGGCGTCTGCCCAGGTAATATATCCTGCGCATGCGCTGAACTTTTCCATCTTGAATATGGCTTCTTTTTTAAAATTCATTGTATGATGTTTTCTTCATTTTCATATTACTTCATACATGACAATTGCGAAATGCATTCATGTTGCATAGGCTAGGTTTAAAAGGACAGTGCTATCGGGGTATTTATGTCGAAGGGAATTTAAAGGGGACATTCAAGATTTCACATCAGTGTTATAGTACATGATTATAACATAACCTGGTTGAAATAGGTTACTGAGGATACTGAGAGCGCACACTTGGTATGATAAATGAGAATGGCAAGTGAAGTCATTCATCAGCACAACGAGCGTTAAAATCCTGACTACGGCATGAAAGGCATTGTTGACTAGTCTTATCATAAAATCAATTGTAAAACTTTGCATATCATATCCATATGTGTAGTTTGCTTTTTATAATTTTATCAGATTGATAAAAGTACGGAGCCTTTGTCTCATATCATTCACCTCAAAACAAAATGACGGACCGTATGCCGGTAGGTCAGTGTCTTTAAAGACACCAGTACACGCTTTTACGGTTTAAATTAGCTATTCTAAGGTTCAAGAGGACTTATGCATTCACTTAAGCTTTCTATCGATGCAATGAAATACTTAAAATTCTTTACAATTGACATGCAATAAACAATGAAAACATTTGGACATATAACAAATCTAAGGTTAGCTGTGCACAAAACGGTTAAATTATTGACAGTTGAAAGCGGCTGAACACTTATTATGTGCAGCCGTTGAATTTACCTAAACTCTGAACTAAGACCAAAGAATGAATTATGTTTTATGAAAGCAATGTTGCAAATAAACCGACTTAATAACACAGCATTAGCATTGCTATTAGATTGACCAAAGGGGCTTCCGTTTCCGCTTTTTTGGTTATAAGCAAAATCTTAATATTTCCGATATCGTAGTTCATGCGGTTTTATTGTAACGTAACATTAAATACTTCCGGTTTTTAAAAATCAACTTCACTACCTGAATACGTTAATATTTGTTAAATAACTTACGAGGTAGATTATTTGAGTGAGGTTCTTGAATAATATCGAGACATATGCAGTATCTGTACATTCGTTATGTTGGTGAAATATTGGTGTGCACTAGTGCGTTTTAATGTTTGTTAGGTAAAGACTTAACCGTCTATATTTCATATCTTATTTCACGATAAACTTCAGTTAATGGAAGTTGGTCCGAATGGCAGACAGTGATCAGTCAACCGTGCCCAGTCGAGTGTGGCGGGGGCCTTGCTTTCCGTCTGAGACGGCGCTCTTGTGATAACCCGCCTCCTTCTGAGGGAGGCGCAAGCTGCCCTGGGAATGGCACCAATACTCGGTTCGAACCTTGTAACGATTCCCCGTGCCAAGGTGAGAGCTTTATGATTGAACACCCTTTATACGAAGAGAACCCTCCCTCATAATTTGTTGAATTTACCAAGAGCCTGATTTTAGATCTGAAAGGGGGATTGAAAGGTTATTGAGTTAAATAAAGTGAACTCACGATGTTGCATATAAATGATTCCACCATTTTACTTCGCCAATGTCAAATGTTGTTGCAAACGTAATGATCAAAACTTTTAGAGAGGTTTTACTGAAACACAAGGGAAACGTTGTTAGATAGAAGGGAAGAGATAAAGGTTCATTGTATTAGTTTTTACCTTTATATCTTTCCTTCTCATTAACAACTTTTTTCAAGAGTTTCAGTAAAAGCTAGTTAAAAATTCGATCATTACTTTTGCAACAACATTTGACATTGGCGAAATAAAATGATTGAGAAACATTGTATTTTTTAATAGTTCCGTAGATAGAGATTTACGACTTCACATCTTAGCCGAACGTACCAGGACAAGGGTCGGCTCCACAATCTTCCGTTTCTACCTGGAAGCAATCACCGTCGCAGAAGTTCCCACCGACGCTAGGGGCGGGCGCGTCGCACTGCCTGATTCTGGACTTACTCCTTGTTCCTCCGCCACATGTTGCGGAGCAAGGCGTGAAGGTCCACGGTAACCATGGTGACCACTGACCATTGACTGAAAACATTCAATAACGGCAAAATTGACATTGACAAAACATAATAATCAGCATCTCATAGTGCCATGGGAAGTTAACGTCCATTCACTCAAACCTGCAAACAAAATTGGCTACTTGACCAATCTCGACAATATGATAAGCGATTACTTCGTTGCAATTATTTATTCGATATTTCATTCTAAAATATGTAATGCAAAAAATGTTCAAATTGAAATGAAGAAGGAACACGCACTTGTAACACGGACCCGTGTCAAAGTATGTATCTATTGTCTGTTATATCACGTGTTCAAATCAACCTTGTGGAAGCTGATGTTTATATGGTTAACCGCTTTACGAAGGCTTTAACCTTCAATTAATTCTCTTGAAATGAATATGTAAAATATTGCCCACGTCAAGCCGTAATGGCTGAGAGTCTTTCATGTAACACGGATCCTTGTAAAAATATCTAATAATTTGTTATTTAAAGAAGGGGATATTGAAGTCTTAATATATATGCAGATTGTTATATGATAAACATTATTGGACACTTGACATGCTTTGAGAGTATGTTCCCGAATGAAGAACAAGAACTTATTTCTCACACTGAACCAATGAGTTGCACGTGCGCATAACACGTGAGAGGGGTCCCTTGTGAATTTGACACTAAATGCTATGTGCTGATTTATATTGTTATATGTCTGTAATCAGCAGACTGTCAAACCGGTACTTTCAAACACACAACGTTGAGGATAGACCTGTTCCAGTCGTCAAGCGACACAAGCCCAGGATTGATGAATTTGTTAACAGGTCCTGCGAAAACAAGCGGACCTGCGAATATAAGCACTCTTGGGCTTCCAAGTTACAGGAATTCCAGCTAAACCCCAAGCGATACGAAATCAGCTACATGCAGCCTATTTGCATGCACGACGGCCGTAGGCTATGCCTCCGTTGCTATAAAAATGTTGCTATGGATGGTGACTGACGTAACTCTAATTTCCTTGAAATGTCCTTATATTTTATTTTCATTTTTATATGCAAGTTGTCATGAATCGCTTACGGTTAAAATATGAATATTTTACGGAGAAAACTGTATATTTGGATATTATGATGGACAGTCGATGGAGCGTGGTCCTCCTGGAACCAATGGACTACTGGAACGTGTTCACACTCTTGTGGAGGAGGAGTAGCAGTGAGGACAAGAACAAAGCTGTGCAACAATCCAGCTCCTAGAAATGGTGGCGCTTACTGCCCGGGTCCTGATACACAGATAACTGTCGTTGACTGTAACACGGATCCTTGCAGCAGTAACTATCTCTTTATTATACATTTAACTCATTTGTCACATCAATTGGTTGTGAAATAGTGTATCGTTATGAGCTATCTGAAATAATAATAATAATAATAAGTTGAATTGGAACATATATACTGGTTATGTCTGCTTTGTGGCTTCCAGCTCAGATATCTGTATAGTCAAAGTTGAAAAGTTTCATCTTTAAAAAGTTCCTTAATAAGTGATAAAATTCACCATCCAATGTGCAAGTAAGGGATATGTTTCAGTTTACTGTGACCGAGTAAGTGATTTGGTTCAGCATTTCATGTTCAAGTAAGGGATATGTTTCAGTTTACTATATGTATCAGGTTATCATAACCATGCAAGTCATATGTTTTATCAAATTAGGTGCAAATAAGGGATATTTTTAACTTTCCGTAACCAAATTAGTTATGTGTTCAGATTATGTTTGTGGAAGTCAACAAAATGTATCATTACATAATGTAAAAGTGGGAACCTGAGTAGATTATGCATATAATCATACCGTTTATTGCAGTATTTTTTGTAATCCTATCACATTTTTATCATTATTAGCTACAAAGGTAAGTGTTTCAGTCATTGATAGCTAAGATTGTTGTTGAATAAACTACCAACAGCATAACAAATACTTGCGAACCATTTTAGAACAGTGGTGGTTTGAATTAGAGTTACATATAAGTTAGGTGTTCAGGAGATGGCCGCTTAATGAATTTGTCTCCCGACAAAAAGAATATCATGTGAGTCACAAGATCAATATCACCCGTTGATTGAAAGTGCTGCAATGCTAATCAAAAGTTCTACATTATTATGATCATCAATGGAGTTAAAAATGTTCCCGTAAATTGTGTGTTTAGATACATGTATTGTAAGTCATAAATTTAACAATTTGTTATTTCCTCAACATTGTCTTTGGCTGTTGATCATCACTGGGTAAGGTAAAAAAAAACTTCGTCATGAACTCGTTGGTTGTTCAGGAGCGAAATGAAAAATAATCTCTGTACTCACTCAATTTCTCACAATGCATCAATGTGAAAGTTCAGAAATTTACAAAGTGATTTGATTTTTTTAGTGTTTACCCGTATTACACTTACATATGATACCTTTGATTTTATGTTTATTTTAAAAATATTTATAAATTAAAGTTGATGAAGATCAGTATTATTTCGCCGAAGTAAAAATCTTATATTGGCATAAGTCTAAGTTTCACGAATTTGTGCAAAATTCTGCAATGTATTTAAAGCTTGTTATGGTTTTATTACACAATAAAGAATGAATGAGTATGTGTGAGTGAGTGAATGAAATGTTTTATCTTTAAATTTGCTCTTTTCTCCTCCTTGCTTCCTTTTTCCTTATGTACATTGTATAACTATGTTATCATGGATAGCAGTCTTTATCTAACATAATGTATCAATAGAAAGAAAGTCTCTATGTATTACATTTATCCTTTCACCTTAATGAAGAAGTAAGTTCCAAATAAAGATATAATAAGGTACATGTACTCCCAAATGAAATATAAAGATATTTGCAAAGATGCACCGTAATTGTTAATAACTCCTGATAATCGTACTTAAACGAATAATCTTTACGTTGCATAGAACTTAAGATAAATCAATATATGGTTCAAACAATTGTATGTTGATATGCTTTATGTGATTTGGATTTACTTTTTCACTACCACACCTGGTTCATTTGTGTTTTCCATGACCGGATGTGGAGGATGCGGTCAAGAGGGGGACAACAACAGTGCAAAAACCCTTCACATTTATATGGCAGAGCTTCCTGAACAAGAGACAGAGACGGCCGTGATTGATTGTAAAACGGATCCTTGAAGCAGTTGTGATATTTAATTTGTTTTAACTTTGAACACATCTTTAATGTAAATGGGTTGTTCCACACTTTATTCCAAAAACTCTTTCTCCAATTTGGAGACAAAAACAAAAAAACGATAAATGAAAATATTCTCAACTCAACTCAGCTCAAGACAGAGAAAGGAAATAAATTTAAATAAATAAAATCAATCTTCTTAAGTTCGGTTTCTTTCCTTTAACTTTTTCAGCTTCCAAGAATTATGATTTCCTATTTGATAAACACATTTTGATATCTATTTATTTACAAGATTGTTTGAAACTGGGGTTCGTGGAGTCTATGGACTGAGACCTCCTTTACAGTGACATGTGGAGGGGGGAATAATGTACGAGAGAGAAGGAGGGAGTGTGACAATCCTGCACCCAGCAATGGAGGAGTAGATTGTTACATACAGAAGGATAATCTCAACTGCAACGACCACATATGCACAAGTAAATTTCATATCTTAAAATAAGTAGAAATTGCAGTCCACAGGCGACATAATATTGATTAACTGCATTGTAAAGATATAATATAGTGCCTTTAAGATAAAGCATCTTACTGAACGAAACCCACAGTATGCAATTTTTTCGTTATACAATGAAAACCTGTGTGATGTTACCAAATTTGACCTCTTCCATTCTTCAACATCTTTGTGATTCCTGTAACTATATTGAAAATACATGTAATCAAATGATACATAATCGGGCTTTGAGGAGAAAATCCTTAAGATTTCAGAATTTCCCAAAATTGTAAAATAGAAGTTCTTTAAGGTTTTTTGTTGAGTGTTTTAGCGTTTTCATTGTCTTCCAAAGGTCAAGGAATCTATCCTCAGAATGACTTGCAATTTCTCATAATTTACATACAGGGATCCTTTGAATGTCATATGAATTTTATTATAGGCACAAAATAAACATGTTCTATAAACATTCATGTATACATGAACATTCATGTACCTTTGGATCATGGTGAAAACAAGTGTAGTCAAATAGCAGTAATAAACGGTTAATTTCTTCGTGTTCTCTTAAACATAACTTGTCCTTCCCTATTAGTTTATATTAGTCCATATTGGAACAAGTATTGAAAACTTAATATTGTTATAGCTTTTGAAATACGTCTTTCTGGCAAGTGTGAATTATCTAGATCTCCGTTTTTTCTCTTCTCTGCCTATCGAGAAAATGATGTTTTATGTGTTGTTTTGTGCCAATACCCAGTTGTGTGGAAGCGTGACGAGATCATATAGGTAAAAGTTGAAGATTAATTCATTTGGAAAGCTGTGGGGATATTTTTAGTTCTTCCTCAAAAGTTTGAGTGATTCTCCGTGTCCAGTGACGTGAGGAACAGAAGCAGTGAGACGATCATCTAGAGCTCGCACCTGCCTCTCTGGATCTCAATCCACCTCAGACTGTAGCAGACACTCTTCAGAGGAAGGCGTTCTGTCCTATGGTTAGTATTCATCCCTTACAATATGGCTTGAAAGATGTTGAAGCAATTGTCGTGAATTTATTTCATAGATGTAAGAAGGAGTCAGTATTCAAGAGAATACCATGTTGAGACTATTCCATAAAATTACAGTGTTATTTTCATTCTTAATACATCATTAATGTTAGAAAATATTCAAAATGATTGTTTTTAAACATACAATAAAAAATGATAGTTTATGTTTGCACTCAAGATAATACCAAAATCTTACCACTTTCTACATTACTTTACTAGTGAATGTCACCCTTACCACCCCCCCCCCTCCCACTCCCTCCTGCTCCATTATCCACACTAATTGCGTCCAGTTAATTACCAATTTGAGATCAAAGAGGCATCATTGATTGCCGCCTAGTCCGATTAACAAAATGTATATTGTATGGGCTATTCTATTCGCTGAAAGCAGAAAAGGATATTAGTAAACGAAATTATTGAAATAATTTTTTTTAAAACAGTGTAAATAAGGATAAAGTATACTTGTTTTTTAATGCAGGAGTAATATGGATGCAATGACTGTTAACAACAAAAACATTGTAATATTTATCTTACTATAATGGTATCTGATACATTACTTAACTTTTGATACGCATTTTCTTGACCAGTCTGCGGACTGGTATGTTTTGAATAGTCGAAGGCTTAAAATGAAATTTTGTAAGGAAAATTGGAAGACGCTTTCGGATGATACGCTATTATGTACTGAATCTAATATCTAACAGAAAATAAGTATTTGTACTTAGTTAACGGGAGTATAGACAGACAGACAGACAGACAAATATTTGATTAAAGTCTCACCTCTTTGCATTAAAAACATTACTACAGGTAAACAAACATAGATTAAGAGCCACCCATTGAGGGTTATGAGAGACTAAAACAAACCAAAAATAATCATGGGCTACATACGATAAAGCGTAAAACATGTTACAAGGTACCATATATTAAACTCTATATAAAACAAAGGATATACTGTGTCTTAACACATTACTGACTAAAAATACGTTTATGATAGGTACATGTATCTCGAGATTGCAAAATATACTGTAAAAATTGTTTGGTCTTATTATTATATGTGTTTGGTTATTCTTAGTTGTTTTGTGTATCTTTACATTATTATTAATCATTCCGCGACCATTTGACTCAACCTCATAGTGTAGTGGTTTGCGTGCGTCAGACACCGAGAGTTATGCCATGCTATGCAAAATTAAAACTTATAAATAAATAACTATTAAAACTATGTTTTTAAGGCTTCAATCTTTTACTTAAAATCCCCTTTACGTCTTATCTTTTTATCACCTTGTATTTCAAATCATCGCATATATTCTGCTATTTATGATCTATTTATCTATAACTTGTATACAGTATATATGTGTTATTTTTTCGTACAGTGTGTCATAAGCCAAAATTTGGCTGGTTGTTAAAAGACTTACGTTATATTATATAATGTTTTATCAAAGTGCTTGATTGACTTGTCACACTTAGATAAACTATTTCTGTCTGTCTGTCTATGCCAGCCGAAGTTAACATGCTCGTGGCCCGGCGGGGGAAAACCTACTGTCTATCTCTCACTATGTCTCTATTTCCCTCTTTCCCTTATCCTTTCCGTTCTCCCTGATCAGTCCACTCTCTTTTGGATGGATGCTTGTCATCCGCGTCTTTTGATAATTGAAATATTGTTCAAAACACGTTATACCCCAACCCACTCACTCTTTTCATCCACCAAACGACTGTAGTAATGAATCCGATAGTATTATTCAGATACAGTTATACATATTGGCACTTGGTATATTTTTCTCGGCTTGTTTTGATTAACGTACTATATGTCATTCAAAGGTCATGTTTGACCTCCTCCTTTCGACTTCCTTTTCATATTTGTAAATTAATTGACCGTGACTTACCCCAACAACTGCCCCTTGCATAATGGCAGCATCAGTAGGCAACATTTTTTCTGACTAGATAATTTACAAAACAAAACATTCTGTGAATACTCAGTGTTATTTGAACAAAGTTACAAGTCGTTTATTTTAATCAGAATATAAATTGTAAACAGTATCCATTAAATACACATTTGCCCATCGTTTAATGGGAACTACTTATATCAAATGTATAATAACTAATGATTACGCCAACACCAAATACCGACATAAACTAGAATGAATCTTAAGTATGAGTTTTTGTATACAGTTCAACACAGTTTAGAATAAGTATTATGTAAACATGTCTCAGGTCATAATTACGTCCCATACAACGCCCATACCAAAAGGTAAACTAAAACTAGACGTCTTGAGAATAGTTTCTGAGCTATTATACCATCTATACAATCGGTGATATACCGAAATCCAATGGCGAATAGATAATACTTATTTGTACTTGATCTGTAAAATAGAGATTCAGGTTCAAACTTTAATGTTCATTATAATAAATACGTCACAATATTTACGATGGCATGATACACGAGACAGTACAGGTTTAGGATTGCTGTCAATTTGATGTCTTTATACATAATTAAAGGAGCCAGACTGAATATATCAATATGCCTCCTTAGAGGTATAGCAACAATATAATATTGTGCCATGTCCTTCAGAATGCGTATCTGCATCAAAAGAAGACCCTTGCATATAAATAGCAGGGTAGTCGTGTCACTTTATCATAATACACACCCTGATATACATAACGACCACAAATACACATCATTGCTCCCACTGTAATTGCTGGTAATTAAGTAAGAGAATCACTTGGTGCAAAATACAGAACTAGTATTGAATTAAAGTGATATTCAACAAATGTCTTTATTCAATTTGCATGTAGTTTGTATATTGTCAGATATAATGTGTGTAAGAAAGGCTACTTTGAAAGATTATTCCCAAAGAAAAATGCAGGTAATGATAAGTCATATTTGATTAGTGTTAAGAAAGAATATTATATTACGTGTTATTAGTGCATATTAGTTTAAATTTATTATTATTATTTGTTTACCTTCTACATATTCCTTTTTGTAAACATGTTGTGACTGTAATAGTTGTATATTCAATGATCATACATAAACAAGTTGCAACGTTTCAATCATCATTTTGTTATGTTAAGCGGAATCAACACATGGTTTTGTATCCAATATTTATACTTTTGTAAACTATTGGACTGACTGATGTAACAGTTTTTGCAAGTCATGTCAAATAGATGTCTAAATACTAATTTTGACGCTCATGTCAGTGATTTAACTACAGTTGACAAAACATTTGATAAGACGGTTTTTTGAAGATCTAATTGTATAATAAATCCAAAATAATATATAACTCGGCCAACTTGAAATATATTTTATATACACATTTTGATTTGTAATTAACATTTTAGGTTATCGAGCAAATTGTCAAGTCAATAATCATATTTCGTTTAATCTGCAACATCAATGCTTTATGATAGTGTGGAGTCAGATTCACTACGTTATTATTTTCCAAAGTTCCCCCTTTCCTGCCACGAGTTTGAATAAGTTAAGACTTCTGTTGTTCTACATTTAACCTTTGAATTTTGTTCTTTTGTCATACTTGCACTAGTAATTGTGATGAAAATGTTTGACAATGCCATTCAAACTCATGATATTAACGTCAAATTACATATCTTTGAAGTTGTAAATCAATAATACCTTTTGCATATTGTTTTTGTAGAAGTAAAGAATGTTTTTAAGAATTTTCAATAATTTCCTCTAGTTTCATATAGTTTAATATAATTTCCAAGAGTATCCTTCGTTTGGAAACTAGGCGTATACTCTGCATGAAATTATAGGAAACTGCCAGTTTCCTCTCGTATACTGTAGCTGAAATTCGGCATTTCCTTCTCATGAAACCTCATTAAACTACTCTATTTTCTCCAGTGTTTACTAATTACAATCGACTTAAATGAAATCATCACTTTTATTGTGATATTTAATTGAAAGTGTATGGAAATGGTGTTTATTTACTTAAAAAGTATGTGGCACCATTTCCAAATCTTAACATATATACATGCAAAATTAAAAGTAATGTTATGCCATTTTAACAGGTATGGCAAATCACACGTATGTGATTGTTGATGTTATTTGTGTGTTAATACTTGAGGTCAGGAAGTAAGAAACGTCAGAATTCACAAAGTTATGTACCTAATAGCAATCTGTAACTTTAAAGATTTTGAGTATGAAAATAAACGCCATGTTGCGCTAATTATCTGGTATTTACCTTTTTGAACGGTAAATAGTCCTTTTAAATTAAGGTGTGATAACTCTCTTTAAATTAACGAGAGAATGACCTCGTCACGTCCCGAATGTCTCATTTTGAGTGATGTCAGACGGTAGGACATGGAACAGTAGGTCCTTAATTGTAGATATTTTCTATAAAATACCACTGCGATTCATACTACATTGCATTAGAGATATTAGAGACCGAGATCACTGTATACGTTTTATTATAGTTTCAGGGTGAAATAACAATTAATCAAAATAGCTTCATTTTAGTTTTTATGAACAACAAATGTGCATTTTAACAGAAATGGAGTTGAGAAGGAAGAAGGGCCTCCATCTGTACACACTGCCCCAGCCAAGACACCAGATGTTGTGACAACCACGTCTTCTCAGAGATGAATGAGAAAAAGCCTGGACCAAAGCCCGGTGACCCACAATGCCACGAGTACACTGAGCCGGTGCAGACCTCACTCATGTCAATAAATGATACATTGCCTAATATGATACTTTACCAATTGTCAGTTACGAGTCGGATAAGATGACTGACAAAAATGCATGAAGAACCATAGAGCTTAGAACTTTTCAGCTCAGTTGAGCTTATTTAGGTGCACAAGGATAATTATGATGTCAGTTGTTGATAAAAATATTTCAGGAATTGAATCTCATCCCTTTGATTAAAGAAATAACGAAAACAACACTTAATAAAGTAATTATGGGGTTCACATGTCCAATCCAAACGCAGCATTTTGTGTACACAACAAAATACGACAGTTATACTTTTTAAACATGCATTTTAAACATGCATTTTAAACATGCATTTTAAACATGCATTTTAGGAAATGTTGTATTGTGTAACGGTCACAATGATAATAATATTTAACATCTAATTATCATTAGATTATCTAGTTATTCATCTCGAGGTGGGGAAATTTGATTACAATGTTTAGAGTGAATTGTATTAGTTGATTCAGAACTTATTCTGCATAAATTTCATAATATTATATTAACTTCATGTAATCATCTTCAGTATTGTGAAACGTCAAAGTGTCAATAATACATACGCCTACCCATGGCAATTATATGTCTCTTTGATTAAAAATTGATGACTGTACACATGAATATTGTTAGAATTGAATTTGCCATACAACACTCAAATATGAGGTTTATAAATCTAAACGTTCCTTCATGACTAGAAAAATGTAACCATGTACACACATGCTTATTATACAAAACTTGGTAAAGTTCGCCTATCAAATTGAATGAATTTTGTTACACAGACATGAAAATACTTTTTTTACAGTCTACAGACAGATGAAATTCACATTTGTTTAGTCAGAAGCAGGATGATAGCATATAATAAATGGGCTTAAAACTTTCTACCCTCTTTCAATATAATTGTTATAACACCTTGGATATTTGAACGCCTCAAACAAATCAAAATGATAACCAATATATATCTCCATTGTCAACAAAACCATATCTACTTAACTCAAGAAACCTTATGGATTTACAATCACTTTGAATATCTTTTTTGCATTTGAGAAAAGGTCTTCAATTTATTATGGAATATTATGAGGGAGAAGTTATGATATTAAAATCTAGTTGGTTTTATTTTACATTAATCTATTTTACATTGGTACCTGAAAGATTATTTCTCAACTGATAAACTGCGTTATCACTGAGGCGTTTATCGGTTTTCCTATCCTTAGATTGTTTAATCTTAGACAACACATATTTATGTATTGGTTCTTAATAGTGATAATCCTGGACTAGAGTACCTGAAATGTAAAAACCAACCCGTGAGGAATCGAAATAGACGTTTTAAGAATTAAGTATTTGTTTAAGCCAAATGCATTATCTTAAGAGAAACAAACACCCTATTACTTCCCCCAATTAACTGTAATCGTAGAAGAAAATATTAATTTTCAAAAGTCGTATAAAGTCATTTAGTTAGAAGAGATATATTCATACTTTCGACGGATTCTGCTGATTACATGTCTTGGTGCTTTATGCAGCGTGCAGTTGTTGGAAGAGAAATAGTTCTGGTCAAGGCTCTTCATAACGCGAAGATTATATGATCATTCATCTCTTGACAATTAGCAGATGTTCAGGCTGTAACTAGAACGGCCCCATCAGTAAATTGGCATAGTACGTGACAACCTTAACTATACTTAGGAATTACACAGTTACACCTTCTTGATTCGTTCAAGTTGGTGTTCAATTTACATATTTTCATTTGTGACAACTGTTCACAACATTTCACATTTCTTCACGATTTCATTCAGATTTTAAACATACCTCGACATATTAAACCGATGAATAAGAGCAAAATCCAGTTTCATTTTTTATTAATCAAACCCCTGTGCTCATATCGATGAAATGTTGAACCGGACGCCACATGTCAAACCCATTACCAAAGGGAAATTTCGATTTCATTTGAAAATAGAACAGAGGATGAAAGAGACATTTCTTCATTCAAAATGGTTAAGATTTTAGTCGATTTGGCGTAAGTTTGATGACAATTCAAGAGAGTGATAAATTATGAAGTAATCTCATCCTTATATATTTTCAAGTTTCAACCGTCCCATGCACCTTTGGTTGTTTATCTTTCATTGACTGTAACATATAATTGCATGTGAGTAATCAGCATTTCATATGAAGAATGAACATTAAAGTTGTTCTTAAGGGATGAATTAATGAACGATATGAATCATAAAGAATGATAAATAGACAGATTGATGGAGATGGATGTGTTCAAGCAATAAACATTATTATTTGACCACACTCAATTGAAAATATGCCAAAACCTTTCCTGGCTAGACGTTGGGTAGGGAGGTTTTGAGAATGACATTCAGATCTTTGATATTGCTCAAGACTGTGGAAGACAAATGCACCTAACATACATTAATGAACTCTCTGCGTGCAAAAAATATAAGATATGTATTGTTTAGTATTATAGCACTTCTGAATAGGGAGAGTTACCTGCCCCTGAATAGGTAGACACGGCGTCGACATCGCGGGAGAGGAAAAAAAAGTTTTTTTCTATGTCACGCCGTTGTAGTGCATATTCTCTTGACAAAAATACGTCTTAAGAAGAATGGGGATCGATGTGGTCAGTTGGAGGTGCAGAATTGGGTGTTTTAAAATACCTAGGGGACACAGACAGGTAGAACATGTTAGCAGGTACACGGCCGAGACATCATGGACGCCCGGTATGAAGATCACTTACAGGCTATACGCAGTTGGGGTTACATTGACTGTAATTTTGCTTTTGAGTCACTGTCTGCGGATGCATTGTATGCAGTTCGGAGATACTCTATCAAACCTACCCAGCACGGACAATTTTAATAATTGTAAAGAAAATTCAAGTATGTGCATATGCGAAGCGAGCTGGACGGACTCGACATTGTTTACATTAGATCCAAGATGGCGACTTCTCCTTGCGGGTGACGTCGAATCCAACCCTGGTCCTCCTAAGCCAAATACTAGGGGGAAAGGATCCCAGCCGGACACGGACATGGACGCGGACCAAAGTGTGAGTGAATCCATACAAGCTCTGGCGAGCTGCACGGACTCGACATTGTTTACATTAGATCCAAGATGGCGACTTCTCCTTGCGGGTGACGTCGAATCCAACCCTGGTCCTCCTAAGCCAAATACTAGGGGGAAAGGATCCCAGCCGGACACGGACATGGACGCGGACCAAAGTGTGAGTGAATCCATACAAGCTCTGGCGAGCTGCACGGACTCGACATTGTTTACATTAGATCCAAGATGGCGACTTCTCCTTGCGGGTGACGTCGAATCCAACCCTGGTCCTCCTAAGCCAAATACTAGGGGGAAAGGATCCCAGCCGGACACGGACATGGACGCGGACCAAAGTGTGAGTGAATCCATACAAGCTCTGGCGAGCTGCACGGACTCGACATTGTTTACATTAGATCCAAGATGGCGACTTCTCCTTGCGGGTGACGTCGAATCCAACCCTGGTCCTCCTAAGCCAAATACTAGGGGGAAAGGATCCCAGCCGGACACGGACATGGACGCGGACCAAAGTGTGAGTGAATCCATACAAGCTCTGGCGAGCTGCACGGACTCGACATTGTTTACATTAGATCCAAGATGGCGACTTCTCCTTGCGGGTGACGTCGAATCCAACCCTGGTCCTCCTAAGCCAAATACTAGGGGGAAAGGATCCCAGCCGGACACGGACATGGACGCGGACCAAAGTGTGAGTGAATCCATACAAGCTCTGGCGAGCTGCACGGACTCGACATTGTTTACATTAGATCCAAGATGGCGACTTCTCCTTGCGGGTGACGTCGAATCCAACCCTGGTCCTCCTAAGCCAAATACTAGGGGGAAAGGATCCCAGCCGGACACGGACATGGACGCGGACCAAAGTGTGAGTGAATCCATACAAGCTCTGACTGGCCAGTTTGATTCTTTGAATAAGACAATATCGTCTATGAATAAAATGTTAACGGCATTGAAAAACACTGTAGACCAAAACAACGTTAAATTGAATAATAAGTTGGAACAAATGCAAAAGGAAAATCAGGATCTTAGAAAGATAGTAACGACTCAATCCGCCACCATTACTTCATTGGAGGCTAAACTTGATAAAAGTGAGAACTATTCCAGAAGAAATAATCTAATTTTATTTGGAATGGAAATGGATGGACAAAATGAGGAATCTAGTGAATCTAAAAGTAAAGTTTATTTATTCCTGAAAGATACGCTGGGATTACAAAATGGAGATGATATTCTTTTTGACACTGTCCACAGATTGGGTAAAAAGCGTGAACAGGAAAGTAACCAACCGATCATGATGAAGTTCGTTTCCAGAGACGACAAACTCAGGGTCTTCAACAGAGCTAAAACCGAACTGAAAGGCAACCAATCACTTAGAATAGTCGAGGACTTTTCTCCAAAAACAAGACTCAGAAGAAAACAACTTATACCACATCTTAAGGAAGCCAGGGATCAAGGCAAAACAGCTTTCATTAAAGGTGACTTTCTTTTTATTGATGATGTAAAATTCATGCCTGATAGTTCCGGAGCTCTTGTCAGATTCACTAGTGACAAACAGGGAGCATTATTTTCGCCAGGTCATGTTGACCTGAACAACAGTGCTTTATAACAGATTGGCCTTGACCCTGACACTGATATTGACATCGAAATTGACATTCGATCAGAAATTCCGTGCTCCAGACATGCCTCGCAGTCTTTGCAATTTACAGGCCTATTGTGTTGGAATGTTAATGGCCTATACAGCAAGGTTATTCATTCGGATTTTTGTGATTTCATCTCAAAATATGACATCATATGTTTGACCGAAACATGGGCCAAATCATTTGATGACTTTAGAAATTTGATCAACGGTTATACAACGTTTCAATCTGTTCGTCCTAAGCTTAACAAAGTCGGCCGGTTTAGTGGGGGTGTGGCGATGCTTATTAGTGACAGTATTTCATCTTTCTTCCATCGTGTACACGACGAGTGGTTGGACTCTGTTTTTCTTGTGTCTAGTAAATATATAATGACAGGAAAAAAGCTTATTCTCGGCTGCGTCTATATAACACCGGAAGTTTCAAATATATAGTTACGATGGGGTTGAGCGACTTGAAGGTTACATTGTGGCATTGAAAGAAGAATTTCCTGATAGTGACTGCATTATCTGTGGCGATTTTAATGGCATAACAGGTACCGAATTAGACTATATTATTGATGACAGTGTTGATTTCCTACCTTTGGACGAAGATACATACCAGGAGCTTGATGCCCCACCTATTTACCCAAACCGCAAAAATAAAGATATTGTTGTTAATAACTACGGGAGAGAACTGTTGGAGTTGTGTAAAACCTTTGGTTGGTACCTGTTAAATGGCAGATTCTCCGATGAGGGGGACTACTCTTATATAGGTCCTAACGGCTGCAGCACACCAGACTACATAGCAGTCTCAGCATCATTATACCGTTACGTGGAGGAATTCAAAATTGTTTCTCGCACGGAGTCTGATCACCTCCCACTCACAACCATGTTCTCATCTCTGTTCGATGTGGACAGGCCAACCTCTGATAAGTATTTTTGTTGTAGTAACAGAAAGAAATTTAAATGGAATAATCAAAAATCAAACTTATATTTTGATAATTTACAAAATGCTAATACGAATGTTTTGCTTCAGAATTTCATGGAATATCTACATGTCGACATCGACAAAGCAGTCGACGTATTGCAGTGTATCTTACAAAGCTGCGGCGAAGACATGAGATGTAAACAGTCCAAACCCAACCCCAAGCAGCAGCCAGAATGGTTCGACAAACAGTGTCAGACTCTAAAACATGAAAAGTATAAAAGGCTCAATATACTAAGGAAAACAACAACATGCGAGAATTTGAATAATTATAAAGACATTAGATCAAAGTTTAAGCAGGTCTGTAAATCTAAGAAAGTTAACTATAAGCATTCTATTACTCAATCGATACATAATGCAGCGAGCGCTAGAGACTGCTCAACATTTTGGCGACTTGTGAAAAAATATACCACAACTCGCGCGATGGAAGAAAGTGTAACGCCCTCCACGTGGGCCGAATACTTTAAGGACTTGTTAAATCCAACACTGCCTGATGATGGCAACTTTTCAGATGAGGCTAAATCATATATTGATAATCATGACTTTTCCACTTGTGTTAAATGTCGTAATGATGTAGACATTTTGTCTTGTGACTTTACTGATCATGATGTAATCAATGCTATCCGACATCTCAAATGTAACAAATCCCCAGGCGATGACGGTATTCCTGCAGAGTTTTTCAAATATTCTGAACATGTAATAGTTCCATATTTAGTGTTACTGTTCAATAATATACTGTCATCCGGTTGTTGGCCAGATTCATGGTCTACTGGTATTATTATTCCATTGCATAAGAAAGGGAGTAGGTCAGACCCGAATAATTACAGGGGGATCTCTCTATTAAATGTCATGAGTAAGCTTTTTGTCTCAGTTTTAAACAAAAGATTGGAATACTTTTTGGAGCTTCATGAGATAATTGGAGAATACCAAGGTGGATTTAAAAAAGATCATTCTACTGTTGACAGTATTTTTATTCTTCAGACAATTATTCAAAAATATTTAACACGTAAAATTGGAAAAGTATATATTGCATTCATAGATTTTCGGAAGGCCTTCGATATGGTGAACCGGTTTAAATTACTGTATGTTCTTTTACAAAATGGAATTCATGGTAACTTCTTTAAGGTGATTAAGAATATGTACAATGATGTCAAAACCACGGTAACATATGAGTATGGTAAGAAATTAACTGAATATTTTGATAGTACCTGTGGGGTTCGGCAAGGCTGCGTCCTTAGCCCGGTACTATTCTCATTGTTCATTAATGAGCTTGCTTTATCTTTACAAAATGAGTTTGATGATGGTATATTTATCTCGGAAAAAATGTTGAATATTATTGCTCTGTTATTTGCAGATGATTTGGCGTTGGTTGCTGACACTGTTGTCAGATTACAGCGTCGTCTTGACGCCTTGTATGTGTACTCTCATAAATGGGGCATGGACATCAATATTGACAAAAGTAAAATAATTGTGTTTAAAATGGGTGGACCTTTATCAAGACATGAAAAATGGTTTTATAATGGTACCCGAATGGAAACTGTTAATTTCTATAAATATTCAGGACTTGTTATAACTCCCAAATTGGTTTGGACAAGAGCATGTAAAACGTTATCAGACCAAGCTACTAAGGCACTTTGGCCTATTAAATCATTTATTCGAAAATATGATATGTCACTGAATGAAGGTTTTCATATTTTTGATAAAAAGATAGTTCCAATTCTAACTTATGGAGCTGAAATATGGGGTTTTAAGGAAAGAGAAAGTATTGAAATAGTTCATAGAAAGTTTTGCAAATATTTGCTCCAGATAAGTTATAGATCTTCTAATGCTGTTGCATATGGGGAATGTGGGAGGGTACCACTACGTAATGTCTATTTTGTCAAATGTATTAAATACTGGCTAAGGTTATTACGAATGGATGAAAATCGATATCCATATCAATCGTATCAATTTTTACAATCCATTGAATTCAGGAAACGTCCCACATGGGCTCGGCATATCAGTGACCTGTTATTTCACCTTGGCTTTGGTATAGCTTGGATTTCACAAGATGTTGGCGATATACACATGTTCTTATGTATGTTTACCGAAAGAATTAACAATTGCTCAAGGCAAGATTGGCACTCTTCCTTAGATGCTCCTTCGCTGTGTTTCTATAATTCGCATAAATCTATGTTGACCTGTGAAAAGTATTTGTTAATGAATATTGCTAATAGATCAAAGCGTTTGTTTACACTATTTAGATCAGGATGTCATTCGCTGGGCATTAAATATATTAGAAGAGGTATCGCCTCTTGTTACGACGATATTGTGTTATGTAAACACTGTAAAAGTATTGAAGATGAAATTCATGTTGTTTATACTTGTAAACGCTATGAGGACATGCGTCAGCGTTTAGTTCCGAAAACTAACGATGGATATTACTTTTCTCTTCACAGCATATGTACACCATCTGACTTAAATATTATCAATAACTTTGTAAGTTTCCTTTACCATGTATATTCTGCGCCTGTAAACATTGCCTGTTAAAAAAACCACAACAACTTCACATTGAAATGGTAACTCAAATATATAACTTTACCGTTTTGTACTCTGGGTCCTATGGCCTTTATACAAAATAAAAACCTTCTTCTCTCTTCTTCTTCTCTCTCAATTTAGATGTTTTACCCACAAAAACTGTCTATGCAATCAATATGAACACATTTAGTTTCAGAGGATTGCTTTCTCTCTGAATTGTAAAATTTTCTTATCAGGTACCAAAACATTTTTAAAGTTACATTTATTACTTTATAAATATTTTGAAAAAAAGGTTTAAACAATGTACGGATAACATTGCTATCTGATTGTTGTTTTCTAATTCATATCATGATATATGACACGGCATTGTTACATAATGTAAAAAATATCATAGCAATATAACGTTTTAACATCGCAACATAGAGGAAATACTATTTCAGGCCTTTTTGAATATGGCCATGTAGTCTGAACAGTCGTTCCCTTGGCATAGTGAAGAGGAACACTTTAAAATGCAGATGATTCACCGCATGGTCATACACATCCTTTCAAGTAGCACATTACACACATTCATCCTACTTGTAGGCTTCAATCTTTACATGCCTAAATTGAAGGAGTACCAATACTTTCTGATTGCCTCATCAATCTTAGGAATCAATCAAATTGAAAAGTAAAAACATTGAACGTGTCTTGAACTAAACATGTTTAATCTATGTTTCTCTTCAATATTATTAGCATATACATTTACCTGGACGAACAACATGTTTTCAATCTCTTGAGAAATGTTTAAATAAAACATATTTTTTCGTAACATCTGGTATCTGATAGAGATTATATGAAGCTCATAGAGTATTTTATTCCATCATTTTTTAATGTAATTAATTACTAGCAGACCTGCAGGCACCAATTGGACATCCTTTTCAGCTGAGAACTGCTGTGATTATCTGAAAGATTCATTTGATCTCCTAAACAATATGCTTCCTGCATGTTCAGGTTGTGTAATTCAATCAAATACTTCAATGAGTCTGCAATTGATATTTTGCAGCATTCACACGAAATTGAGAATGTTTTTAGTGTGGTCAGCCCCTTCAACAAAGTTACTGAAACATAAGATTTCTTTGTCATTTATTCATCATTTCACCAAATCAATGAAAATCATAGAATAATAATAATAATAATAATAATAATAATAATAATAATAATAATAATAATAATAATAAATTGCAAAGACCTCATGAGTGTGCTGTGTCAAAGAGGAAGTCCAAGTTGGTCACCATTCTGTTAATATGATACCCAAAGAGACGCACATTCATCATGTGAAGGAAATAATTCCACATTTAATAAAACTATTAGGGTAAGGGCAGTCTGATCAAAATCATTCGAGTTCCATGGAATAATATTTGCTGTTTTAAAAAAAATTGACTCTAGCAGGTTACGAACTTGTCTATCAGGGCTTGCCTCTCCACAACGCACTGAAAGCAGCCTCATTGCTCTCATATATTTAATTTCAAAACATTTATTTGCTGCAACTACGAAAAAACGATTATTGATATGATACAAATGTCAGTAAACATGATATTTCTGCACACATACAAAGAGAAAAGAATTTAGTAGGCCTATGTTTTTATCAAAAATTAATATAGAGTGAAATAACAAAGAAGAGATTTGTATTCCTTGTGTGAATTCAAAATCAAATTTTAAGATGAAAGGATGTTAGAGAACATTATCAGTCTTTTTGTTTTCCAATATAGCTTTTCAAAGAGGATAAGAATAAATTCTTTGATGTTATTTCAGCAAAGGAAATGCATGATTTTTTCAAAATTGTTCCAAATAAATGTTTTAAATAAAATTCTAGCCAAATTAATTCCAAATCAAATAGTGTGTTTCTGATAAAAGTCTATTAAAAATGTTATTGATAAAAACTCATAGAATGTCTTTGGCAATTTGTTGCAGTTGACTGGATACCCCTTAGTGACAAGCGACGTTTGATAGACGATCAGATATAGGGTCAAAGCGATAAATTGCATTATTTTTGTAGTCCACGGTCAGTGGTCTAAATGGATGCAGTTTAAAGAACTATACACACATATTTCATTTATAAAGCTCGGATATTAAGCTACGCTGTGCAAAGGTGGTTTGTTTGAATCGACCATTATGTGTAACGCTTCATCGCATACTTTTCGCAACATCTAGTCCCTGTGGAGTATGCAACTTTTGCAACTATTTTGGATACGCTTTTTACCCACCATGCTAAACCTTACGAAGTATCCATTCACAACTAGCTGAATGTGGACATATAGTTAGTTATAATGAATCGGTTACACTGAAAACAACACTGTAATGATCAGACACCTGTATAAGGTTGAATTATTGATACTTTGGATAACAATAAAATGTCATTAATATTTATATAGTGCTGATATACATCTGTGTTGCTCAAAGGCGTTTTCCCCCCTTTGATCACTGGATGTCAATACATTCTTTTAAAAAAAGAAGTATGCAACGTTTTGAGCCATTTAGTAGAATCGTCCTCCTTACGAAATACTAATTCACAACTTGGTGAACTGGGACACATTGTCACAATACTTTGTTCTAGTATACTGCATGCTGCTGTATCTGCAATACTGTATACGGACTTACTTTTATCATATTTTGTCCACTATTCCATTGCTGATTGTGCTTGAGGTGTGGTCTGTATAGGAGTGATTTGTACCTTTTTGTTTTGTAACTTTCGACCATCAACCTCTGTCAACGCAGTCCCGTCATGTCCCGACACTAACACAATCACTGGACCAGTAAGGTGTGGAGCCAGGGCCTGCCATAATGAGAACAGACTAGAACAAATTACTATTATCTAACTCAAAATCAACATGGCATATAAGGAAATAACCAACATGTTTCAGGCTGATTGTTTTGTTTTGTGAAACCTGTGCATAATTCCTAACTCTGAAGTTGTGATTTCAAATCTCGCTAGTGACTCAACCCGTACGAATACAAGAATGTGTTCAATTGTAGATAATGTGATTGCTTTTCTTAAACCATGAACCTGACGTTTTGCATGGAATATTGAACAATTGAAAAAAGTTATGATGGTAAAACAAAAAGCCCTTTACCACTAATGCGGATCATTCAAATGTGGTCACAGCATTTCTTTTTGATTAGGCAATAGAATGTAAAGTTTAATCTTAGCGAATGTTAGATTAAAAATTTAATTTGTGTTTTTTGTTTAATGTCTATCATTTAAATTTGGTTGCAAACAGTGCTAAATCCTAGAAGAAGTTCTAAATTCGTTAAAAAAAAATCTTGACATTTCATCTGTTTTCGAGTTAAAAACATACAATAAAAACACACAAAAATAACTTAATGAAATCCATAAAATGTTTATTTGTACCATTAGAACTTTATTTGTTTTAATCAATTTGAAAATGTTCTTTCTCTTGTGAAATAAAAGTTTGGTTCATTTTTTTTAGAAAAACCTGATTAAAATCTACATCGCTTCAAATCTAAATGTAACATACGTCTCCTCAAATTTACTCAAGTTAAATATTTCATTAAGATAATTAAAAAAAATTTTTAACTAAATAAGTTGAGGGTAATTGATTTTCTTTCCAGAAGTCATTAATGAGTTAAATAGGCAACATTTCTTATTTTTACATCATGTACCCAATCGTCAAAATGTACCACGTGACACATTAATAAAATATTTTTCTTCTCTTCTTCTTCATCATTTTCTTTTAATCATCAGGTAGCTATCTGTACAATCATTGATTCTGTGATCAATTTATTGTCAAACAAAGAGATAAGCGCAATGCTTCATTTACCAACAACACATTAAACGTTTCCCCTCATCAATAATTAATCAATAGTTTCAGTTTTCAAGTGAAAAAAGAGTGTTAAATTGATAACATGTTTTATCTGCAGTGGTGATAGTCATTTGATTGTGAAGGATACATTGGTGTATGGAAACAATAAATCCAAATGATTTCAAATACGTTCGTAACTAGTGAAGTAATATATGCAGATATAAATAAATAAATAAATAAATACAGATTCTGCCGACTGCTCTATTCACAAGTTGGCCGAAAATGTACGATATGCAACTGTTGAATAAAAACTGTTAAAGCCTTTCTTTAGCTCACAGGTTTCAAGTCCTTTCAATAATATGTTTCTAGAAAAATAGCAGATGTTTAGGCTGGAGGCAAAACGGCTCAAAGAGTTATTATATAATCAAACAAGACGTCTGTAATTTTTTTGGAAATAAACAGGTATGCTTTAACTTCCTTGCCAAATCTGCTATGCTAAACAAGTACCATTGCAAACAATTCGATAAGCTCTGAAGGCAATTTCAAAAAAGGGTCACGCCTTATCAGAGCCTACATAACACACCTTTATTTGGCATTTATTCAACTGGCATGTGGTCCTAGTCTTGTCTCAGTTGAATGCTATCACTGAGTTAGGCAACGACCAGAATTTAAAGGGCATTGTACATATACTCATAAGTATCAATATTTAAACTTCAAATGATAACCTGCTTTGATTTAGAATGAAGATAAAGAGAACACTGTTTCACAATCATAGATATAGTGATGATTACGTCACTTATGCAACTAACATGAAAATAAGTTAGAAACATTTGAGTGGTTACACCATACGATGTAGCATAAGAATCTTTTGTCAGAACATTTTGTGCATCACTCCAATCAAATGCGAAACATATTTACAAGCTGAAGATCATTTCTTTACGATTTTAGCTCAGCGATTTTGAATGAAGATAAGCTCAGCGATATTGAATGACGATAAGCTCAGCGATAATGAATAACGATAAGCTCAGCAATATTGAATGACGAAAAGCTCAGCTATATTAAATGACGATAAGCTCAGAAATATTAAATGACGATAATCACAGCGATATTGAATGAAGATATGTTCAGCGATATAGAATGAAGACAAGCTCAGCGATATTGAATGAAGATAAGCTCAGCATATGAAAACGATGAATGTGTGCACAATCAAGGTTTTCATCTCTCATAGATTGAACCCCTGTGGTATATCAATGAACCGTTAAACAGGACACCACATGTAAAACTCATCACTGAAGGGAAATTTCAATTTCATTTGAAAATAGAACAGAAGATGGAAGAGACGTTTTCTTCGCTCAAAATTGGTAAATATTTTTTTACATCTTGTCGAATTGACGTCAGATCGATGCTAATCAAAGAGAGTAATTAATGATAAAGTAATTTCATCCCTATATGATTGATGCAAGGGTATTAGAAGTGTCTTTGAAGCTTGTTATTAGTTTCCAAGTAGGGAATTTTTCCTTTATGGAAACTTGCATCAAAACCCCCCAAACAAGATAACATCTTCCCTAACAAACAACTTTAATTAGACAATACATTTTTTTAATAATGTTTAATTCCACGTGATTAATGACAGATAATTGAAATCTTGGACAAAAACATACTGGTTATTAGATTGTCAAGTCAAATGTTAAACTGTCAGTCATTGTGAATTATCTTAAATTGTCGTCCAGATGAATTAACTTTATGTCACATCTTATTTTATTGAACCTATGGATGCCGTATTGAGGGATTGGCAAGCACATAATGTTAAACGAAAGGCTATGAACGTCGAGAGCGCAAGCGCGAGATTCCATCACAAAAATCAATTTTAAAATTGGATACCAGAACCCTGTCTACAGTTCCTATACAGTCAAGTTAGAAATGTAACAAAGAAATATTTTGGTTGCTAAATATGTGACAATTTAACATTAGTAACTCAAATCCATGAGAGAATTATTTCAAATAATTCCTTAAATCAAAATGGAAGATCCGAACATTAAACCGAACGATAGCGCCTGATTTCATTTTAAAAACCTTGGTGTAAACTACGTTTCACAAGAATGTTCTCATAACCCCCTTTGTACAAACACTACAATGTTTACTTCTGACATTTAACGAATATGCTGTGAATTACGTTTTACAGGAAAAAGTAACAACTATACATTTTCTTGATATTGTGTCTGCTTTTCATTTGACCATATTCAATCTTAATACAGTTAGGGGAAAATGCACTTATCAAATGCCCTTATTTTCTTTTTGCATTTTCAGAGTTACATTTTTTCTATTTTTTGCGTTGGGATAATTGCATCAACGTGCTCTATTGTAACGCAATGACGCTATCTATTTTTATTAAGATCACCGGTATTAATCTCATCATCCAATATTCAAAATGTGAATAAAGTTTCATTACCGACCTGCACGCTAAATGAATATCATAAGACATTCCAGAAATCACTCATAATGAGTCTCTTCCAACTGTTCAATGACTCTTGTCATCGGTCTATTTGTGTTTCATAAAAACAGTAAGTGCTTACATCTTTCCTGAATTGTATTCAATTCAAGCATGTTTATAGCACTGCTACGCAGAACATTCATGAGTATAGTAATTGTAGCTTACATGATTATAATAATTGTAGCTCACGTGAGTATGATGATTGTAGCTTACATGATTATAATAATTGTAGCTCACGTAAATATATTGATTGTAGCTAACGCGAGTATATTAATTGTAGCTGACTTGAGTATAATAATTGTAGCTTACATGAATATAATAATTGTAACTCACGTAAATATATTGATTGTAGCTAACGCGAGTATATTGATTGTAGCTGACTTGAGTATAATAATTGTGGCTTACATGATTATAATAATTGTAACTCACGTGAATCTTATGATTGTAGCTAACTTGAGTAAATCAATTGTAGCTCACTTGAGTATAATAATTGTAGCTCACATGAATATAATGATTGTACCTAACTTGAGTATACTTATTGTTGCTCACTTGAGTTTAATAATTGTAACTTATGTGAGTATAATAATTGTAGCTTAAATTGCCATAAAAATTGTAGCATATGCAAGTATAAAAGCTTATGTGAGTATACAATTTGTAGCTTACAAAATGTACATGAGTATAATAATAGTAGCTTACATGAGTATAATGATTGTCGGTTACAAGTGAAGAAAGAGACTTAAGACCATGATTGAGACTGGAAGGTTCTGTTCATGACATTTTGGTCTTTGATGTTGTTTAAAATTGCAGAAGACAAAATCAATTAGGACACATTTCACATGAACACTATCAGTATCTTAAAATGACAGAATGATATACATGTAGATAATGTCCTCATGTAGGCTGATTATGCCTAAAAAGTCTGAGAAATAATTATAAACATGTAATGATGAAAGAGTTTTTTATATGTGATCTGAGTTTTCTTTTTAACGCAATCAAACATGTAAATGTTAAATGTAAAAGAAAACAGTTTTAGGCCATTACATGTCACCAAATTATATCATCAAGTAAACTAAATGTTTTTTCTGTGGCACAGTGAAGAGGATGTAAGTTATGAAAAAATGCAGTTTGGAAAATAAATTTGTAAGTATTTCAAGTTGTGTTAATCAGTTTGATAAATACGATATGGCATGGAATTGTCTTTTACAAGGTTACAGCACCAAATGTAAAAATATTTTAAAAAAACACCTCACATTCATTGAATACTTTTAAGTGCGAACAAGGAACAAATGCATCCATAGGTTTCAGTGTTCACATGTCTGTTAAAAAAATTGAGAGAGTTACAATATTATCTGTTTGCCTTAGCAAACTTTGGAATCAATCAGTGTAAATCAAATCAATGTAAAATCGAACATGTCATGACCTGAACTGTTTCGATTTTCCTTTCCGATTCAATGATATTCATAATCTTGAACATTTTTTAAATTCACATAAAACATGTTTTGATTTCTGTTGAATAAAACATCTTTTTCGTAGGATCTAGTACCTTGTGGAGATTACTTGAGGCTAAGCACATATTTTATTCCACCGTTTCTTAATGTAATCAACTAATACCGACCTGCAGGCACCTTTGGGAAATCAAAAAAAGTTAATATACGCTGTGATTATCTGAAACATTCATGTGGTTTGATGAACCATTTTCTTCTTGCATGTTCTGATTGTGTAATTCTATCTAATGTCTTGATTAGTTTGTCATTGATACAGTTCAGCATTCAAACGAAATAGGATGATATTTTAAGTGCAGAATTCCCTACAAACCGTTATTATTCATAATTTGTTAGCCGTTATCTTCGTATCAAATGATCAAAATGGCAAATTGATAAATGTTTTTATAACATATTTGGACAGTAACATTGGTCACATTTTCGGAATCAATGAATTATTCAGAGTCGTAGTCGAAGTCAAACTAAGTCTTTTCTATTACACGAACAATGACGCTATATACATATATATATGCAGTTGTTTCTTTTGACTTTGGAGGAACAGTAGATTCAATGAAGCAAACAGTCAACCCTTAGAAATTCATTTTTTTCCCATGAAGAACAGATAGAAAATAGGTAGTTCAACACAAGTTAGTTCTTTTCAATCATTAGCCACCGTTTGTAACATTTGGCATCGTATGATTCAAATAAAACAACTCAACTGTATTCCTGATTTTCTCAATATAGTGTACTAGTGTTAGATTATAATTATGACGTTAATTAAACTTAATGTTGATATTTTAAATTATTATTGTTTGAACTATAATAAGAAGCAATAAATATCGCAAAGGCAGTATTTACATTTAAAAACACCATCAATAACAAAAGAAATTACCCTGAGGTTCCTTCCTTATATCATTTGAAATATTCCTGCTTAAAAGAGTTGATTTTTCAGAAAATGCTGGTAAAAAGCGTACCAAATCATAAATTTTAATCAAAGATAAACCCATACTGAGTTGAATTTTCATGCAATTTCCGCTACATGATTTCTTTATCAGCTGACAGAATTAAAAGTGCTGTTTTTCCTTTTCAATTTTCCTGAAACGAACAGCACATCAAAAGATGAACAGCTGGCTAGCAGAGTAAGTACAGAAAGGTCATCACTGATGGTAGCAGACCTACAAAACGTCTTGCTTTATACCAATCACGGTAATTTAAAAAATATAAAACAATTAATTATTTATTATAGGATTCGTTTATTCTTTTAGAATATCAAGTGACTGAAATATCTGCCTTTTAGTTAATACGTCAATCGGCATATAAGCTACATTCCACTCAATATCAATCAATAATTTATTTCTGTCTCACTTGTGTACACGTTACAATTCATAAGATATATACAAAGTAACACATAAACATAACCAATCGCACTGCGATTTACGAGAGACATGTCAGGGTCTTCCATCCTTTACTCCCAAATTTTATACTGTTTTAACGATTTTCTTAACTATTGTTTATGATGTAAAAGGTGAAATAAATACAGAGTCAGTGCCCTTCTACAAATCACTGAAAATCCATCGTATGGCTACAATTGATTGTAACGAATGTTAAAACCATGGGCTACAATGGCATCCTGGTATAAGAGTGTGAATTTATTTTAATTTTGACACTTTTTATCTACGTGTATATGAGCATAGTCACCGCTTACTATACCTCATGCTTTAAACTTAATAGTTTACAAATACTTAAATGCTAACTAAACTAATGTTGTTTATAACGATTTGGGTGTGATCACTTTCAGTTTGGCGCTGTAGCCGATGGCATACTGTAAAACAGATTTAATGTATCCGTTGAATATATACTTACATATACTTTAACCATAATAGTTAACAAATACTTATTTGCTAAAAAGACTATTACGAATCGGAGTTGACAAACTGTTAAACAACACTTACCATCGTGACTTATGTTATTCACTTTTGATAATGAAACCCTTACACTTATTTGTAAACTCAATGGTGCCTTCGCTTAAATCAGGTGGCGACCAATAAGTGGAACAGTGCATTGTCCTCATAGAATGCTGTCGTCCTCCTAGGGCGTATTAGATATCAATAAACCAATATTAATATTACGCATTTTCCTTTCGAAGCAATATCTATTCAAAGTTTCACAGTAAAAGGCGTATAAAGAATTATATTTTTATAAAAAGGCCGCCCGATCTTTACCTTTGACTGCTGCCACGCAGACCAATATCCTGTTAAGTGTAATTGATATTTCTATCACGATATGCCAACCCCTCCACTGAGTCAATGTTGAATATATACTTCAATAATTATATCCAATGATAAAATCCCCCTTTTCCCCCTCTTTAACAGAGAAAGCGCGCATTGAAGGATTTTGCCCAGATAATAATGAGTCAAAATTGGGAAACAATATCATATTGAAGTGTACCTTTTATCAAAACAGGTGATTCGTGATTTCCCCTGAATAGGCATTTCAAACTTAGTATCTTCGTAATATCATTCTATACCTCCTTGTGATAAATAAGACTCGTAAAGAAAAGTTGTACTAAGGCTTACTATTGCCTAAAATCAGACACAGACATTCAATAAAGAGATGTTTTGCCGTCAATCGCTTTGGCCATAGGCATTGAGCAATTGCCTCACGGGCACACAAGAAGGACTGGAACTTTGATATTGCTATAAGCAGGCAAACTATAAGACGACTTAAGCATTTGGTGAGAAACCATAATAGGTGATCTGACACGCTAAGCATGTTCGTTGGCCTGTGAACATGGTTTCCTTAAATTTAATCATGGCAGTACTATTGTGGATATGGTTGCTCTGCACAGTTTTCCTGTTTACAAATGTTTCTGCGCAAGGTAGGTTTCTTACTAATGACACATTCTTCATTGAGTGAAACTGGTCCCTTTCAAATATCATGAAATTAAAGATAGTGACCTTAGTGCTGGAAATCGTCTGGGCCTGTTATATGTTTTGGGTCGACAAAATGAAAATCCAGGTGTTCAGTACAAGAATTTTTTCTTGATTCTTTTTATAGAGATCTGTTATGTCACCATTCTGAAGATGAATTTAGTTTTCTTTACAATTATGATGAAATCTTAGGAACAGAGAATCAACTCATGACAATATACAACTTGTAGAGCATCGCTTTAAAAATTATATTTCTTATTTAGTCAAAAAAGCATCTGGAATATTTCTTATGATCTATAAATCCTATATCACAGTGTGCTGATTATTCAATTGTTCTCGAAATATTTGACAATTACTGGGTAAAAACCACTCTACCATAATACATGAATAAGCCTACTTGACATTGTTTTAAACTAATCAACATCCTTGCGACTCATCTGATATTTTTTCACCACCTTATTTAGACTAAAGCTATTATACAAACAAACTTTTAGTCACTTGGTACCTTTCTGCAGTCAACAGTTTGTCTGTTGCGTCTGAACTTTTATCACTCAGTATCCTTTTATGCTCTCATTATCTCATCAACTAATCCAGATATCAATTGTTATTTGCTGAGAAATGAAACGGATTGTACATTTTCCTTTTCTCAGAAAGTAAAATAAAACAAAGATTGCACTAAACAAAATAATTAAGAACTTGATTACATCAGTTCTTTCTTCAAACCATCTTAACCATATTGGGAGATGGACGAAAGTTCGCATATCAAATGTCAAATTGTCCAAACTATAAAAATATGTGATAATTTAATAACTCGGTCATTACGTTAAGCTGACAGTCGTGAGGAAGGGGACAGGTTTTCTTATATTGCAATGACATCATAAACACGAGTAACTCTGACGTCATAGTGACATAGATTACGTAACAAGCTTTCTAGAGCAGACTTGTAATATTACTATACTGCGTCGTCGACATTTTCAAAGTCATACAAAACATTAGAATATTAACATTTTGAATTGCAGGTATGAAAAAACCTAAGTTACTTTTTCTAAGATATACTTTCATAATAATTGATACTATAACCCAGCGTAGGCAAGTTGTAAGGGAAGCCACAGTTTGCGTCCAGTGAATATCAGACATTGATTGTTTGCCCTTCTGAGCAAATGAGTTCTTTTTTGTAATGTAGAAATAGTCTACAGTTTTATACTAATTAGAATTTTTATGAAAATGCGGATTATGGGAGCGTAACTTATAACTTAAAACTAGCTGCATGAAAAGTAGATATTCACCTTATAGTTATGATTCGTTTGATTGATTTGTTTTGTTATTTGAAATAAGGATGCTTCCGGACCCTTAAATACTTCCTTCATTCAAATTCATAAACTTCAAAATGTTTATTTTCTTGTATATATTGAAATCTCGAGATTCATGTAAAATGTATGTGTAATGCATAATGTTTTATCTTGTTATAAATTCACAAGGTCAAATATAATACTGGCTGAGAATTTTAAACGAGTCCTCTTATTCCTTACCCGTGATATGATGAATGATGAAATATATATGACTTAAATGGGCAAAATTATTGTGAAACAGACTTGAAAGAGCTATTATTCAAAACAAGTTTCCATTACATTTAGTATGAGCATAATGTTCGTTCTCAAACAAGGTTTTAAGACTCATGACACCAAAACTTCGAAAGATCTACAAACAAAACTGGCTTTATATACTCCCCTATCCGCCAAATTTGATTGCTATACAGTTTCTAAACTATGAATTATACTGTTTATAATGTATCATGTATTTATATTTATCAGGCAGATCAGAGTAAGTTTATTACGATTCTGAGATGCATATATAATTCATGGATTAACAATTTCTGAATTTCTAAATTTGAAAATAGAATGAAAACTATGTAAGTCGAGTTTTGTAAGATGAAACATGTTGTATTCGTATTTCCATTATATGATGGATTCCATAAACATTATATCTTAAAGATTTTTTTATGTCAAAATTATCAATATTATCAACAGGAATCTTGCTATGTTTATATATCAATCATTTGAAATCAGACAGACGCAGTACAGCATATTGCAATTTAAACACATTTAAAATCACATCGTCATTCATATGTACATTGAATTGCATAATTTTGCAAATTACAAAATGTTTATTTTCTTGTGTGCATTGAATACTAAGTTCTTGTTCGTCAGTCGACGGATCATGGTCCCTTTGGAACGATTGGATTAACGGTACTTGCTCACGCACCTGTGGAGGAGGAACATTAGTGAGGACAAGAACAAAGCAGTGCAATAATCCAGCACCCACTGAAGGCGGACCTTTCTGTCCAGGCTCTGATACAGAGACAGAGAGTCAACAATGCTATCAGGATCCTTGCATAGGTAATTGTCTTTTTAAATTTTTCAACTCATCATTTTTAATGTAAAGGGGGTGTTGCACAAACTTGTTATAAAATGTCTCAAATCAAATGCTTTGTTTTCATTTCAGCTATGAAATAACTTTCCATCAGTTATTTTAGTTGATAGGTTATCTTCATTTCAATGTCGTATTATGTATCACCCTTGTTATCAAATGGACAAAGTTTACCTGCATTAAATAGATAAAAACTACCCTTACATAAGAAAACCAAAATATGATCTGTCATCTTATGTTGGATGTTAGATAATTCCTCGCCCAACATTGACAATTTTATAGATTTTAACATAAAAACAACTATAACATTCGTAAAGTTAGTCTGTTATGATTAATTTTTAGTAAGTGAAGATTTTTTGTAACATCCGTATTCCACATACAATCATTCTTACAAAATGGCCATTACGTCAGGACGAAACATCATGAACTCTATTGATTGCACGTTACATGTGGACTCAGAATGACCGTTTCTTTTTGTCTGTCCATCTTAGTTGTTGTTAAGAGCCCTTGGACAAAGTCCATGGAAAAATCATTGCTGAAGCTTGTCAGCTATTCAAATCTCGGAATGCACTCTCTTTTACCTACATCCGTACTGTTATCAAGCACAGTTTATGTATTTGACTGTCGAAATATCATTCCAGTCAACGGTAACTGGGGATTCTGGAGTCAGTTGAGTGATTCAATACTTGCAAATTTACATCCAAATCTAACAACTATTGAAATCTTGGAATGCTGGATCTTTTACTTTAATCCGAATGTTATCAAGCACAGTTATATATTTGATTGTTTATATATCGTTTCAGTCAACGGTAACTGGGGCTTCTGGAGTCAGTGGAGTGAGACCCCCTGTTCCAGGACATGTGGTGGGGGTACTTTTAATCGAGAGAGGAGGAGGGAATGTGACAGTCCCTCACCAGCCAATGGTGGAGTAAGCTGTCCTGGTGAAGCGCTGCAGACCGAGAATCTTCCATGCAACACGGATCCATGTAAAGGTAGATAGTAATGAATAAGTTTTGAAAATACTGAAACATTAACAAACATTCTTTACCGTAATTGGTTTAAATGGTTTTTAAATAGTGGAATGTTGTAGGGATTATGAGGGCTGCATACTGTAACGAAGATTTGTTTGAATCATTAATATTTCTACCCTTCATGGTATAAACCCTGTCACATGTACATGTAGCAGTGACAAGTAACAAGTAACCCATCCAGTGAGTTAATTACGAACATATGTTATACTTCGTTAATTACATCCAATGATAAAATCCCCATGTACTCCCTGTTGAACAGAGAAAGCGTTCATTGAATGATTTTGCTCAGATTCTTTCGAGTCAAAATTGGAATACTATATCCTATTGAAATCTACCTTTTATCAAAATTCCATTGATTTCCACTGAATTTAGTATATTCGTAATAGTATCCTATACCCCATTGTGGCAAAAAAGACTCGTATAGAAAAGCTGTACTATGGTTTAGTAATGCCTAAAATCAGACACAGACATTCAATAAAGATATGTTTATATAGCCATATACATTGACCAATTGCCTCACAGGCAAACAAGAAGGAGTGAAACTTTTGATAATGATATTAGAGGGCATAGAAGTAGACGACTTAAGCATTTAATGAGAAACCATTACATGCTTATCTGACACGCTAAGCATGTTCGTATGCCTCTGAACATTGTTTCCCTAAAACCAAGTTTGATTATGGCAGTACGTTTGTGGATATAGTTGTTTTGTGCAGTCTTCCTTTTGACAAATATTTCTGTGCAAGGTAGGTTTCTTACCAATGACACACACTTCATTTAATGAAAAAAGCGCCTTTCAAAAACCTGGAAAATAAAGATAATCTTGATCATAGAGCTGAAACAACAGGCACGTTTGGGGTCAATTCGTAACTGAAATAAAGCACACGTGATTTTTTTTAAATACGTCACTATGATATTCAGGTAGAGGATTTCATTTTTTAATTCTTCAAACGTGTAATATCTTTAATGTCACATTTATGAAGATAAATATATTTTTCTAGAATTTGAGTTTAATTTTGACAGCCTACTTGTTAATGTTTTCGCACAAATCTATTACACTAAAACTTCTGTGTATGACAACCGTCAATTGAGGCAAATCAAACTGATCATGCAAAAACGATGCATGTATTGAATGGGAAAATGATAAAATATTTACCGCAGATAAAGATAATGTTATCATTGTACATCATGTTTTGAAATGACTTTAGAAGGTTTAACACGAAATTAAACTTCGCATCGCAATACGGGTCTAACCCTCTACTCCTACAAATATTATGCATTATTTTAAGGTATATTTACTGCAATTAATTATTGTTGCATTTTCCCCTCTTGAATATGATATCTTGGTATCATAGTTCGTTTCATATGAAATCATTAATATAAATGGTATTGCATGTAAGAGCGCATTTGGACCTCAAAACTAGAATAATAGCAAACTAAATCTAAAATACATATATTCTGACGTTTCCTCAAATTTCAATAATTATATAATCTGTTAGATTGTTTACGATATTTTTGGGTTTAACAAAATGCCAAAATGGCAAAAGGCAGCACTTGAACAGTGAGGGGGCGGGATAGCGCAGTGGTTAGCGCGTTCGGCTTCGTATCAAGAGGTACGTGGTTCGAATCCCGCCAGGGGCTCGGCAAATTTGTCTGCAGTAGAGAACAGTTCGACACGCACTTCTTTGAGAGGCATTTAGAAGTTGGTGAGATGCATGGAGAATAGGTTCTATGGATTTACAACTTCTTTATTGCAGGATTGCGATGTTTGGGTGCACATTATAGATAATGACACGTTATCAAACAAATTGGAACTTGTTTTCAACAATCACGGTTATATCAATTACATACTTACTCTGATTGACAGTTTCTTAAATATTCAATTGATGAATATGTAATTATCATTATAGTTTGGGTCCTTTAGGTGTAAAGTGGAGGTGGGAGTATGAGGCGCACATTGCCATGCCTTCAATGTACTACTGTCATAGGAGTATCACAGAACTGTTGTCAAATCCGTTTTTGTAAATATTTCGCAATTAATGTATTAGTACAAATTATAATTTGTAATTCAAAACCGTTTCAAATGAGATATTACTGGTGTAATAGCAGTAAATCTCTAAAAAAAAATCCGATGTATCTGTATCCGAATAATACTCGGATAGAACTGATCCATGTATATACGTAAGTTGAATCATCGCATGCAACTTGCATTTTAATTCTAAAATTTACTTAATTTTTTAAAAAGAAAATTAAAAAATTCACATCCAAATTCACATCCTGCACGTGTTTAGTAGCAGACTTGAAACATGGTTGATTATTAATGCATGAATTTGTTTCATGTTTAATACCGTCTCAGCAAGCACTTAATGACATAAAAGGGGCACAGATCGAGTGTATTGTTGCGGTCAAATACATCAAACGACATGAACGGTGTTATTTCATCGACAACTATTCATTGTTACTGAAAATTAACAACTTAATGCAGTTTGTATAGTCATAATAATCAGGTGGAAAATCAAGATCTAAAAAAATGAATATGATCAAATAGCGGACAATGAAGCGTGCTAATGACTCAATGTTATTTTGAAACTTATTTATAAAAATATGCATGTAAATGGGACAAAGAATGTCGACTTCCTGTCATCTATATGTCTGTTTTGTTTATCTTGAAAATGTCATATTTTGGAATTTAAGAGATATAGATGCATCTTTATATGGGCGATTTAAACTCAACTCAGGTCATGACATTTTGGCTCTATAACACGCCACATAAACAAAATTATGAAACATACTCTGTTTCACTTTAAGAGTATTAATATTAACTCAGAAAATTACAAACGATTACTGCTAATTAGTCTTGAAAACATATCTATCAACACCGACAATAATCAACACCACTTTATAAGACCACCCTTGAATTAACTATCGGGATCCGTTTCAGTTGATGGTTTATGGTCGGAATGGACTACCTGGGATAAACCTGCGTGTTCAGTGTCCTGTGGAAGTACGACGACTACCATCCAAAGGACTAGGTATCGGGAGTGTAACAACCCACCCCCCTTGAACAAAGGGGATTACTGTCCTGGCTCTGGAATTGAAAAAGAGGCTCCCGTTCCGTGTGGAAGAGCACCATGCCCTCGTGAGTTCTTGATAATTTGTTATCACATTTGATAATTCAAACGATCTAAATTATGTTAGATGTTACACAACAAAGTGATAACAACCCAATGAAAGAACTCGAGAATGTGTATGCAGCAAAGACCAAATAAACAACAATATATTATTCTTAAACTTTTTGAGACCTTAGCAAATGGATTGAGTGTTTATGTGCCAACTATATTTGAGTAATTGTAATGATTCATCATTCTCTTCCAGAGGACGGCCAGTGGTCACAGTGGGATCAGTGGTCAGACCCCGAGTGTCCTGTGACCTGTGGAAGGTCAGTCCGCTTCAGAGTGAGGAGAAGGCGATGTGAATTTCCAACCTCGGACAGGGGTGCCTGTTGTCCTGGATCTGATACTGAAACAGAATCACTGGAGTGTGGAAGCGATGACTGTCCAAGTAAGATTATGCAATATATATATTCTCTCTATTCCAACTGAGCCAGACGTACCGATCCGCCAGAACAGAAATATTTAACCAGTCATAACCAGTAAGGATGCCGTTTCTTTACCCGCCATATGAACACATTGATTTTTTAAAATTCCTACTTTTTTTAAAAGTTACTGTAAGAACATTCTAAATTATGTTTTCATGAAATTGAAAGCACCTGTCTGTTTCTGCCAGGGTTCTGCACCGGAATTTCAAAGAGGTATAAATTAATTTTATAATATTTATGCTAAGTATGAAATCATGTTTTAAATGAAAAATGACGTCTTACACTAAGTCAATGGAGGGTGGTCCGACTGGGGCCCTTACTCAGTATCCCAGTGTCCTGTCACCTGTGGAGGGGCTGAAGCGACCCGAATCCGTTCCCGACGCTGTGACTCGCCTGCTCCAAGCCCAACCGGAACACCTTGCCAAGGAAGCGAAAACGAATCCGACACAATCAGCTGTGGCAACGACCCTTGTCCAAGTAAGTGTAAACAAGGGCTATCAGAGAGATGACCTATCCCCGAAGCCCATATGATAATGTTGACAATGCTTTATCAAACGGATGATTTAAAACGAAAAAAGATGGCAAATATTAGCACATCAACTGATGGTGATTAGATCATATCCAAAATTTGCATTACGGTGGGTAAGTTCGTCTCTTGTTACTAAGGTAACTTCAAAAATAGTAAAAACCAGAACACAGTTGAAAACCCCAAAAGACATGACCACTTATGATAATTATTCCATATGAAACAATGCCATTTAAATGTTCTGAAGATGCTATATACCCAATTTGGCGATAATTGGTCAAATACTTTTCGAGTTGTGCTCTTGAAACACTATGGGAACGCCGACAGAAACTTGACCAAAAATAATATGTCTCACGATCCTTCAGGATACATTGTGTCATAACATCGCGTGCTGATTGACGTCACATAACATCACAGTATGACGTGAGTATGTAAGTATGACGTCAAAATGTTAGCGTTGCGGGAGCAGTGGTACACTTGGCAATTTTCATGCTTTTTATTTAACATAAGTATGTGAGTAATAAATGAGATACTAAACTCAGTCCCGTTTAATTATATCTTTTAGAATCGGTATCTGACTTAATTTCAATCGTTTAATACTAAACCATTCACTCGTTACATAATAATGTTATTAAATTGGACGTCGTTGAGTATTCACCATTTATCTACGAATCAATGACTACAATTTGATTATTGACATTATGAATATATACATTTCATTATGTTTGACAACAATATATAAAAACAAAGTGACGATATTAGTTATAGTGATATTATTACCGTGGTCTAACCCAAGCTGACGTATTTGTCGCTAGAACTTCAGCACAAACACACACCTTTACAAAATACCCATTTTCTGTTAGGCGAACAGAGACAAATTTTGAATTAAGACTCTTGTCTAAGTCGAAACCACAAATCTCTCAACTTGTGTCTCACAGTAAGATAGGGAATATTTCTTCTTAATCTCAGCTAATCCAGCTTTAAAGCGTTAAACTCACCGATCCGGCGAGTCGCTGCTGGTGTTGTTGAACCGCACTGATAGTGGTTAAGTGTGCTATGCCACCATCATTTTGTTTCTGTTTTGGTGTCTGACATATCATTTGTCGAAGACTGACTGAAATCAATACATTTTCAAATATTTATTCGTCCCCTGAATTGACAGAGTTGTGAGAAATCTGGTGAAGGTGTTTTTTGTTCAATAGGAGAAATTCCGTCCGATAACCTCTTGGAATGTAACAAGTGGTGATCAATACACAGATCAATAAAATATATTCTCAACTAAAATCAGAGCTGAGTTGACATTATAATCAGAACTGATGCTTTAAGAATTATACATGTAAGGTTTAGGATTAAGTTATATATTTCTTGAAAATTTCAAAAGAGCTTTGTTACATCTTTTTATAGAAATATTGTCCTCCCCAAAATGATAACATTAGTAGCGCCTAAAGCAAGCATTCGTTATGGATCTAATTAGTTATTATCCAATATCAGTTGACGCAAATTGGTCGACCTGGAGTGTATGGAGCAGCCCCATCTGTCCTGTGACATGTGGAGGATCTCAGATGACCATAGAGAGAAGAAGAGAGTGTAACAATCCGGCAGCTCAAAATGGAGGAAGAGGGTGTGATGGAAGACAATTGGAAAATATGACTCTCACCTGCAACCCTGACGGGTGTCCAGGTAAATTATTCAATGGGTAGCACGGAATGTACGTAGGTGTGCAAAACCGAAAGCTTTTCTCAGATTGTCATTGAAAAGCTGAAATTTTCAACATAACATAAATTTATCAAAGTGCATAGTTTCATTTAGATTAGAAATGAAGTTGAGAGGATTTGATCAATATCTTTTTAGATCTAGACATTTCAAGGCTTGAATTCCATACAAATAAATACAGTCTACCATTGCAGGAGTAATTTGTGAGCGTTTGGTGTAAGTATTCGAAACGACAGTGTAAGGGAACACAATTTGTATGATCCACTTCAACCAACGACTGTACAACTACATCAAATGCTTCATAATTACCCATTACACTTTTAATTGAAATGGACAATCAACTTAAGCATAAATAAAGGATAACCGTTTGGAAAATTTTGATACATTTCATTAAAAAAAACTATCGCCAGACGAGAGTTAATAACGCCCATTGAAAAATCAAGGGAGTTAACTCTTGTTAACAAACAAAAACAGGTTGTAACTGACGCCAGTGATACTGACACCGACTTTCTGTAAGTGATAACCTTTTAGTAACGATCACCTCTTAATTACGAAAAATCAAACAAAAGATTCATTTGAAAATCAAAGTATAAGTTCTGTCATCATTGTTGAATAACTCAAAGACATTTACGTAATGATAATTCATTTCGCATTAAAACGACTGCAGAAGTGCAATAAAGATATGGATTTGTCCAAATATTTGGAAAATATTGTGTTTTATAAGTTTTTCTGGCTTTTATTACATTTGCATTGGCAAAGTATTTGAATTTTAAGTCATCTGTATCATCATACAAAGATATATATCCATGTTACCCTAACACGCAAAACCAGAATTAGTATCATATATGATAAAACAATGGAAAGTTATTTAATAATTGATTAAATCGTATCAATCTTAAATCAAAAGGAAGACAAAATAATTCTGCATTGTGAAGCAATGATAGTGAATTCAAAACTGCAAACACAATAGTGGATCTGAAGGGACGCGGTCGCTTCATACTTATGCAAGAAACATTTAAATTTAACAAAATTTAAACGAAAAGTGGAAAAACGTAATCGATCACAGTACAAAATATGTGCCTGTATTAATATAAACATGAAGACAAAACCCCCGGAATCAACACAAAGGACTTGCTATTTTACTGAAATCTTAAATTTAAAAAACATCAATGGACATATATTATTATCCTTATTTATCAATTCAGAGGAATATTATTATAGAAGCTGTGATATATATGCATTACCGTTCAAAAATAAATGATGAACATACGAATATATTGTCACGTTAGTTCATTGTTTTCCATTTTATTACTTATCAAATATTTTATGTTTTGTTTAATATCCCCAGAGGATTTAGTGAGGTTTTTAATCCAGTATCTATTCAACATAAATGTAATATATGTCTGACAACATTCAATTTTACCCTGGAAAGTAAACGTAAGATAAACAAGCCGTGGCTGTATCAATTCGACATATTCATCTATGTTTTTTTCACCACCCAGCAGAGGAGGAATATTATTGTTGACAGTGAAACAATGGAACACATCAGAATCAAAGAATCGATTTACCCTGTATAATATTTCAACAAGAAATCATAACAACCAACAAGTTCGCAGATATATAAACTTTACCAATATAGAATGCAATTTGATCAAAATATGCTAGATTGTTTACCTCTTGAGTCGAGTTCTAGTGCTGGCAAATTTTTATTATTTTTTAAATTTCATTTTCATTTCTTATTCACTTTTATGACTCTTAGTGGATGGCGCATGGGCAGCCTGGACTCCATGGTCAACAGAGCCCTGTTCAGTGACATGTGGAGGCGGATTTCAACTCCAGAATCGGACAAGACAGTGCTCTGCCCCATTTCCAATGAATGGGGGTTATTCTTGCCCTGGACCGGACACTGATATTAGCATTCTGAACTGCAACCAAGGACTTTGCAAGGGTTGATTAATTTATGATATTTATGTAGTTCAAAGTTACTGTACATCTGCACATGTATATGTGATGGTATAAATGAAGTATAGGACTCTGTACGCTGTAATTATGTGTGTAATATGATAAACGTTCGCCCTTCACATTACACATTGTAAATGTTTTATTTTGTATTAAAACAACTCTAAAAGGTTGGAATTGTTAAATGATAATACACATGAGCTAAATGAAAGTCAGTATGTATCCCGATACACAATAGGAACATTATCTTTATTCTCTTATGGATTTGTCAGTTGACGGAGTGTGGTCAAACTGGAACGAATGGAGTAACCCCACGTGTCCTGTGACCTGTGAAGGACCTAAGGTGACGAGAGAAAGAAGACGAAGTTGTAACAATCCACCGGCTCAGAACGGAGGAGCACAGTGTCTTGGGGTCGCATTAGAGACTTTGACTTTCAGATGCAACCCTGACAATTGTCCAGGTAACTTGTGTCACTTACAAAGGTTTTGAAATTCAAATTATTTTATAGTATGCTGTTCAAAAGATGTTTCCTTTTGAACGCTGAATCCTAACCATTCAACGAAATTTTACAGCGTGTAAATTGACCTTTGTTATTCGCATATTAATGATAGTTTCAAAAATATAAATCATAAAGATATAGGAGTCACGTTCGAGTCAAGAATAAAAGGGTGAGGTTAGGTGATTCAATCCCACTTTTCAGAGAATTTCACTTCTGTAATGGCTGAAAGGGAGAAAGACTACAACACTAGTGTTTCTATGCATTGCAGTGAAACATTCGAGCATGGACTTGAAAAGCCGAACTATTGGTGATCTAAAGCTGAAATCAGTGTAGCATTGCATCCAACTTTCTTCAAGTAGAACAGTTATCTACTGCATTACAAAGTTGCCGAGCCCCTGGCTGGATTAGAAACCTGGGCCTCTTGATCCGAAGCTAAAATCCTTTAGGAATGCACTATTCCACCCCTAAGTTGTTGTTGAAATTTAAGTATTGCCATGATGGTATGTTTTGATTCAAAACAGGTGTCCCCACTATCTCAATATGAGTTATCTGAGTAATTGGTTACTCGGTATCTTAAATTATCCGATCCGTTTGGCGGGAAATCACAATGTGTTTGATTAGCTAGCAACAAATGGTTGAGTGAGTGAGAGTCTTTTATTCCTCCAAACAGGAGACATCATAGAGGGCAAATTACCTAAGTTAAAACCAGCAGGTTTTAAGATTGCTCATTGAGTAGAGAAGTCAATAGAAAATAGATGATGAAAAATGTCAAACAATTTTGACTTGTTGTCAATGTCCAGCTGATGGCCGCCTAGGAGAGCCAAGGTTTGAGTTTCAGGGTCCATGGGTCAGATGGCCTATCTCAATCATGACATCAATGATGATGTCTTCAGGGGTGTATAAATACTGAACTTATTGACTTGCAATATTTTGTTCTTTTATGCAGATTTGCTAACGTTCGTTTCTTTCCAAACATATTGTCATGTTTAGGTTATTAATGCCCTTTTATGATAAAACAACGAAATGAAAATAATGAATTGATTTATTGATCTACATCCATACCAATTTTGCTTTTAAATACATTGAATTGTTTTTTTTATGTTTCCCCTTAAATGTGCTATCAAAGAGGCAGTATAAGATTATTGGAAATTTTATTTTTTCAAATATTCACTGATAAATGTATATTTATGCTAATGTATTATCTTCTCAATATTTTCCCCATTCATTGAAATAATTATCACGTATGAATCGAAAACTGCTGGTGACTAGTTTAGTGTGAAACCATTCTAATCATTTGAGGTAGGAAAGTATATTTCCATAGCTTAAGTGAATATGATATTTAGGAGATAAACATACTGTGTTTGGAAATCAGAGGCATATAACGGAATTATAATAACTCTAAATTTTCCATTTAAAGTCTCACGCTACGCGTTCGACAAATGTCTCTGTTTCAAACCATCACCAGCCTAGCCCTAACGCCGGCGCCGTGTTATTGAATGCCTGCCTTCATGAACTGTCGTATTGTCAGAATTATGTATTTTGCACAGTTATGGTAGAATTTTGAGTTAAAACTTTTTCTTTTGATTACAAAACATTGTCTGGCAATGGGTAATTTTTTACCGTTTTTGTGAGATCACTTTGATTGTCTGAAAATATGCTAGTGCAACTTTAAACTGTCATGTGAAATAGATGTTCAACTTGTGTTTATGTTTAATTTAATTATTTGAAATCAGTAAGCCTTAAAAAGCTCAACGTATGTTTTCTTAAAAGAATTGAATATTTGGGATATCAATTGTTTGCTAGTCGACGGAGGGTGGTCCTCCTGGTCCCTGTGGACTTCCGGTACCTGTTCACGCACCTGTGGAGGAGGAACATTAGTGAGGACAAGAACAAAGCAATGCAAAAACCCAGCACCTAGAGATGACGGAGCTTACTGTCCAGGCCATGATACAGAGACACAGAGTCTACAATGCAATCTGAATCCTTGCATAGGTAACTGTCTTTTTTAATTTTTCAAAACATCATTTGTAATGCAAAGGGGGTGTTGCACATAATACTTGTTAAAATTATCTCACGTCAACTTTTTTTTATGGAAGAGATGGTGAAGGAAGCAGAGCTACATTTAAATAAGCATTATATAGATAGGTATTTTTTAAAACTTGTCAGGCCTGATGAACGTATGGAAGATCCATCATCCCAAAAAGCTAAACATTAGATTTGACTCGAATATCACGAGTGGTTTTCTGTATTTTTCATGTTTAGAAATACTTTTGAAAAGAGGAGAAGAGTGGCATAGTTGTAAGGATGTTCCCCTATCACACAAAAGGTTTGTGTTTGGATACTGGTGAAATACCGAACACTTGTGACTTGGGCATTGTACTGTATTGTGGCAGGACACTTCATACACGCTGTGTACATAGAGGATACTAAACGACCTTCTATTTAATTCTATGTTTATTAAACGAGTTAATGATTCAGTATAAAACGTGAGACAGCGAGTTGATACCAAATCACTATCGAGTTCAATATAATCAGTATTCTGTTAATTAGTTGACTTCAGTAATGAAGCATTACTGCCGAAAAAGTACTGAACAGAAACATTCCACGACTTGGCCGCCATTGTGACGGCGATTCTAACACTGTGACGTCACAACCACACAATATTATGATGTCATGCATGCATATTTATTACACATTGCCGTATAAATATTACTTTGCGGAATATATCTTTCACTGGCGAGTGATAAATAGAGGATATTTGATTAAGTTGATCGAGTGGTGGGGTTGGAGTTGATATTATATCAACTTCAACCCAACCACGAGATGAGGTAAACATTGTATTTGACTAACTTAATCAAATATTCTATTTATTATATAAATTCTTTCTAATTTTGTTGATTTTTAGTGTTTATGATGTCTATAAACATTTCTTAACCCTAAAAGTAGTCCCGGCACAAGGTTTATCAGCAGTGACGATATATTATATCGCTACTGTGACCACATACAAGGTTTTTTTCACTGATAAATCCCAGTATTTCATTGCTTATTATATAATAAAAATGGGTATTTGAACCCTATAGTTTAATGACGGCATCGAAGCACTATTGCTCCAGTGTGATGATAGAATTTGTATACTTTGGGCATTGTTATGCAAAGAAATAACGTTTTATAATTTGACAATCAGTTATTGATAAAATTATCAATATTTTACATTATTTTATCATACATCATGGAATTGCCATTTCATATTAAATTGTAGTTACTTATGACGTATCATTTCAGTCAACGGAAACTGGGGTTTCTGGAGTCCATGGAATGAAAACCAATGTTCAAGGACATGTGGCGGGGGCACTGTTAATAGACAGAGAAGTAGGTCATGTGACAGCCCTGCACCGGGAAATGGTGGGGTATTCTGTTCTGGTGAATCCCAACAGACGGGTATTCTTCCATGCAACACGGATCCTTGTAAAGGTAGCTAATATTTTGTTTCGATCAATTAATTCCTCTCATATTCACACCAATCTTTTTATTTGTCATTGTTTGGAACAACGGTCATGTAATCTTTATGTCATGATTTATTTTTCATTTGAGCTCTTCCACATGTTGCATCCTTTACCTCCCTCCAGATGTACATTGTTGGTTAATAAGATGAAATATATACACTCAGTTCGTTAAACCGAGAAACAAATTCAGATAACTGAAATGGAACCGTTTTATCAACTTAAATATAAGCTTTTAATGTATCTTGAGGTTTTGTATTTTAGTACATTTAATAAATGTCATTATCTACAATTTACTTTTAGTGGTATTATCCACAATGTATTAATAAAAACTCTTTTAACAAATACATTTTCTCTGTTAGACTTCCTGAATATTGTTTCAATCAGTAGCTGTTATGCTGTGTACTTACAAAATAATATGCTTATAAAGACTCGTTTCACTGAAAGACAACATTCCCTTCCCTTCGTATTCTACCAGGTTTAAATATGTTTGAATAAATGAACACAGTTTTGCATAAGACTTGATCTCTGAAAAGTTTACAAAATCCCAGTTCGGATACTGTAATCCAATTTTTCAGTACATATTTGAGATGGTAGGGATTATTGGGAGTTTCATTATTTACTTCAAAGACGAGTTCTCAGGATGAATAAAGGTGTACCATGATAGAGTACATTTTCTTAGGATGTGATACCCAATGCTTCATGTTTTTTTTATTTTTACTCCAGTTAATTAATCAGCATATTTCTATAAAATAACTATTTTCTAAACTTCTCTTACTATAAATTATCTAATAGCCTGAGTTCATTAAATGACATCTCTTGAAGCATTTTTAAACAGCACTTTCATCAACTAGGATACTTGGCTACGAACGGGTATATTGTAATTCTGTCAAGTTTAGGTTTTACTATTCTGTACATAAAGATTGAAGATTTAACAATTGTCAATTTCAGTGAACGGTTCATGGACTAGCTGGACTCCATGGTCTACCGAACACTGTTCTGTCACGTGTGGGGATGGAGTTCGACACCAGAACCGGACAAGACAGTGCTCTGCACCTCCTCCAATGAACGGAGGTTATTCCTGCCCTGGTCCTGACACTGAGTCCAACCTTCAACCATGCAACGAGGGTCTTTGCAGGGGTAAATGATTCCATTACATGATTCAGACTGAGATACCTTGTTCTTAAAGAAATACACCTTCACAAAAAGATTACCAGTAACAAAATATGGTCAATATTATTTAATGATGATAACAATAATGAAAACTTACCTTGTTTCTTTAAAAACATCATCGTCTACATTTGTATTGAATCTGAATGAACTCATATTTTGTAACAAATATTTAAATTGTGTTTAAATTATACTGTATTTATATTATCTTGTTGTATTTACAGAACAACGGGTGTGCTGTTACAAATGTCTCTGAATTTTTTTCTGAATTGAATCATTTAGAATATATCTTGCAACACGCGAGCCTTTAAGGACGAAGAATAGAAAATTATGCAGACAGCTATATATTATGCTATATAAAGGTGCATATATGACGATCTCCTCCATGGAATTTTAAACTTTGGTAAAATTTCTTTTCAGTTGACGGAGTGTGGTCGAATTGGAACGAATGGAGCAACCCCACGTGTCCTGTGACCTGTGAAGGACCTTCGATATCCAGAAAAAGAAGACGAAGTTGTAACAATCCACCGGCTCAGAACGGAGGAGACCCGTGTCCTGGAACAGCTTTGGAAACTTTGACTTTCAGATGCAACCCTCACAGCTGTCCAGGTAAGTTGTCAAATATTCATTTTTTCAATCCAACCTATGAAAGAATGTATTTTAATGTCAACAAAGAGAATTAAGCAAATGATGAAAAACAAAATGTTAATGAAAGCAAATTATGACCAGTTTGCAATGCTCTTCATTATTAGCTACTCAGATAAATCTTTTAGTCATTGAGATATTATCGTGTTGTTTAATAAACTACTGAAGAAACATCCACCATTTGTCAAAATCTTTTCTAAAAAATGAACATGGTTATTAACGCAATTGCCATTTCCCCGGCATCATCTTTGGCTGTTTATTATCAGTGCTTAAGTGACTAATTAGTCATGAAAGTCCGTGCAAATGTAAAATCAGTAAAATAAACTTATGTTCGGTTAAATAACGCACGTAGATGACATATCTGCATCTAGTTTAAAAGTTATCATGCGAAGTGTGTTTCTGACAATGACATCGAAAAAATAATCACCATATATAACTTGTGATAATCAGTTTTCAACAAAAAGTACTTCATCCAACTCCAATCATGACCTATTGCAGAGGCTTTAGTATAAATTTATTTTGATCAAAGAGGTGTGACTACGTCTTACTATTTGTGTTTTGTTTTTTGTTTCATTGTAATGCTGCAATAAAATATCTGCTATGGACCGGTACTGACGTAAGGCTTTCTTTGAAAGTGGTCTTGAATGTTATTATGTTTAATTTTCATTTTTATATAAAAGTTGTCATTGAATCCGTTACGCATAAAATATGAACAAAATATGTGAATGATAAGTATAATGTGATGTTGGACAGTCGATGGAGCGTGGTCCCCCTGGAACCAGTGGACTACTGGAACCTGTTCACACTCTTGTGGAGGAGGAATAGCAATGAGGACAAGAACAAAGCAGTGCAACAATCCAGCACCAAGAGATGGTGGAACCTACTGCCCGGGCCCTGATACAGAGATATCTGGTGTTGACTGTAACATGGATCCTTGCAGCAGTAACTATCACTTTTTTTACATTAAATTCATAGGTTATATCAATTAGTTATGGAAATATACAGCAGTTGTAAGGGGCCCCGGATGACAATATGCGTTTATTTGAAAAGAGACATTTAAAGTCATTGTGTAAATAAGATGTGCATGACGAAAGCTCAATTATAGTGAAAGTGATAAATATCTCCTTAAAAAACTTTCTTGAATAAATTCCGACAGTGTATTTAACACTCAGCGTGTATAAACGCTTTTGAAATTCGCAGTATAGCATAACAAACGTTTTAGCTACTGTACCCTTTGATAAGTTGGCGGTGACAGGTGATCCTGGAGTCCATGGACTATACTATACTTATACCCTGCATTGTATAAACATTCACATGGTTGGCGTTACATTTTTCTGAGCTCAAAATGTAGGAAAGAACAACTATGTAGCAAGATTGAACAGGGTCGATATGAAATATTACTTAATGTTCTAAAGTTGTTCGTTATAGTGATTTTAAGAAGACCATTAGCCTGGGCAACAGATTTTATTATGATATCGACTTCTCATTTCAACTTTTCTTCCACAGTTAATGGTACTTGGTCAACATGGGGTGAATGGAAAAACTCTTCCTGCAGCAAAACGTGTGGTAAAGGAATTTTATTGCGCACCAGGACCAGACAACGGGACAACCCAACTGTTGAGAGTGGTGGTAACTCCTGCCCTGGGTCTGAGACGGTGACTGAGCCCATTGATTGTGAATCTAACCCATGTCCAGGTAAGTTATCAGATGTTGACAAAACATGAGAAACAAATATAACATTTGATAATCTAATCAATTGTTTAATTCAGTAGGTCAAACTGTATCGGTTCTTTTCGTCATATGCCCCCATGAGTTGTCAGATTTAGTATACATGACACAACTGTCAAACATTCATTTCATATTCTATATATTTTTCAATGGTGTAATGAATTTAAGTCAAACCTCATCTTTTTACTTCCTCTTTTTCCAAGGTACGTTTTCACATCTAGCATACATGGCAAAACACAAGTTTGAGCAATTACATGTATTAAAGATTCATTTGTAAATTTTAATTTCAATATTCGACTTAAGAAGTCATACTTTGTTTGTTCAGTTCGTCATATACTGCATATTCTGACTCCAGCTAGCCATTCAAAAAGTCTTTAGCATAAGCCTTTGGTGTCAGTAGCTGTCGGCAGGTTACTCCAGTTCATCCTTAGACATTCGTTAATCGTTTATTAATCGCCTCCAACCATATGGTCTGTCAATGACTAATTTTGCACTAAACTTGCGTAAGAACGTACATTGAAAACCACCTTGTGAAAGCTGTGTTAAACTTCTAAACTTCTAGTCCTCGAATTCAATCGGTTTTATTCAGACTGGAATTTTCTTTTTATGTTTGACGACATAATTAAGCGAGTAATTGATAGTAACTAAACTCAAATTGGCGGATACTGTCAGTATCTAATCACGCACTCTTTTTACTTTAATTTTATGGAACGGGTCCTTGTATAGTATCATAATATTAAATGTCATCTTCATACTACATTTGATTACCTGTACCAAATTGTTCCTCAATGACAGTCGATGTTTAGTCTGATTAAAATCATATCATTTTTTCGATCTCTAGTCTTGTTTTATTGTGACTCGTCACTCATCTATGATGTGATGGAATTCTTTAGAGATCCATGTCCACAGGGCTATATAAAATCAAACTTTCTGAAGGTAACTTGAAGTTCAACTATCATTTTTCTGAGTACCCTCAAGAGGAATATACCGTAACGGAAATTGCCAAAGTTTTGTTAAGTTTTGTATATAAATGTTTGAACAGTAATTTAGTATGGCGAACCTGTTGTACATGTCTCTACTGGCGAACAAAAGTTGATGTGCTTTGCGGATATTAATTGATACAGAGGGAAGGTACGGGGGCAGCCATTTTATTGATAAACCGAAGTTCCCGAGATGCTGATCCCTGGTTAATCGTGCTATGGTCGGCCTTACCTGCAACTGTCTGGCTGTCAATTTGGGAGTCACTTCCTCTTCAAGCTTCAAAGTGAGGACATGGATGTTTCAGGATTGCGGTCATATCATACATGAGTGACAAGTAACAAGGACTTGGGAATGTTACAATGGTTTGATTAAAATTATAATAAATCAATCTTCCATTATACGCATAATTTCCATGTGAGAATACAGAACTATTATCGTCTCATCTAGTAGATGGATTCTTGTCCAACTGGAACGAATGGAGCGTGAACCCTTGCCCTGTCTCCTGTGGTGGAGCACTAACAACACAGATCAGACTCAGAACTTGTAGCAACCCGCCAAGGCAGAATAATGGGACAAACTGTAACGGTTCTGCTATCGAAACCAATATGATTCAATGTAACTCAGACCCATGTGTTGGTGAGCAACAGTGCTATACGTTAAGATGCTTACGGTCTAAACGTTTATTTCTATTCCTGAAGATTTCATGCTAGATAAATGTATGCATGAAATGAGACTGTCAAACTCTTCCCGAACAGTGCTCGTATTGACAACATTTTTAATTATCTGGAATGATTTTTATTAATGATGTCTTGATGAATCAATTAAAAAAGCTAAAATGTTTTCTTCTGATATGTTGATAGCTTCGACGGTAATGGTTTTCCTGATGATGCCTCGATTATTTAATCAATTAATTGGTTCTAGGGTGGCTGACTCAAATCACATTCAAAAGAAGTGCTCTTGTTGTCATTTTGCAAATGATAAGACAAGAATCCAAAGATTCAGCAATCCACCCGCTTGTATGGACGAACCAGTTTCAATGACACCACAACACTCACATATTTCCACGTCATGTTTACGTCGGGCGCAACTGTTATATTTACACTACTAGGTTCATGATTACTAAGTAAGTCCGTTTGACTGAGGTCTTAACAATTACACATCTTTGGGTTAATGTTTTAGGTTTTCATTTTACTGGATATATAACAATTACACAGCGAAGATATGATTTTTATTCCGTAAATGTCAGTTTCGTCCCCAATTATTTTTTCTCAGTCGATAAAGGATTGTCCTCATTAGGCCGTTTTTTCAATGGAATTATATTTCAGTGTTAATTTTGTGCTCATTTACTATCCTCCGCATAACGAAGTTGCAGGGATGAACTTAAATCTAAATCAAATCCTTTTAGAAATCTGTTTCCGGATTAAAACTATAAAACCAAACCAAAGTCTGGCTGATATACACATAGTGTGTTGTGGTTTATTTTAGTTTTTTCAACTTCTTTATTCATGTATGTTCGGCCGTTTCCATAGTAACGCAACACATTTAACGAATTGGAATTCAAAAAACAGATGGCCTAGCTCATTGAGGGTTTATGGACGGCTTCGTAACTGTTGTTTACGCATATCACACCGGGGGAAATAGCCGACTCTGTCTTGTTATTTTCATCCTGTCCATCAATGTTGGCTTCTCTTTATATCGTATGCTCTGTGAATGTCGATTTACCCCTCAATAATTGTTTTCAGTAGAAAAAGCTATTATACGATGTAACTTGTTAATGTTCATCTTGTCTTTCATTTATTGTTTTCAGTCGATGAGGTACATGTACGTGCATGATATAGAAATTAACAGAAGGATATCTTTGATATGCTCTATTATATATTCAAATCATTTCATTGCAGATTGTACTGGCACGTACACGGCTTATATCGTGCTTGACGGTTCCGAGAGTATCAAGTCGGACAGTTTTGAAAAAGCAAAGCTGGCCCTAAATGACTTTGTGCATGAAAGCTTGAACATAAACCCACAGAATAGAATCGGGGTTATCGTGTACAGTGATTCTGTCACTAACAACATCACAGCCACTTCCAACAGACAGGTGCTTCAGGAATCAATCATCAGCATAGCATATCCAAGTTCGGGGACTGCCACCCACCTTGGTATCTCTGCTGCTACCAATTACTTGGTTAATGATTCTGATGAAGGCATGAAAATAATGGTCGTTATCACTGATGGTTTGTCCGGCCAACGACTTAAAACAGCAGAAGCAGCTAACATTGCCAAAGATAAAGGGATAAAAATCTACGCTGTTGGATTAACGAAGTCCTTTGACCTCTTTATTGAATTCAAACAGCAATTCATGTCAGAATTGGAGAGCATAGCCAGCCCTGGAACAGATATTTATACGATTAAAGAGTTCGATCAACTTGCAGATTTATTGTCAGGGATTGCAGGGTTGCTGTCAAATGAATCAAGTGAAGTGTGTACTTCTGTTGGTAGGTTGATGTCACAGAATAACTTCGCACTTCGATAAAATATTTGTTTGATTATAATGTGTCCTCTTGATAAATTAACTAATTATTGCTAACATTTTCTGTATGTAATTTTGGATAGGTACATCAAGACATATCATTAAAACCTTAATTTGTGTCATAGAAATTTGTTGTGTTTCATATAAACGCTTATTATTTGATATATTGTTGTGGATACTCTGTAATATGTGAAGTTATCTCTATTTATAGTGGGTATTACACGTTTGATGGAAGACAGAACGGTGTTGGAAGGAAGTACTGTCACACTGTCAACCACCTTGAGCCAGGTGGACATAACTAATGGCAGTTGGACATTTGAAGGCAACCCACTCTTGTCCAACGTCAGATACAACGTGACAGTAGCAGGGAGTGTTCAGACATTGATGATAACAGATGTAGGTCTGTCGGACGGAGGCGTCTACCGTTACACATACTCTACTCTTACGTCTGGTGCATCCTTGACAGTTCTAGGTGAGGTTATGTTACGGTCAGTCAATCAAGCTAATAAGTTAACAATGGATGAATAATACAGATTACTTTCTGTGGAGATATCAGTACTAATAGCCATTTGGTTCCGCAAGACGTCAATTGTCATAATGAAACTAAAGGTCTCATCCATGCAGACAAATGTAGAATTTTCAGAAAGGTTGGAAAATTACAATGTGAAAGGGCCACAGAGTATGTTATTGGAAATCAAATATGTCAAACTACATAAAAAGTTTTATTTTATCGAAAAGTAGTCGTTGTTGCTGAAAATCTGTATCTTAGTTATTGTTATTTTAGCATAATGTTAATAATCAGATGACAGTAGTGTTTTTGTGATTGAAAACCGGACAATGGCGCTCGCCATTTACTCAAACGTAATTTTGGAAATAAATTTTCAGCAGTCAAAAAAACAAAATTAATTGGCAGTATTAAGTAGTCCTTTAACTGTTATCTGTGAAATTGAGTCAGAATTTTGAATTCCTTACATTTATATTGCTGTTTTTCATGTATACTTGAATACGGAAATCTCATTATTTTGAAATTTTTGAGATAAAAATGAAAGTTTAGAGGATCGATTTGAACATAACTCAGGTCATATGACATTTTGACTCTTATTTAACCAACATAAACATCATCAAACATACTCTATGTCAATTGAAGCAGATTGTATATGTTTGTTTGAAAAATCATTTCATGCAAAATTATAAGAATATTTGTGAACATCACAAAGATCTGGGAAAGATTCACCCAAACCGTCAAAGAACAAAAATAATTCTGTCTTATCATGAAGTAACTAGATCACACAAAGTAAATTGAGTTTTCAAATTGCCTTAAGTTAAATTTCTTATGAAAAAAAAACTCATCAGGTTTCTTTCTACTACAGCTTTGATGGACAATCAAACGGCCCAGGTCGGAGAAAAAAGAAGATTTCAAACTCGCGTATTACCAAAGCAAGACGGACAGTGGCTTAAAAATGGCGCTCCACTGAATACTTTGAACGGAAAATATGATATTAGCAAGCTTAACACATTATGTCAACTGACCATCAAGAACCTCACTACATCAGATGCTGGACAGTACACCTTCAGAGTCAATGACGTGGACACGTCAGCATTCCTTGACTTTTTTCCTGCAACTAGTAAGACAAATCCTTCTTTGTAAGTCTTTATCATCGTATTCAAATATTTTTATTAACATAGAACACCATTTAAACGATATTGTTTAAAAATACCTATTCAGGGCATCTCCCAGAAGCCTAACAATCTTCATATATAGGGACATATATAGGATTATCGGTCCAATTATTTTAACCTGTTTAAGCTCATTGCAAATCACTTAATGACCATCAGAACAAGAAAACATTCTTACATAGTGGAATCACACAGTTGTTCTCTTATGAAAATTGAACTAGATATTATCAAACAACTGGGAGTTAACTTTTATTTGAATAACATTTAAATTACAACTCATGTCATTGTATTCAACCTGTCTATGCCTTGGACTTCCATAGACCCAGTTATATGATATAATTCGTTAATGTTAATTTTGTCTTTCATTAAGTGTTTTAGTCGATGAAGTATGGTCTAAGATAACCTAGTTAGATCGTAAAACTATTCTCTGTCAGTGTTAATTCTGTAATCCATTAATGTTTTCAGTCAATAGGCATATTTTGTTCTCTGTAAATGTTAATCGAATTTCTTCAATCGATGGGGTCTGGGACTCTATAGGCCAAGTTTGCACTGTATGCTTTGTCATTGTTAATATCGTCTTAGAATTTTTTTCCCCAGCTGATTGGCTTCCACAGGCCTGGTTATATTGTTTTTTCTGCCAATGTCATATTTTTCAGTCAATGGAGGGTGGTCAGAATGGGAACCGTGGACTGTGTTGCCTTGCTCTGCATCGTGTAACGGTGGAACAAGGACGAAGTACAGAAGCAAGAGATGTGACTCTCCTGCACCGAGCGTTGGTGGGAATTACTGTAGTGGGCAAGGCTTCGGACTAGAAACGGAAACTTGTGGAACTGATGCCTGTTCTGGTACGTTTGATATTCATCCACATTTTCAAATCATGACCTAAATGTATGTTTATGTATGTTTCAGCAAGATAATGCCACAATATGATCGTAAAATAAATGTTCAATAGACATTACAGAAGCAGAGTCAGGTGAGAACTACACATTTCTTTACAGCAGTTCAGATCAATTACACTAAAAAGATATTGTAACATGACCCTGTTGTATTCTCGATTCTGATTGGTTGATTTGAATAAAAATATGTTAAATGACGATACCCACAAATTAGCTAAGGAAAATCACCGCAAATTGATATAACAGGTTCGCTAGTTCCGGCCTGACTCGAGGTTAAATTTTCGAGTTTCTTTTAAAATTCATGCCTTACTCCGTTTTGACAGTTGTCTTTGTCATTTTTAAATCGTATTACAAATAAATTCTAATGGGATTGAAGAACGATTTGAAGAACAAACATATTTTCTGGCTTACGAATTTTCTAAGAAACTTGAAAATTAAAACTTGAGTCGGGCCAACACCAGTAAACATGTTGTATCAATTCGCGGAAATTGCCTTTGCTAATATGCGGGTATTCATTGTCATTCAACACAAGGTAATTTTTTTCAAATTAACCATTCAGAATCGAGAATACAACGAAGTCAGGTTAAAATATGCATTAAGCATTTAGAAAACTTATTTTATTTCAACAGTTGATGGTAACTGGGGTTGCTGGTCTCCCTGGAATGAGCCTTCTTGTCCCGTTACATGTGGAGGAGGGAGAATTGTACGAGAGAGAAGGAGGTTGTGTGACAGTCCTGCGCCCAGCAATGGAGGGGAAGACTGTACAGACCCTATGAGTAACGTGCAGACCGAGAATCGCACTTGCAACGATGATCTGTGTGGAGGTATATATTTTGTATATACATTAAGGTGGAAAACCAGACCTGCTTTACCAAAAGCTAAGCAAACATGACTCAAAGAGACAAAATATGTAATGATTTAAATAATGTAATTACTAAATTATTATTTTCACACGTTAGTTCAATCACTTTTGAGGCAATTTGAAAACGTGTTTGGGCGGCTTTTCCTTGTAATTCAAAGACAAAAAGACATGTTTAATATACCAACAGACTTATCTAGAAAATTTATGGATGAACATGTTACTACCACAACCAACCACATACTTTATTTTTGTATTGTTTAGCTCAAGTTTCTTTCAACTTGTCCACTTCAGGTTGTCTCAACTTCACCGCGATAATCGTTCTTGATGGATCAGAAAGTATAAGGGCTCCAAATTTCCTAACCATAAAATCTGGTCTGCGAAACTTCACTCGACAAGCTATTTCACAAAACAGTTTCGTTAAGATAGGCGTTGTTGTCTTCAGTGATAATGTAACACAGATTATCACAGCAACATCTGATGTAGAGTATTTGTCAACTGCTGTTGGAGATATAACCTATCCAAACTCGGGAACTGCCACCCATCTCGGCTTAGAAGCAGCTAGAGAGCTCCTACTTGGGGAAGATTCAGAAAGAATGAAGTTCATGATTGTTTTAACTGACGGATTGTCGGCCCAGCGAGGCAAGACCCATGAGGCCGCCAGTAAGGCCAAGGCTGAGGGAATCACCATCGTTGTTCTTGGATTTACGGAATTCTTCACTAGATTTACTGAATTCCAGCCCCAATTTGAGGCAGAATTAAACAATATTGCAACACCAGGTTTCCGTTTTACAACAGAAACCTTTGATTCCATATCCTCTGTAACCCCTTCCATCCTCCAAAAGCTTTGTGGTTCCTGTAAGTACAGAAATATCTGTAATTAACAGAAGATATTTTATATAATGACAGAACATATCTGACTAAATTTATTTTTGAAATAGGGATATAAGTGACAGAATAAAATCTATTGTTCCAGGCCAAGTTTCATTTATTATTTTGGTTTTGATAAGTACATGTATGTCAACAATACTAAAACTTCCACGCAATCTTGGCCTTTAAGGTTTATAAATGAACAAAGAATAATGAAATGTAACTTTATACCCCACGATTCGTCATTATGAACTTATATGCAATGTGAAAAGTCCGAATCACCAGTTGCTCTACAGTTTCTTTTATATAAAGGGAAGTAATGGTAGATTCTTGATTTACTGAATGAAAGTATATGTAGACATACCTTTTGTAATCATTCCTACTTACTGCATTTTGCGTATTGTGATATCAGTTATTTCTTTCTTGTACAATTAGCAAATGTCACAAAAAATATATTTTATATTTTTATTATTAAACATCGAAGCCGTGTGGAGCGTGTGGGGACCTTGGAGTGATTCTCCGTGTCCAGTGACGTGTGGAACAGAAGCAGTGAGACTATCGACTAGAACCCGCACCTGCCTCTCTGGATCTCAGTCCACCCAAGCCTGTATGGGACCCTCTTTAGAGGAAGGCGTTCTGTCTTGTGGTTTAACCAGCAGGTGTCCAGGTGGTAAGTGTTTATTTCTATCCCTCGCCAGATGTGTAATGACCACTTTAGACTTAGATCATTGACACTGATACATGTATATGGAACACTCACCATGTGAAGTTAGGTTTCAGTTATCTTCCATCATTTTGGCAGTTCCATAGAACACAATTTAGAATTATTTTCTTGGCAAAAACTAAAAAATCATAAGGTCGTGCTCATTACATTGTTAATGAAGTTCTCAAAGTACATAATATGTGCCCTTTTTGGATATTCAACTTCCTCCTATATTCATTTTTGGTCATGTCAATGGAAAATAAAGTAATAATACCGAAAATCGGTGCCTTTTGGGGATTTTCAACGTCTTCCTACATCTATTTTTGTCCATCTGCATAAATATTTCTTTTCATTTAAGCAATCCTCTTATGCTGTCTTCTGGCAAAACGTTTACGATTTGCCTTTTAGCCTTTCCTCCTAAAGAATTACGAGTTTTTAACCCCTCGCTGGCAAAGCCGTAATCAACTGCTCACAAAGTCTTTAATAATACTTTGAAACTTTACCCTTGCTTTAGATGCATATCAATGATGTGCAATCTTCCTCTTTACGGCAATATGCATTAATTTTTTTTTGGATAAGTAATGATCCCTAAAAATCGCCTGAAATGCCCATCGCCTTGTACTGGAATTTGCAGTGATTTAAATCTAAATAACTTAAAACCGTCTTATTAATAAACACAGCTAGTTAACTCCATCACACAGAATTAGAAGAGTCTGTGGTCACTGAAGCGTGAGTCATGCCGCGTGATGGATAGGTGGCGACCCTTTTAAACTACAGATCTCGCTCTTTTAACCACAGTTTAAACATATCAAAAGTCATCAAAAAAAACCTTCGATTAATTGATATTATATTATTCGTAGTAATTAATTTGTATTGATCAAAGCGTAAAACAGTGCTTTAATACAACGCTATATGCATTTTCCTACAACATGTGTGCATCAAATACAACTACAACATTATGTAATACCATTGTATTTAAATTCAATACTTACTTTATTGTTCTTTAATTACACCTATATTGGATTTCTTATTCTTGCTCATTTTAACATGGGACTACATGTTCATTCTTTCCAAAATCTATGTCTTTTTTCAGGTTGTCTCAACTTTACCGCAATAATTGTTCTAGATGGATCAGAAAGTATAAGGGCTCCAAATTTCCTTACAATAAAATCTGAGCTTCAAAACTTCACTCGACAAGCTATTTCCCAAAACAGCTTCATCAAGATAGGCGTTGTTGTCTTCAGTGATGAGGTTACACAGGTTATTGCAGCAACATCTGATTTAGAGTATTTGTCAACTGCTGTTGGAGATATAACCTATCCAAACTCGGGAACTGCCACCCATCTTGGCTTGGAAGCTGCAAGAAAACTTCTACAGGATCAAGGCTCAAAACGCATGAAATTCATGATAATTCTTACTGATGGATTGTCCAGCGAACCGATTATGACACACGCGGCAGCCAATAAAGCCAAAGATGATGGAATCACAATAGTCGTTCTTGGTGTGACTGAATTCTTCAATCGCTTCAGTAACTTTCGACAGCAGTTTGATGCAGAATTGAACAATATGGCAACGTCGGGTTTCCTTTTTACATCAGAAACTTTTAACTCGCTATCTACTGTAACCTCTTCCATCCTCCAGCAGCTTTGTGGTTCCCGTAAGTTCCCTAAACAAGGTGTCATAACAGGAACGCATGGTGTCAATTTATTTTACATTATTAGATGTGTAGTACTAGATTTTTGTCATTGTTCCTTGACTTGATATTTTTTGGGCTTTGCCCTCTCAGTGTTTCTAAAAGTATGCAGCTAAGATATTTTATCAATTCAATTGATTGTAAAATATAATTTACAAAGTCAAATATTGCGCTTTGGAAATGTAAAGGCATTGAAATTCTATCACAAAATGCCAGAAAATGTCAATTGTTTTTCTTAAAACAATTTGAAAGTTTTTGACATATTTGTTGTTTTTGAGCATAAGCTAAGATAACAGGAAGAAATAGAAGTGTTAAATGTTTATAGATATTCTAATTTGAATTATTTATTTTTTACTGTCATGGGAATATCTTGATCTCCGGTACTTACACCCTATCATGAGGAGACAATAATAATAATAATCGAGTTCTACTGTTCTTAACCCCAGCTGTGTGGAGCTTGTGGGGACCTTGGAGTGATTCTCCGTGTCCAGTGACGTGTGGAACAGAAGCAGTGAGAGTATCAACTAGAACACGCACCTGCCTCTCTGGATCTCAATCCGCCTCGGAATGTAGAGGACCCTCTTCAGAGGAAGGTATTCTGTCCTGTGGAGAAACTATCGGGTGCCCAGGCGGTAAGTGTGACTGCAACCTTTCACTCCTATTCTGTATAACATGTATGATTACTCTTGCTAAAATTTAAAATGTATATTTCAGACTAAAATGTTCCACTGATTAAACTTTGATTATGACACTTTCCAACTTCACAATTGTTTTTAAAATATAAGTTAAATACTAAAGGGAGTGAAGGGCACAGGGTATGCTTTTGATTTGTATATTTAACTACCAGTTACACGACATTCACTCACGACAGAGGTAGCTCTATCAAAAATTTATTTTAAAAAACTCTGTCGAAATGCAAACATTAGTCAGCCTAGAAATTTAGATACCTGATTGGTTGCAATCACAGTTTAATGTGCAATGAGCATATAAAACACCTCATGATATGTAAGCAAAACTATAATTTTTCGAAAATGGACTTTGCGCTCAGAGTCCTTTTCAAAGCATGTACGCCTTTACAGCAACTGCATCATTTGAAAGGCCCGTGTTAGGACAAATATATTTTTCATGCATGCAGTGTTTTAATTGGCTGAAATAATGTAAGGTAATTTATTTTGTAATATTTTCCCGCTAGGGGAGTTTGCCGGAAACTCGAGAAGAGCATTATTAGAACATAGGTTGTATAAGATTTAGTGACCGAGCTGTCGTTTGGGGAACGAATGGTTACAATTTCCATTGCTTAAAGTTCCAATCTAAAGAATCACATTGATCCCTGTGTTTTACAGGTCCAGAAAAATACACTAATGTGATTGTCGGTGCTTCATGCGGAGCAGGGCTCTTCCTGCTGTTCATTGTGTGTTTTGTTTGTGTCTGTTTGTACAAGAGGTAAGTACATTTTAAAAACAATAGTCACAAGTTTCTTCTCACAATTTGACTGATAAAATATATTTTATTTCTTGACAATACAAACACCTTGAATAGTTGTTAATAGTTGTTAAATACAGTCCATGTTTAATCACTTCAGTCAGAATCTTGCCTAACTTTTGTGTTGACCCAGTGATGTCCTCATTTGAATTAGAGACGGAAAAAACTCTTCATGATTCACAGCTGAATGTGAAGTCAATAACACAAACTTAATGGGTTTTTTTTTACCATGTTGGCTATAAGCTATAGGTCTTCACCACTGGTAATAAAATCGATATGTATAATTAGCGTCCAACAGAATTATGCATTTTCATATAATTGCTCTTTGTGCACTGTAGCCGCAATCGAAAGAAGATGAGAGACACACCAGAATCGGAGGACAATGATCCAGCAAAAAGATCTGGAGTTTATGCCGACCGTGTCTATCAAAGCCAGGCAACACTGAACACCAGCAGTGGACAGAACCCCTGGAGAGATTCATCCACCAGCACAGATATGTTGTAAAATGTACAGAGTGTTAAATCTTATTTCTTGCATAGTGATACTCTGCTTGTCGTTTTAACGGGCAACGCTTAAGAAGCTTAGCCTAGCACAGTTATATTATTTATAAAAGTTAACTAGTGAAAATGAATAAAAGGCCTTCAAGACGAAAAATCAAAACGAAACTACCAGGGTCGGTTTTGCTATGTAATTCCATTCCTTTACATAATTATATTCCCTTGATTACATAAAATTGTAAGCCATTGGTTTTTGTTCGATACTTGATTCTGTCGCCTAGACTAGGGGTAATGAGTTTGAGTAATAAGTTGTTTTGGCCCTCTGGAGATACACATATAAACTTACGATTATTTGGAAATTTAACATAAATTTTTCACAAACGTGCTGCTGCCCCTTTATAATATCAAATCTTGCGTTTATACTCCTCTGTCAGAAGTTGGATTGGATTATTCGCTTTTTTTAACATCAATGTATTACATATGTCATAGCGTTGAACCCTAACCACTTTCCGAAACCACCCTTTACTAATGTTAATCTTAACTCCCACCCTTTTACACTACATTAAAGTTACCTTAGTGTCGCACCATTGCCTAAGGATTTTGTGAAAGGAGGTCCTGATGATTAATTTAGACCATTCTTGTGAGTCTCTTCTAGGATATCAGGTAATGACTATGTCATCCACATTCACTTATTGGCATCCCGGATAATGTTGTTATATGAATAATGACAATGATTAATGTCCTACAATAGTCATGTTGTTCTTGCCATAATCACTTCTAAGACTTTAGAACTTTAAGTTTTTTATATTAGATTTTTCACTTCAGAGGGATATTTTATTAATTATATTCCAAATTTGTCAATTATTATATTGATTAACATAATCTTAGAACTTGAATGCATGATATCTTCTGGGCTATGATCACATGAAGTTTTGTTATATATTCAAATATCTCCCGTAGACATACTGAAAGACAAATTTTGAAACCGTTCGTTATATCTTACTTCCTTATGTTTTTATAATCCCAGCTACTCTCTATTATACTAGAAATTTGTTTCCTATTTATCTATGAGAATACTTTGAATAAAAACATCATTCTTTTTCAAAAGTGCAATCCTGTTTGTGTCTTTTAACATAAATACATCTCCTTTTCCAATACACAAACAGCTATCACCAACTATCGCCATTCGAAAGGATTACTCTTATGCGTGTTGGAAAGTAAAACTGAAGCAATACAATATTGTTATCAGCCGCGATATAAGTGAAATAATTTTGAAAGCGGCCTTAACCCCCGACTCAATTCATTTCAACTTGAAAAATAAATCATGGAAATAATTTGGAATGGTAAATGTCCCCAGTCAAACCAGCAAAATATAACAAGACAATTGTATATTAATTACAATTTAATCAATCAAATAATAAACAAAGTGTTTAAGGTTACAATATCAAGATGATACAAGTTATAATACAATATCAAATGAGTCACACTAATTAGCTAAATAAATATATTGACCAATCCATAAGAATCACACAGTTGATAAGTGTAGAAAACAGTCAGTGGGTCTTGATAGGAGATAGATGAATCCGGCCTGTAAAGGTATCCAAAAATCATTGGCACGGCAGATGATCGCAAAGTTGATTGTAAGAAGCAAGATGAGTAAGAGATCTAATGCCAACCCATATATAGGTTAGATACCTTCCAGAATGTTCTTTTAACTTCCTTTACAATATCCAATCAGAAGCGTCCATCTCAAGCAATCAAGAAATAAATAGAACATTCCAGAATACTAGATGATTCTAGTAACTGCTAGCTTAGACTATCAAAACAAGTGTGTTTGTGGGTGGGTGTGTGTGTGTGTGTTTGTGACCCACTAAACAATACAACAATGTTACATAATGTGAAACTCTTAAACAATGACATACTCATAACAATCATAAAAACCTGAAACCTGGTGAACCGAAACCAAATCCTAAAGATAAATTTTCAGTATGTTAGGCTTCTCTGCCTACTAAGATTAATTTTGAATTTCAAGTTTTAAAAAAGAATAAGAAACCCTAGAAAATTTCAGTCGAGTGCAAAAACTCTTGACCTAAGTGGAAAGAGCAATATGATAGTTTGTATTATCTGGCACTTTGATAAGAATTCAGTGGCGTTGACTAAAAACAACTTCTATCCCGATCTATATGAGATCAAATTGAGATTGATTTTCTGTGCTGAAATAATTCCGAAAGCCAGTTGGTACGAGTTCTCTTTTGTTATCTTTAGATTTTGAATTTAACCAAAGAATAATTTATAATTTTGAGACGTTACTGTTGGAAAAAAATTGAAAAAGTGCCTGACAGTAAACAAAGCTTTTGAGAGATCCAAATGAGATTAATGGAGAAAATGTACAGGTTAAAACATCACTTACAATCATCTCACCAAACTTATTTTATATCAGTTAGAACTCGGTTAGGAACTTAACAAGTATTCTGAACAGGATTTCTATATTCAAATTCGTGTATATTTTCTGAAGTTTGTAATAGGAACCATCCAGTCAGTCATCCAGTTATCAGTCTCTACAGATGGGGAGGTCTTAACCTTTCCAAAGCAGTGCTCACTCCTATATTATACCGTAAACCTTTCAATCCCGGGCATGGTCTTCATGAGCATCGGTTCGTGTCAATGGATGTTACAAAGGGTTAATGAGAGATGTATCCAATCAAATAGACGAACTATGACAAACAATGAAGGAAAAAAAAAACATTTTTCGTGACATGTCAAAACATGCCATGGATTACAAAGTCTTATATCATTTTGAGAAAACTTTGAAATCAAGGAGTAATATCAATCTTAGATTTTATTTAACACCATGGTATAAATTAAAACGCCCTGAGAAAGATAACTGTGTTAGTTTCCGAGGCATTGAAGATATCTGATAGGTATGTAAACTTATGCAGATGTCAAACATCGTTATATTGAACACATCTTGAGTAAATAAAGCAGAGACTTATACCAAACGGTTTTACAATTTCAAAAACAATCTGTGAGTGATTATGAATATTATTTTTTGGCAATTTACGATTTAAAAACAATATCGGCCAAACCTACCGGGCTCGTTCAAACCTTCGTTCAATTATATTTCAGCCACTAAAAGTCTTGGAATGACTGCAATTGTTTGTTGCAAATGTTCCTTTTAAATCATTATATAACTTATATGATTTTTTTAAAAGGCTATTTAGGGATAGCTTGTAAAATTTTAAAAAAAAACTTGTCGGGGAGGTATATTTAAGGGTTTAAAAAAATATAAAATATATATTTTGAAATAGTATTCATTTGAAATGCCAGAAGATTGTAAAATAAAATGAATTCTCCCGCGTCATTATGTTTTCTAACAGAAATTTTAATAATGTATCACGGCCTCACACTTTCCGAAGAGTATCTCAATATTTGCAATGTATTACAAAAATAACAATAACTAGATTTTGAAAATTATAAATATTTAAGCCAGGAGATGAAACGGTAAGATTTTCTGTCAGAACTGGAGTTAAAGAAAGAAAGCTGTCCGAACCTTACGGAGATAATGGGTCTTCTTCGTTATCATTATGTCATGTTAATTTTGCTAATGTAGATCGAAATCGAATAATTTTAATTAGACAATTTAATTTACTGATAAAAATTCATTTTTTTAATTTAGAAATATATATTTTATCTTAAAATTCAGTTACCCAGGACCGCAATATAACATACAGTACAGATGTAGGGGTACGGTAAGCTGATGTCACAATTACCTATTTTCTTTATTGAAATAAGATTAAATACTTGAAATAATTTAATTTTATGATCCACTGCTTCTTGTGTCAAATTTCGGGGCCTCAATTGTGGCGAGTCCTTGTGTAATCACATCGAAATCGTTCGTAAACTAAGGCAGTGCTGTAGACAATATAACGTCGCAACAAGGCCGATAGCTTTGATTGCGTTCCTAGCCTCGTTCTCGTTCCCAAAATGGCGTCGCGTGAATAAGGTCTATTGGCCATAGTTGTCTTGATAGTTCGTACATGCAACAGGCTTGGTAGAGAGTACAGAATGATTACAAAGCCACAAAATCTGTGTTTGTGTTGTTTTACATCAGATAGCCTTTTGTAGATTACTACTCTTCTAGAAGCTTCTAACATAACCAAACAAGAAAAAGTTCCATTTATAAAATGCAGCAATGTTATACAATGATCATATGCAGTAAAAACGTTCATATTTTCAAACATGAATATAGATTTTGATCTTTTGTAACTTCGTGAATTTCTTGTTTTCTATGTTAAAAGTACAGGAACTTTTACATTCAAAACGATTTTAATCACAAGTATTTAATTCAAATCAATTATGTCACAATTACACAAATTGTTGCTGCAAAAAAGGAATTAGGAATTAACTTTGTTAACATTAGAAAAATGTTTTGTCAGCAATAAGCACGCTCTGTTTACTATATCATTTCATAACATAATCTGTCCTTGTTTGTCAATGAGAAACACACAAAAGTGTAATATGTCTTTTAGATTAATTAATCATTACGCCATTCCTTTCAAGGTCAAGGTAATTTGTTTTTGGAAGCAAATGCTTTCCTCTTTAAAATCATCTCGTATCATTTTGTGTTTTCCCAGTTAAAATATCAGATAGTTGTTAAATAAATAGTTACAATTGTTGCTCAAAAGGATTCCTTACTTATTTGAGAACACATGAAACATTTACACCATCCAACAATTATCATTTCAAACAATGCATTTAAACTGTTGCATGAACGTTACACATGGTGAATATTTAAAAACATTCATATACTAAAATGGTTTTAAAATATGAATTTAATTGTATGTAACGTTACTGAAAACCTGAAAGAGTGGTTCTTATGCTGATGCTGTTTTGCAAAATTAATGCAAAGAATAAAAGATTTAAAATGATTAAATTTGAAACTCAAATTCAATTAGAAATATGTTTTTAAAAATTATTAAGATATTTAAGATTCTTACTGATAAAAATGGGAACCATATGAATCTCTCTTTTGAATTCTTTTGAAGTGACTTCTGCATGTAATCATGCAATAATCATCTATTTTTTACTTGTTCTTTCTGCTATAAACGAACGAAAACATTAAATAAATGAAAACATCCGTCAGATTCATGCATTAATCTTATAGATGTAAATGGATTGACACACAAATGTCCCAAAATATACAGACACAAAGGGAAAAAAAGTTTGTAAGAATAAAAGAGTCAGAATTAAATAAAATGTGATCACAAAACATCAATAGAGACACACAATGAATTACATTGTAATTAAGTTCTTTTTATCTCTTAATCTGATTGGAAGTTGTACATTGAAATAAAATTATCGACAAACTTATATTGATATGAATATATTTCGATTTAAAAACATGCTTTATCAAAAGATCTCCTTGCCAACTAACATTCGTGTCGTAAACTTAGTCATAGTCCTTTTCGATAAAAATTACCAATACAATGATAGAAATAGAGTTAAAGGGCGAATTTCCCCTTATTTTTTTCCTATCATTTTTATCTTGAAAATAATGAAAAATCAACTTCAAATGATTACATGCCAGTGAGAATTTCAAGTGAAAATCTTAAAATGAAGACGGGATTTGAAAAAACTGATCCAATGCGTTCACGTTATCAATTTAGTGATTAGAAATAGGTTTTTTTACAAGGTTCAAATTAGTATCCTTAGTAAATCTACGGTAATCGATACTCACCGTTTTTTTAAAACGAACGAAGAAAGTTTGATACAAAATCATTAACGAGTTTAGTATGAATTATATTATGAAGAGGAAAGGTAAATTTTCTGTTGTGTCTATCATGTAACGCTTACACAAGGTCAATGTACGATAGAGTAGTATATACAGTTATGTAAAATATGAAACATAATTCACAAATATTTATATCAAAATTAATTACATTGAATTAAAATTAAAAGAACGTAAACATTCAGACTGATTTTAAATATATGTTTCCAGCTAAACAACTTATGGCATCTTTTCGCATCCATTAAGATTGTTAAGTGCTTTCGGAAAACTACACAAAAGTAAAACTTTGTCCGTGTTGAAGCATGCACACGTTGACAATTCAACATACAAAATGCGTATTTTGTCCAATTGTCCTTCACAGTATGAATAGCAGTAGCAAGCATATATATTTCAATCCCATTGCGTTGCAGGATAATTCAACTCACTTTCATAAACGAATAAAAGTAAGTGTCAATGACCAATAGTTATTCTTATTTATCTTGACCTTTATCGTTTCATTTTCTGAATCAAGTATTACCATGTCCTGACCCATCTCAACCGGAATGTCTATTTGCCGGATGTTATCGCGTATGCTTACTTTGTGAGTTGTTGTTTATTGTTGTTGTGAGTTGCCAGTTTATGTTTCACATTTCTCGTATGGAGCCCTCATGGAAGGACATTAATCTTAGTAATGTTGGAACATATGAGAGTGTACTTTAACATAGTCTGTTGTTATAGATTATGATATAAACTACATTTTGTTTGTATGCTTGTTATAGTAAAAAAAGTTCTTTATTATAATATTGTCAATTTGTGATCTTACATCTGACCTTTAAGCCAAGAGCCATATGGTATTGCACCAAAAATTATGCCACTAAGACGATATGTTGTGGCACCTAAAGTAGCCATAGTTTAACTATGCAGTTAAAGCACTGACACAGACCTACATATATTAAAATGATAGATATAAAGATATCTATTTACATTAATAATTAGCTGTGATGATTTTAACAAGACCATGTTCAGAATGGGGAATACAGTTTTTTAGGCTTTACCTTAACTTGTATCATCGCAAGGAACCTTAAATCTGATAAGGAAATACTTGAGATCATTTACAAATAGAAACTTTTGTAGTGAAAGTCAATACCATATTTCTTAAGGAAGTGATTAAATGAGAAATCCATATTAACTCGACGTAACGTTACACGCTATTGAAACTTAATTTTGAAGGTTTAAGCTGATCAGAAACAAACTTGTTACAAACACCAATGACTGAAAACAGTATTATATTACTGTTGCAGTTCTTTTAATGCAGTGGTGGCAACTTTTAAATAAATATTAAGACACTTGTAAAGGATTTGTAATTAGTGAAATATTTACATATACCTATCATGTCATAGCATATTCTATCAGAATCTAATGTAAGTAATGTCTACAATTTACTCATGATAAAAGAAGTCTTGATGAGAACTAGAATAAAATGTGTAGTCGTGCCTTTTTCACATTCTTCCAATGTGTGATTATAGGAATTATCTTGGTAAGATAACTTAAGAATTTGTTTCTGGTGCAGATTTTAAAAAAGATAAAACTTAAAACAATGGTATAGGAAAGGATCCCCAAGCGTTAAGGTGCCTTTGTAATTTTCAGTATTGCTGATTTATTTAAGTTTCTTTGCCTACTTGGGAACAAAGCAACAGAGTTTTACAGAGCAATACAAAAACAGATAAGTAGTGGTCAAATCACATACTAAAACATAATGCAAAGTTTAAAATATTTTATATCCTTTTTGAAAATTCAACAATTCCTCTTTTCTGTATCACAAACTATAAAATTGTTTTCAATTGTTTTTTTTTCGATCTATTAAAAATATTGCTGGTAAACAATTACCGAATCTTCTTTAACGTACAAAGAAAACATTATCTTTAAATATTTACGTTCCCTTTGTAATGTAAAGTTCGGTTTTGGATCAATAGGTCCGGGGGTAGAATCCCGTCAGGGGCTAAGCAACATTGTCTGCAGTAGAGAACTTCTACACGCAGTTCGTTTTGGTGCAACTATACACTTGAATTCGCTAGTTGTAAAGCAACGCATAGCAACATTTTTGTTGTGAGCTTTCTTCCTGAAAATGATATAATTGAAATACTCTTGAAAGCGGCGTTAACTCACATCACCTCACTTTCCTCTGCAATGTGACTAACTATCGTCGAGGAAGAGATATTCCTTTAAACGTTACTTGTTAAACCTAGATATACATCAATCAACACACAAACATTGAAATGGAAATCAGATTATATATATATATATATATATATATATATATATATATATATATATATATATATATATATATATATATATATATATATCCAAGAAGGACAAAAGCTATAGATTGCAGATCTTAACGTCCTCGCTACAGCAGCTCACGAGACGAACAAAAGGTAATGTTCAGAAAGGACATTATGGCATTTCGGAGGTTAGCAAGATATGTGTCAGCATTGTAAACCGCAATTTGGAATAAAGCAGTATTGTGTCACTCATTTTTTAACTTTCAAAACCAATTTGATTACGCACAGATTCTGTGAGACTAAGGTTGCTAAATTGTAAGGAAAAACGCCCCTCTAATTTTTCTCTAATGAGACCAAAAGACCTCAAGACCTCATTAAGGCTGACAAACTAAAGATAAACCAGAGTCAAGAATTGTTATTACTTATAAAACTGTGTCTGTTTGCCACAATGCTCTGTTTTCCTGTAGTCACACAATCAATGTCAAACAGGGAAACAGGTCAACTAACCATGACTTAATTTGAAATGGTATTGATATGTTCTCAAATGTTACAAAGATTTTTAAAATCAAGTAAATATTCATATGAATCTGGGCACGAAGCAAGTTCTGTCTGTGTCCTCAGTGTTAAGCAATAAGCAGACTAATACATTAAATATGTGACAGTCCCCAATCCCGCATTCCATAGGAGATAATTCTATGGATAAGGGTCAAAGGGTTTCAATACGTTTTGACATGACCAAGCCCCTTTATTCCTGTCATCCTAAGAGTATATGTTATATGATTTCATGTTTTGAGGGAGTGGTCCAGCCATTTTGAATTCACAAATTTTCTTAGCACTCTTGAACATTATGGTATTGTACAGAAAAGGAAAATAGGCTTTACAGACAGGCAAACTGATGATTAAGTCGATGTGCAGCAAAAAGCTTTATGACAAATATAATTATGTTAAAAGAAAGGTCTAGAAAACAAAACAAAAGAATGTTAAGACACAGGGTAATCTCAATTGTAGACATGTTGGCTTTTACACTTTATGCCATTTGCACATTGTTCTATTTCTTATCATCATTTTTGTGAATCTATGTCATTATTGTTATTTTATAATCTTCGACATTTAGCCATAACAGCATCGTATCTACACGTACTTCATCAAGATCCCACAAAACCAAGTAATCAAAAGTTTATAGACAATGACGTGTTCAGGGTCCCCCATCCTTTATTCCCAAATATCTGGAATAATAATGTCCTTAAAAGTGGTTTATGAGGTACACAATATGTTATAATCGTTGAAGTGCATTTAAAAAAAACACGAACAATCAATGTTATGACTATAATTGATTGTAACAAATGTTTAAACAATGATCTACATCTGATTGTAATTCTAAAACGGCATCCTCGTATAAGATTGTCAGATTTGTCTATTCCTTTCAAGTTTGACACGCTTTATCTACGTTCACTTGGGCATAGTCATCGCTTATAATACGTCATGCTGTTAACATAATATTTTACAAATACTAATATGCTAAAAATACTTATGCTGTGTATTACGAATCGGGTTTGATCACTTTCAAAGTGGCACTGTAGCCGATGACATACTGTTAAACAACACTTACCAACGTGACTTATGTCATTTACTTTTGATAGAACTTAATAACGAAACCCATATACATATTAGTAAACTCAATGTTGCCTTTCCTTAAAATAGGTGGCGTCCAATAAGTGGAACAGTGGATTGTCCTCTCAGAATGAAGGTGTCCTACAACTGCGTATCAGATACCAATAAACCAATATTAATATTACACAGTTTGCTTTCAGAGCAATTCCTCTTCAAAGTATCACAGTAAAAGGCGTATAAAGAATTACATCTTTATAAAAAGACCGCCCCGATCTTCACCTTTGAATACTGCCACGCAGGTCACGATCCTGTTAAGTGTAAGTGATATTGCTATCACGATATACCAATGCAAGGATCCAATGATAAAAGTCCCCTATACACCCTCTTTGATAGAGAAACCTTTCATTGAATGATTTCGCTCACATTGACAGTTGATTCTCTTGATTCTAAGCTGTGAAATTATATCCTTTTGCAATGTACCTTTTTCCTAAAGAGTTGTTTCTTGATTCCCCCTGAATACCTAAACTTAGTATATTCGTAATATAATTCTATAATTCATTGTGACAAGTAAGGCTCGTATTGAAAAGCTGTACTATGGCTTACTATTGCCTAAAGTCAGACACCGACATTCCATATAGAGATGTTTTGCCGTCAATCACTTTCGTCATATGAATTTATCAATTGCCTCAGAGGCATACACGAATGACTTACATTGTGATATTGATAAGACGGCATATTATAAAACTAATTGAACAACTATTGATAAACCATTACTGGTGATCAGACAGGCTAAGCATGTTACTTGGCAATTGAACATGGTTTTCCTATAACCAAATTTAATTATGACAGTACGTTTGTGGATATGCTTGTTTTGTACATTTTTTCTTTCAAAAAATGTTTCTGCGCAAGGTAAGTTTCTTTCTATATACACATTCTTCATTTAGTAAATGAGGTCCCTTTCCAAAATCTGGAAACTAAAGATCTTGATCGTAGTGCTGGAACATTTCTAGAGCTGTTATTTGTTTTAAGAAACGTTCGGTGTCGAATCGTTATAAAAAAAATAGCACACATACATTAATACGCATATGTCTTTTAGGTATTTAGGACATGGATTTTAACTTTGATAAAAAAATTCATTCTTTACAATTATAAAGATCTACAATGTCACCAATTTGAAGATACATATTGTTTTCTCCAGAAGAAATCTTAGGAAATCGACATAAAATACGTGACCATCAATTACAATTTTTTTTCATTATTGTCAATAGAAATATATTGCTTTACAAAAATGATCCCGTTCAATATCTGTGTAACTACAAGCATCACAGGAGTATCACATGACTTGTCAAACCCGTTGTGAAAACAATTCACATTCAAAATATAAGTACATTTATAATTTACCATGTAAAACCGCACCATAGGAGGTGTCACTCCTGAAGATTATAAGAATAATGAAAAAGATGCGCAAAATCTGACCTCGGTGGATTATCGTGATACATTCCAAGCTTTTTTTTAGGAATTTAAAACAATTATTCACGATGGCCATACACCGTAATTCCGGGTTTCGAATTGGTAATTCTTTTTCTAGCAAAAGTCAAATCTTTTGACGCTATTTACGCTATTTTTGGAAAATACCTTCGTGATCGAGTTCCATGTGAACACGGTCATTGTATTGATGCGCGAAGAACAATGATGTTGTCATGGTTCCCGTTTTGCGCAGTTCAATATAGTCCCAGCAATTTATTTCTATGTCTCAAGCAAGACAATCCTATATAAACCTTCGTATTAAGACAGAGGTCGTATGGGAATTTATGACGGAGCTACCTCTGTTGGGTGAGAATGTACTTCACATGACCATTATGAAAAGTTTGAGACCCGGTACAATTATGCCCACTTGGGTAAGAACAAGGTTTATCCACTATAACATCTGTAATATTTTCATTTAAAAATTGATACGGGTCTAATACAGATCCAATTAATACAACCGTTCTAGCAAGGATCCACTCAAGACAACATACAACTACATTGCTTTAAAAAATGATTTAACCCAAAATAAGCATCTGGTTTATTTGTTACTATCTATCATGGTTAAAGCACAGTTAGCTGATTATGCAATTGTTCTCAAAATATTTCACAGTTACTGGAGAAAAATAAAATTTACTTGATAGCATGCATGATAAACTTAATTGTCACTGTTTCCAACTTATCGACATCAAATGTAAATCATCTGATAGTATTTCCCTGCTTTAATTAGACCAAATTAAAGGTAAAACACAGACATACTTGTAGTGCCAAGTAAGCCGATATTGTAATAAAATTGTATCTAAATTAGATATAAATAGATTTTAACCGTCAGTTAAGAGAAAACATAAAGTCAATTGCTACTTTTCATCAGTCAACAGTTCATCAGTTGAGTGGTAACTTTTATCCCTTGGTACCCTTTTTGATCTGAGTTACGCAGTTAGCACCTTTTGATGCTCTCATTTTCCCATTAACTTATGCAGATATCAATTGTTAACTTTGCAGAGAAAAAAAATAAAGCTACAGTTTTCAAAAAAAAAAGCTTTTACATATGATATTTTAAGACTGCGTCGGTAAGGGGTAAGTAAAGTCACAGTAAAAGCACAACAATGGTAATATGAATGATAACAAACTATCGACGGGGAATAAAATATAATCTTCCAATAATAATCTCCAAGGCCCGTGATGAATTATGAAACTACTACAATTTAGGAAATATATTTGGCCATTCCTGTCATTCTAGACTTTTGTCTAAATATGATACACCAGAATTTATTTCAAATTGAGATGCTTCAATCTTATAATCAAAAATAGGATAGGCGTCTATGAGCACAACCAGATTAACAAAAACTATCATTGCATTCGAAGCTGTAGATTACATACCGGGTACCTGATTATGCTAAAAACATTAATTGAAATCTGACCCAAAAATTTGAATAGACAGATCACTATTTTATACTGTAGTGCAAACAATCATCAATGAACAAGTACTCAAAGTTCATCTATCAGCTCATTGCTGCTATATACTGTTGAACATTTTCTCTAAAAGAACATTTGTGTTTAGTGACTTTCAGACATTGATTGTTTGCTCTTATGGGCAAAATAGTCTTATGGATAGCAAAACTTATGTATTGGACGAATTGCGACGTTTCTGTGTAGATACTAACACCGTTATCAAGCAAGTGATACATATGATTCGATGAAGGCATACATATATGGAAAGTGGTTCATACAAGAAACACGTTCCTGTCGCAATTTGTGCAATAAGAAGTTGACTATCCACATAAGAACTTCTTCTTCTTCTTCACCAATCCAGCTTATTTAATGCTCCTTGAAGTGGTCTTTTCTTGTCAAGTACAATAAGTGATAGTTTTGTTATTTTTGTATTGTGAAAATGCACCGTATGGTATGAAAAACTAGTTCCACGACAGGTAGATGTACACTGTGTAATTTTTATTCGTTTGATTGATTTGATTTGATTTTAAACTAAGTAAATGTTCGTAACCTTACAGACTACAGACTCGATATTCATGTATATGAAATGCGTAATGTTTTTCACTTGTTATAAGTTCATAAGTTAAAAGAATAAAATACTGGCTGAGGCTTCTAAACATGCCGTCGTATCGTTTACCCAGAACATTTCATGAAATATTGAACACATATGAGTCATTTTTTAAAAAGTGAAAATTTCATGTCCGGGGTTGTAATAAATACATTTGAAAAATAATACTTGACTGTTTTCTTCAAATTGATTGAATCAAATGTCTTCTACCCCCTACACGCCATTTATCAACTGTAAAAATCAAACAAAAGTGACTGTACAACAGTCGAGATCGAATTTGTTCATGATGAAATGAGGGATAAATAAAACTTTTTTATCCTCTTAGATAAGAAAAACAACGAACTAATGTAGATAATATCACCAATTTGAAATAAATTATAACATTTTTCATATTTTGGATATTTTCTTCCTATGTTTGACTCCCCAAGGGCCTGTGTCAGTTCTGTTACCGTAATGAATTGTATGGGGAAATGATTGCTCCCTTATTTTCAACAAAATTACTACTTCCCGTTGTGGGCCTTCTTTTTCCTGCCTTGTCAATGAAGGGCAGCGTTACTGCACTGAGAGAAGTTTTATTGAGAAATTCAGCTTCAGGTGAGCAACATATGTTGTCTATGAAGTTTAAAGTCAAATCTGTTACCGTGGTTTAATCTTATAAGCAGCGATATATTCAAACAAAAGTAAATTCTAAATTATTGCTCTATAAGGCATGGGTTCAATTTGGTATGTCTTGGATTGGATATGGGAGAAATCATTGTTTTAAATCAAAATGTCAAATCTGTTACTGTCATTACTGTTACTGATCAAACTGATAACAGATTGGATATAACTTAAAGGAAATAAAGTAAAGCTGACTGGTGATATATATAGTTTTTGTCTTCTACATGTACTTAGATCTCCCCTTGATATTCTTAAAAGTGATTTCAAATATTTCAAGGTTAACTTTCGAAAATAATTGGAGCATCGGACGATAACATATTTTAAGCAACACCTTTGACGTAATGAAGTAACAGTTTTGACATTTGTTAACATTTCTCCTCTTATTCTTCATGTAAGAGGTACCTTTCAATACCAAAGATGTATCCCATGATTAACCAAATCAATATTTGAAGGACATAATACCAACCTTTTCATGTATGTCAATACTGTTACCGGATGTATTATTTCTGTTACTGGCAACAGTTTTACTTTCCAACTAATTCTTGTTTTATATATGAAAAAAAAACATGTAGAAAGAGTCCATTGTGATAAGATTCCTTAGATAAATGGCAAAGTGTTATCAGTATATATTTTAAGGATCTTCTATGTAATTTTGCAGGCGTTTACAAACTAAACTTTCCATCCTGTTACCGCAACTGTCCAAAATGTTAATGTGAAATGACACTACTTTTATTTGCTAAAAATTATGATTGAGTAATCAAAAACATGGTAACTGCAATTATTCTTAAATGGTGTTAGTAAAGCTTGGTTTGGCAAAGTAAACTTGAAGAGTTAACAATTTTCATGCAGCAATTAATAAAAGTATAGCAAATGTTGAATCTCTGTTAAGAGTATTTTAATGAGTTCAGATACTGTTCAATCATTTTATTACAGATTTTGTAAACTTGTACCATTCATTAAGGAACTTAATAATTTTACGTGGTTATTTCCTCCTGCAAGTCGTATAAGTGAACAAGATTGGAAGTTTTTTTATTGTTTAAAATCGTTTTACAATATTGGTCATAGAACTGACATGATGACTAACAATAAGCGTATTTATTGTTATTTATCGTTAATTATGCTAGGTTAAGCGTGCATATTTTACATATGTAAAATTCAACATATATCTTTTAATTCTTTACAAATAAACCTCTAAATAGACAACAAAAATGTATTGGTATTTTTGCTCCTTGAAATTAACACTGTTATTATATTTACTCATGAAACCAAAATAGGAAATGTATTGGATAACAGACCCAACCTTGCTTAGTCTTAAAATTTGTTGATTTCTTTTAACACTCCAATGCTAATGCAACCAGTATTCTTGCATAACGTATTGTTTGAAAACCTGCTTTAAGTCTGCTTTATCGACCTTAAAGTGAAGGTTGACTCTTGGCTTTTTAAACTACCATTTTTATAAAAATATCATTGTGTTATGATTTTATCAAAATTCAACAATGGTTGATAAGTATAATGCATCATTTGAATATCTTTCACGGAAATATTTGATTGAAACATATTTTATTCATTCAAGAAATGGATTGGGCACAATTTATCCAACTTAGAAAAGCCCTCTCCAGATATTTACAGCATTTATCTTACAATATTGAACAAGAGACGGACAGGAATATGTACAACAGAAATATATCATTTAAGCGTTTATTTCTTACATACGCCGCTTGCTTAATGACTGACAAATCATCTTTACTTACAGTCAGGATTACACTTCCAATGGGAAACAAAACGGTTTTGGAAGGGAGTTCTGTCAGAATGTCAACAAATTTGAACCAGCCTAGTATAAATGGTGGAAATTGGACATACAACGGCGGTGGGCTATCGTCTAATTTCCGATACACCACGGGAATAGAAGGTGAAATGCAGTACTTGGACATCACTAATATCCAACTGTCCGATGGAGGATCATACAGCTACGCATTCGAAACTGCTACATCATCTGGAAATTTGGTCGTTCTCGGTAAGACTTTATCAGCATCTTTAAAACATTTATTTATGAATCCATTCGATGTACACTAGATATATACTCAACACCCCGTTTCATTTAGGCAGTCTACGCATATGAATAGATTCGATATTTCGTATAATCGTCAATACAGACTTCTGGGACGTTTGCTTCAAGTCTCTTTCCACAGTGAGAATGTTCCCAGATTAATTTCCAAAAGGAGACGATGTTGGTAGGGTATTGATTACAACTGCTGAACAAAACTTTTTTCAAAGCGTAAACAGTCTTATGTAATATCATACTTTTTCGAACATATAAATTTGTCGACCAGTCTTAGCAAAATATTTTTCTTTTAAAGCTCAAATAGTTTTTTTGTAAAAGGATCAGGTTTACACTAAAGTTAAAAAAAAAACAGATGAACAATTTTGTCATTCCCGAAAAGGGGCATGGGGTCAAATTGAAAGAATATTAGATGAGATTGTAAAAATCAAGAAATTTTTATTTTTAAGTTTTGACCACAGCGTTGCATAAATTAGGTCAAATGTGTTCCTCTACAATCATGAGTATTTTGGATGAAAGTGTATCTTCAGTGAAAAGTATTTTATATTCTGAAAGTAATGAAACAAAAAACCGTGTCAAATCTTTGAAGGGCGTAAAGAAGAGATATATACTAAAACATCTTGTCTTCCAAACAGTTGTATGGTAGGTAATGTCGGCCTTATTACAAGGGTCGGATTCCAATCAGACAATCAAAGCACTATATGACGAATAACTCGACAATGTGCCTTTTATCTAGTTATTATTGACAAAGATATTTGGATATTACAACGAAAGTTTTCTTCATCGAGAAACATTTTTCATTTTTTTAAAACTGTAAACTGTTAGTATTAACTTTACCTTTTTTCGACAGCTTTGATGAATAATATAACTGCAAGGGTTGGTCAAACGATAACCTTAGGAACCGGAGTCACACCGAACACAGATGGCATGTGGTTCAAGGATGGCGCTCCTCTGGATACTGTGAACGGCAAATACGCTATTGTCGCTAATGGTAATCTTCGTCAACTGACCGTCAAAGATCTTACTGCAAACGATGGTGGGAAATACGCCTTCAGAGTCAATGACGTGGATACTGCAGCTTATCTTCAACTAGAGGGTGAGACAATTATTATCTAAGAATTCTGTTTTTTTTAGTAAACAATTATGTCAGTTTTCGTGTAATCAGCCCCAACAAGCTGTTTGAACTGATTTCATTGATAGAAGTCTAGTTTCGAAATTTATAAGTATAAGACGCTAACGAACATTGGCAATATGTGATTATAATATCAATGCCTCGATCAAAGGATTGCATGACCAAGCATAAAACCTAAGAAATTCTTGGTAAGTTACCATATCATATTTGGATATATAAGACTTTATTACGTTTAACATCAAATCACTCAACATTTTAATTTACTCTTATAAGGGGTGCACCATGAAAGAAAAGCAAACAGTTAACTACAAATTGAACCATACCTAGTTTCCTGACCACCTTATATGAATGAAATCTAACTGTAAATGATAGATATTGAATGTCTATATAAGTACCATTACAGCAGATGACAGAGTAGAGACTTCGATGTATAAGTCTAGTAATGATATGCTTATTCAATATTAAACACTCCTTTTTACGAATACCCTGTTGATAAGATGCACTTCGACCTTCAATGATGACATCTACGCTTGAGTAAGGCTTGCTCATTGTGAACTATTGTGGACTCAGCAATATGTCTGGTACAATCTTTTCACGTCGCTTTCCACGTTTTGATGGACATCACACCATTTAAATAATACTAGCGGAGTCAAATACTCTGTTTTTGTAGGATGGATGACCAAAAGATTAAGTCACGTACAGCTGCATACCGAAAGTTAGTTCACTTACCACTGAATCGTAGTGCAAATATCATGTAATTTCGTTTCAACGTCAATAGACTAACTTCAGCAAAACTGACAATGGAGCACCCACTGTCCATGTATGGAACAGCCATTCTTGAACTCCTTTTTAGATCGTCAGGTCTCTCGTACAAAAATTCGAATTTTGGCATATTGATATAGACAGAAGGGGCCATATTTTCGAAATATTGATTTTGTTGAATATCACATGAAATGTTCCAAATCAACTCTCTGAGATTGAAACCAAACTAATCACATTGACTTTGTGCTAAGGAACAAACGCGACTAATATTTAAAGAATTGATAACTTATAAAGGATTTTATGGATAAAAATAAAAGTTAGTGTTTTCGGAATTTTGACCCCTGGTCACTTCAACGGCCTTCCAAAGCTGTTACGGGTAATAATGGGGATACGATAAACATTTGCCTTAAAGAAGAATGGACCTGCATATCTGTATTGAAAATTCAATAATATACGTTTCTTTTTCGCAACGCTACGATACCTCAAAGGCATCTCAAATTACATGATATTTGCACTAGAATATTCAGTTATGTGAACAAATTTTTGGCATGCAGCTGTACTTCTCTGTACAGTTAATTACAACAATGGTGTAGTACCTAATATATAGCTTATACTGGATAATTGATGTTGCACGCTAGTTTATGATACTGGAGTTATGCTGCGCGTACACAATAGTTTGTAGTTGTGAAGTCATATTGGCAGCCATGTTCGGCAATTTTCGGCTAATATTATTCAATGGAACTCGTGTAATTTTGAGTCAAACTTTGCTCGTTTTATACCAAATAAATAACTAGTTTAAATAGGAATAGTATTAAATTAAAGGTTGTCTCTATATTTACAATAACGACAATAGTCCTGAGGCTGCAAAAAGCTAGCATCAGGGTTGAATTGTAGTGACTTGAACGTCAATAAAATGTGAAAACATAGTTTGATCAGTGCTCACATCCAGGATAATAGTCTATCTCAACATCAACCTCGGTAATGACTTATCATATAAATACTAATGACTTTAAACTAAAAATGACTTAATACTATTGCTATATGCTTTCAACTAGGTCTGGGAGAACGTCTGGTTGTCTGAGTCAATATTAAGAAAAAGTTAAAGAATTCAAATCCTGAACCAAAGGTGTATAAATGTATCATAATAGGAATATACATTTTATGTTATCTAGTTTTGCATGACGAACAAGGACAAAGCTTTACGAATTTTGTATTCATAAATGTACTCTAGCGTATTTGAAGTTGATAATTTTGATCGATGATTTTTTGAGAAAGCTATATATTAGCATGGAGCAATTAACAGGTATCCAATTCTAATTTTACGAACAGATAGCATGACATGTTTAATTTCTCCTTATCAAATTTGTGTCTGACTGCGCACAGTTAATGGTGGGTTCGGACCATGGGCCAACTGGGAAACCACTGACTGCCAGTCGACCTGCGGAGAAGGAGTAAGAGCCCGGAACAGATTGAGGCTGTGCGACTCCCCTGCACCAACAGGAGACGGACTCCCATGTCAGGAAACATCGACCGAACGAACAACAGAGATTTGCTACAACAGGCCATGCCAAAGTAATCTATATATTTAATTAAACCATCTGTAAGCAGAAATATGTTTCAGTCAACCTTGTGGACATTGGCAATACGTTCAATCAACCATGATAGTAAACCATGTACAAGTAGGGAATATGTTTCTTTAAATCATGTGTAAACAGCAACATATTTCAGTCAACCATGTTTCAACAGCAATATGGTTCAGTCAACCTTATGTAAGCAAGTGATATGTTTCAGTAAAATATGTGAATGCGGCAACCTTGTGAAAATATGTTGTATGTTCCAGTAAAAATATGGATGAATGTCGCACGCTTCATTAAACTATATGTAAGTAAGCTATATGTTTTAAATAAGCGATATCCTGCAGTGAACAATGTTTTGTCATAGGCAAAGATAATAGGTTATTTTTAAGGCAAATAATTGATTGCATTATATCAAATGTACGACCAAACGATATGGTACAAATTTACAATTCAAAGGTCAAAGTGATGTTTTTTTCACAAGAGATTATGTTTAGTATGGAAATTAGTAAGCAAAATTGACACTTGAACCCGCAGTCCGTGGAAAGTTATTATGACTTGCGCACTGTATACACATTGAATTTTTGAAACATGAATCAGAGCAACGTTAATCACTTTTTCTGTAAGTTAAGGTCTTCTTAGCATTAAAAAACCGATTTCAGTTGATGGCAATTGGAACCAATGGAGCCAATGGCTCGGGCCGGCATGTTCTGATTGCGGTGGCGGTACAGTTAACCGGACCAGAACAAGGCAATGCAACAGCCCAAGACCTTTTTTCGGTGGCCGGGAGTGTGACGGTGAAAACTTAGAGGAACAAATCTACACATGTGAAACGAACGCCTGTCCAGGTCAGTGTTCTCTATCAGAAATATGGTATAGTCTTTTAAGTATTTGAAAAAGTGTTCGCAAGCATAAAGTATTATATATTCAAAGATATAAAAGCCACATAGCAAACATTAACTGACATTACATGATATCGTTACATATTTTTAAAAATGATGGACAATGTTGGCTATGTGTCATTTCCATCTTTCAATATAACGATATGAATATGTGTGTATGTGTATACATATCACGAGCGTCACTTATCTTCACAATCAGATGTAGCAATTTACAAAATGGGATTGTGTAGAAAAATGACTTACCTTCTACATTGTATGTTGTTTCGTTCGCGAAATGTTGAGCTTATAACCAAACTCCTACAAGGCCAAACTATACAATACTACGCTGACCCTTGTAAAGTGTTTATATAATTTGTTTTTATACAACACCACGTTTAATAAAGGACAAACGAGTCAGCTACAACTGTACATGCATGGTAAGAGGTATACAAAGAACAAAAATTAACCCTACTATCCGCCACTACTGAAGTGCAGCAACATTTCCTGGGATTATTGCAAAACAGGTGACCAACTTACAGGCTGGATCAGAGCCCTTAAAGGGTGCACTACCTGCCGAATACATCCTCAGTTTTCCAAAAGCTGAAAGTTTGGATGACTTTTTTTTATTATCCCCTCTACGAATTCTCATAAGTACTAAGGTTACCCTTCCTTGATTTGAGCTAATTTGATAATAATACAACATCTAGAGCATCGGAGGGCTTCTCAAAAGGCCAGTTGTAATACGCTTTAGTCCTTTGTTGAGGAAATTGACATGCGATTCCAGCACTTAGCTCACACACTCATGATCACAGCCAATCAAGTGGAAAGGCTTCCTTTACATTTCAAATCAAATTCGTGAGCATAGGTTTAAAGGTACTGATTTAGTGTTTTTTAGTATTTTCCCTTCATTAACTTACAAAAATTTAATTACAGAAGTAAATTACAAGATACATACACACAGTGTTCCAATGAACATATTTGCAAAAAAAGTGGCAATAGCTGTGAGGATTTGAATTGTAGGGAAATAGACATTTTACTATGATTATAGTAATCTTTATTATCTATTTATAATGACGATCTTTAACATAATTGTCAATGATTATGATTTTGCAAATATAATGCGCAAAACTTGTATATTCTCTCTCTCTCTCTCTCTCTCTCTCTCTCTCTCTCTCTCTCTCTCTCTCTCTCTCTCTCTCTCTCTCTCTCTCTCTCTCTCTCTCTCTCTCTCTCTCTCTCTCTCTCTCTCCCACTCTGTGTCTCTCTCTAATTATTCAATGAGTAAATTTTGGCTTTTTCCTGTTAAGTTGATGGTTCATGGGTGAAATGGAATGAGTGGGTAAACAACAGCTGCAGTGCAAGCTGTGGTAGAGGAACACTATTCCGCACAAGAACAAGAGTGTGCACTGGTGTTTTAAACGGAGGGCAGTATTGCCCAGGTTCGGACACAGAGACCGAATCCATTGAATGTGAAATAACCAAGTGTCCAGGTGAGTCATCAGATTCTGCAATAACCACAATGATTATAACATATGATAAGCTAAACCACCGATCAAATATCAAAACATTTTGTTTCTTCATTATAAGAAAAAAATTCAATAAGTTATTCTATTTGCATTCAGTTTCTCATGGTTTGTTTGATTGGATGCAAGTATTTGCTAACAAGCTTTTTTATATTGAATTGTCATCTTACCAGGCTTTATGCAATGTTTTTGTTTTTGTCACTTCTGTAGCTTTCACAAATGGAACTCTATGAGATTGTGTGGAAAGCAATTTTTTTAAATAAAACGCTGTCCGATTGTTTGTTATTAGGTTGTATTGTAGTGAACTGTTATCAGATTGTATTTTATGCAAACGTTTATATTGAGTCCTATCGCTTTTTAAATATGTAATCCTTCTAAAATGTGGTTTAACTAGACTTTCTTTTAGCAATTCGAAAATGGAATAGTTTTGAAATACACTTTATCTTTTTAAGTAGTTAATTAATAATTAATAATTAATTATCAAAAAGCAACCATTCCATCATAATATGTAATCGAGTATTTTCATCTTGTCCATTTATTAACTTATGCCTATTCTGTTTCCTATCAAAAAGAAAGGATATAATCTTGTGTCTTCAAAATTAACTACAATATAGTTGTAATTATTAGAAAAAAATCTTACGTCTATTTAATAATTAATTGGAACTTTACCTCCAGAATACCCTTTACATTTTTTCGAATTATTGTCGATGATTGAAACATTTATTTATCTATATCCTGATCTTATCTTGGCAACAGTTGATGTCTCTTGGTCGATTTAGGTCTCTGTTAAACCTCCCTGTGACTTGTGAGAATAGCAATTGATGTAATAGGTGTTTTATTTTGATATCATTTTTTCCTCTTATCTTCAGTGGACGGATCTTGGTCAAACTGGGTTTCTGTTGAACCTCCCTGCCCCGTGACTTGTGGTGGTGGTGAAATAACGATTAGTAAGACTCGTGAATGCAACAACCCCGCAACAGCAAATGGTGGACAACAATGTCCAGAAAACGCTGTAGAAACAGAATCAAAATCTTGCAACATTCAACTTTGTCCAGGTAAAACTTCTCACATATTGATACTTCCTTATGTATTGTTTAATCTTCGCGACGAAAGTCTATGTCAAAGATGTTATAATTGTACAATATGTATTGATCGCGGGTGTAAAGTGACACCAGGGCCGATATTTATGAAATGTTCAGAGATTATGAATGCATCATAGACTCGCATTTTCTGCAGCTTAAAATTAATTCATTACAGATGAACTTGAGGTATAAAACTGCAATTCTCAATTTTTCGAAAACAATGATACATGTTAATATTCATATGGGCGACACGTTGATTGATACCGTTTCACAAAGTAAAAAAGATGTTGAGATACCATGTTGTGTTTTTTGAAGGTTTAGTGAACTTTATCATGGGCATTTGCTTTTACCATTTTTTTAACACTTCACAATTTAGTATCACCCATATGGTTAAGATCACACAGAACCTCTATCGTTCGCAAGATGCAGTCAACCAGTATAATCCTCTGGTCTGTTGGTTTAAACATCACAAATGTTGCTTTCCAGGTAGTGAAACGAATGTGTATGTTAAGAAATCACATTTCTTTGAAAGGAAAACCATAGAACGAAATCAAGGAATTACTGAAAAAATTATTCCAGTTCGTAAACATCAAAAGAAACTTATATTAATAACTAAGAACTAAAAATAGTAGAATCTACATAAGTCAACTATTATAAAAAAAAGTAATTTTTGCTGTGAATGAAAATGGCAGTTACCTATTGATGAAAACGTTCAAAATTGAATCAGGTGCTCCCCATTTAATAAGGGTGTATCAATAATAAATATTCCACTCTGAAAGGTCGGGATATCAAAATAACTAGCGAAAAAAATAATAATTATTTGGTTTCAGTCTAAAAATTACGAACTGAAAGCTAATAATGGAAGAAGAGGCTCTACCATTAGCCGCACGCCCATTGTAAACAAAGGAAAGATATCGATGAATGAGCATTTTGATTACTGACAAGGTAAAATTAAAATCAATCAAAGAAAACAAAATCTTACCGTAAACTGAACACGAAAGAAACCGTAAGGAACACCACTCCAGATATCGAAAAATCACTTCTTTTTGCTAACAAAGAAATTGAAAATGGCGCCTATTTTACAGTGCATGCATAGAGGGATGTAAGGGTGGCAACTCTGCACTACATTGAAGTTCGAATCTCTTCACCCAGAACATTTCATAAAATGTTTTTTTATAAGTTTGTACTTTTAACAGATGGATATGATGTAATATGAATTACATTTGAGTGTTATATATCATTTGATGCAAATATTTTCTTTACCTATGTAGCACAATCGCCAGGCACACATCGTAAGATTCAACAAGAAGACGAGATGCATGTGGATTTTCATGGGTTTATTTCATCTAAGTACTTTGAACCAATCTGGCCGTCGACCTTTCTCGCCCGCTTTCCCTGGGCACCCTCACGACGCCCAGCGCGTCCTTTCTCACATGGCTGGTCGTGGCTGTCGCCAGCCCATGGCCGAGTCCTGGCCGAGACTCAACACCTCAGTACCGTGGTTGAGACTCAACTCTCTCTCCAGGACAATGGCTGAGAATGAACTTTCAAGTCAAACCTGGGTCTTATATACCCAACAGACTCAGTTGTCAACACATTGTCACTTGACAAGAGCTTAATGATTATTACATACTTAGGGATTACTTGGGGATTGGATTAGCAGAGTATAACATAGGTTTCATAACAACTATGTTACATTACTCCATCACCAAACAAAAAATATTGACAAAGATTTCTTCAGTCTGTTTAGCCAAGGATAACAACATTATAAATCTATGAATAAATGTACATAACAAACTGACAACAATTATTTTCCGTTAAAGATCTACACACTTTTAAGCGCCCAAATACATCATCATATTATCATACATACAAGAGAATATACATCATCGCGCTTCTAAACATATATCGATCATTAATGGCACACAAATACATCGATCATTCCATATACAATACATTAGAAATACTAATGCGCCCTTTTAACATTTAACAATAAATTATGTAATATATTTCCATTACATAAACAAAGTCCCACATGGTGAGATAGGATGCGAAGAGTCTCGGTTCAGTCCTGGTTAACCTGGCCCACCGTCGGGTACAGCTGAATTCCCACTGTTTTCCAGGAACATTGATCATCCTACATAGAGGTGCAGATACATTCCATCTCCTGACGTTCCTCACGTCCCCTGCTTTAGCAGACACCGGCCATGTTACTGGATGGACCAACTGTTGTTCCCACACTGACGTTCTCCATGGGTTCTCGATCCCACAGGTCCAAACCGATCATCTCCCACAGTCGTGCTGGCTTTGTGCATCATTGCATCCACTGATGGATGGAGGCACCAACTGTCGTTTCCCCACCCTATCTCCTCTGGGTTCATCCTCTTAACCTTACAAGTACCTTAACCTCAACTTAACAGTGAAATAATTTCTTAGCCTTCTAGCTGCATATCTACAGTTTCATGGAACAACATTGCTCCTTACTACCATATTGCCTTGAATAAATAACCCAAGAGAGTTAATGTATCTGACCGTCCCATATAATTACATTTAAGCTTGACATCTCTTTAATCTAAGGAATTAAAGCCTGCAGTTAACCCAAGCTTTTGTGTTGTGTTTTTCTGTACAAGGGTTACATAATAAGTTCCATCTCAGAAAACCTTAAACCCACCGTTGCCTAACCTACTGCTTCATAAGATGTTGTTCGTCTATCCTTGGCCAGCCCCAGGGCTAATCCACAAGAATCCCTCTAATCCGGTCTGTAAATCAAGGCCATTCAAGTCAATTTATGGCAGGAGCTTCGTCTCGGGTTACAACATTATGTGCCCGTCTGCTCGGTCTGAGCTCCATCCCATTGGATGACCCACGGGCTTACCATATAATGTACCCGTCCACTCGTCCACCACTATCTCAGACTTTAGGATTTCTAAACTTCATTTTAATTAAAGCCCTCCCCATGATCTTTGCTGATGTAATTCACCTACATCGTCCCTGCCAATTAATTCTAGTCTTCTTTCAATACCCCTTTCCTTAACTTTTTTCATTTTGACTCCTGAGACAGTAACCCTTCAACAGCCCATACTATTTTCTTACTACCAGGCTGATCCCGCCAAAACATGGCTTGACAGATCTTCACACAGCAAATAACTAATCGGTATTACGTTTCCCGTTAAACCCCTGATTTCTGTTAGTTCTCTATACCTCTACTCCTTTCTGCTACACTAACCTACCTAACACTATCAATAAAGTTTAATTGCAAACATTAAGGGTCGCCCAGAGAAGCGGAGAAGGTCGACAACAATCAGTACTCACCAACCACCACATCAAAGTCCCTCTGTCTTGCTGAATCCGGGTCACGTCACCAAAAGGGATCCCCTGTGTAGCACAATCAGCAGGCACACACTTCGTAAGATTCAACAAGAAGACGAGATGCATGTGGATTTTCATGGGTTTATCTCACCTAAGTACTTTGAACCAATCTGGCCGTCGACCTTTCTCGCCCGCTGGGCACCCTCACGCACCCTCACGCACCCTGGGCACCCTCACGACGCCCAGCGCGTCCTTTCTCACATGGCTGGTCGTGGCTGTCGCCAGCCCATGGCCGAGTCCTGGCCGAGACTCAACACCTCAGTACCGTGGTTGAGACTCAACCCTCTCTCCAGGACAATGGCTGAGAATGAACTTTCAAGTCAAACCTGGGTCTTATATACCCAACAGACTCAGTTGTCAACACATTGTCACTTGACAAGAGCTTAATGATTATTACATACTTAGGGATTACTTGGGGATTGGATTAGCAGAGTATAACAGGTTTCATAACAACTTCTTTTTTATATATATATATATACAACGAGCAAAGGAAACATATTTCAAGCTGAAATATCAATGCATTATAATAAAATTGTATAAAAGAGCAGGTCTACCTTAAGACGTCTAAAGGACATCTATTCAACGTCTAGGTTAGATTTGTAAATTTGGCTACGTTGAATAAACCTCTAAAAGACGTCTAAACCGATCAAGACCAAATTAACAAGTCTAATAGACGTATTGTGCCTGCTGGGTTATTTCCGCAATCAGTGTATCTGCTTACATATGAACTGCACCAAAAGTCACATTGATTTCCTTGAAATATTTTATAATTTCAATGAATGATATTGCAATTCTAGAAAGTTGTGTGACTGACAAATTACTTTGTTTATTTATAAAGTAAACGGCACATGGACCCAATGGACCCAATGGCTCACTGGAGATTGTTCTGTCACGTGTGGAGGAAGTATTGCCACGAGGAACCGTACCAGACAGTGCATACCACCTCAAAACGGAGGGGCCTATTGCACTGGGCCCGACACGGATAACGATCTAGTGGAATGCAGTATCAATCTATGCATAGGTGAAATGTTTTATTCTCCTTGAAGATAAAATGATGTCGAAATGACACTGACTAATAAATATGATATCATAATGACGTAGAAGATACCAACATGTAAACAGACAAATAACTTGAAGTAGTCACTTTGATTACTTTCATTTCGAATTGAACATCTTTTGCTAACATACTAGAGCATGTAATTATGTCGAATAAAGAATTGTGGTTACTTTGTCTATGGTCAAGATTGGTCAAGTAGCCAACTCTTTGACCCGCGTTAAATAGTCGAATACAATTAGGATTACAAGTGGTTTTCATACATCATCCAAAACTGTTTTCCCTATTGATCTCCAAGAACCAACATGAATACCATTTTAAGCATAGACTTTATCAAGTGAGCGTTCAGTTTGAATATACAATATAGATTTCGAATAAAATAATTCCTTGATTTTGGAAGCACTTAACAATAGCCGGATGGCAGTAGGAATGCAGATGACAGCCGCTAACAGGTTCTGTTGCATGGTCTTCTTGTTTCTGTGTTCAACTAGTAATCTTGACATGTATTCAATTAGTGATATGATAGTAACATGTAAGAAGATTGCCCTACGAGTATCTCTTCGTCAAGAGAGCTTCGAAAACCTAGACAATGTTCTATGGATATTCGTTTTCTTACTTTTATATGTTAGTTAACATTTTGTGTTTCAGTGGATGGAAATTGGTCTCCGTGGAACGAATGGACCGTTCCACCATGTCCAGTTACCTGTGGAAAAGCATCTGTTACGAAACGGAAGGAGCGGTTATGCAACAATCCGGCACCAATTAATGGTGGACGTTCTTGTCAAGGGAATGATTCCGAGACGCTGGAGGAGCAATGCATTGATGATACTTGTCCACGTTAGTACCGCTTTTATTGGTCAATGAGCATCAACAAGCAGGGCACGGAGTTTATTGTTGGAGCCACTATGTCAAACTTAATCAACAGTGTTATTTTATCAGGAGGTACTGAAAATTGACATCTTAATACATGTACAAGTTCAGTATAGTATAAACAAACACGTTAAAGCTGGTTTTGTGAGCGAAAGAGGACAATGGGGTGCCAAATGACTAAAAGGTAATTTTGAAACTTATTTACAGCAGACACAAAAACAACTACGTGTTGGTAATGCATTCCAGCATCATTAGTTATACACATTGTATTTACATCTCTTTTATGAGAATTAACCAAATTCTTAGCAATGCTATTTAACAATGATCTTATTTGCAGAGGATGGAGCATGGGCCCCCTGGAATCAATGGACCGACGGTACCTGCTCTGTTTCTTGTGGAACCGGATCTCAACGGCGCACAAGAAGCCGCTCATGTGTCTTTCCAGATCCAACCAACCCCGGCAGATCCTGCCCCGGTTTAGACTCAGATAGTGACACACAATCATGTGAAGCTGATTCCTGTCCAGGTACACGACTTTTCATTAAGGAAAGCAAAGACATTTGACATCTAGATGCCGAATTCAACTTAAGGAAAGCAAGGACATTTGGCGTCTAAGTGCGGAATTTAAATTTTAGAAAGCAAGGACATTTGATATTTAGATGCCGAATTGATATGTTGATAGGTTTTACCTTTTTTTAAATCTTTAGCAATAATAAACATTTTAAATCATTCTTTTTTCTGTAGGTTTATTTTTTCTATATCTTTGAATATGAATCTACATATATTAAGTTTCAACACTCTCTGTCAGCACAGGGTTTCATTTCCTTTAATAACTTATTCCCAATTATTCTCTTGATATGTTGATATCATTGCTCATTCGAACGTTATTTTGGATGAGAATACTGAACTATTATCGTCTCATATAGCGGATGGATTCTGGTCCAAATATGGAATGCCTATGTAAATAAAAAATCACATTTGTTGTTATGCATTTTGGATGAGATAATACTGAACTATTATCGTCTCATCTAGCGGATTGATTCTGGTCCAAATTTTGAATGAATATGTAAATAAAAATTCACAATTGTTGTTATGCATTTTGAATGAAAGAATACTGATTATTATTGTCTCATTTAGTGGATGGATTCTGGTCCAACTGGAACGAATGGAGCGTGGACCCATGCCCCGTCAGTTGTGGTGGAGCAGAAACAAGACAGAATCGAAACCGGACTTGTGACAACCCGTCACCGCAAAACGGTGGAAGGTCCTGCGAAGGCTCTGCATTCGATAGCGCGACGACTCAATGTAACTCAGACCCTTGTGTTGGTGAGTGTAAATTTTTGTCGGTTCATTAGGTTTTACAACCAATTTAAAATCAACTCATGAATCATTTTGCTGTGGACATGGTTAGGTACATTTCTTATGTTAACTTTCAATACTTATGTAGTAAAACTGAATGAGTAATCATTTAAAAAAATAAACAATGCTTTTTTCTTGTCAGATGTTACTCAACTTTGCAACGTAAAACATTTAAAACGTATTTCATCATTTTAACAATTCGATAACCTTAAACTTAAGGATGTACTGAATTGTTGCAGTGATGTCCATGACAGCATGCATGTATGTCATTATCAGTTTCAACGACACCGTAAATCCACTTCAAAGTGGTGACCCTGTGCTGCTTCAACTATTACGATTAGAGTAGCACTTAAAGGAATAATCAACTAGTCCCAATGGGATGTATTCACCTGTCCCTCAGAATAAAAATATTTTATGAAGTGGAAGAAGTTAAGGCACACTGCGAATACTCTTTCAGACACCTACGAAATGGTTTGCTCTCTTAATGTGTATTTTGACCACAATTGACTGTGTTCAGTCGACGGATTGTTTTCTTTCTGAGTCATAGTTGAATGGTGTGCTGTGTCAACGTCAAAATAATCCTTTATTCATTGTTTTATGTCAACTGGATATAAACATTCAATGGCAATGAAACAATAGTTATTATGTTATGAAAATGTGAGTATTGTCTTTTATTGCTTGATTGAAGTCAACAGTATGAAATTTTCTTACGTTTGAGGATAATTATCATGTTCTGTCAATGTAAAATTATATTTTTGTTTGCAGGCTTAAGTGAATGGACGTAAACCTCCCATGGCACTATGAGATGCTGATTATTATGTTTTGTCAATGTCAATTTTGCCTTTATTGAATGTTTTTAGTCTATGGTCAATGGTCACAGTGGGTACCTTGGACCTTCACGCCTTGCTCCGCATCATGTGGCGGAGGAACAAGGAGTAAGTCCAGAATCAGGCAGTGCGACTCGCCCGCCCCGAGTGGCGGTGGGAATTTCTGCGACGGACAAGGCTTCCAGGTAGAAACAGAAGATTGTGGAACCGACCTTTGTCCTGGTACGTTCGGCTAACATGTGAAGTCGTAAATCGCTCTCTACGGAACTATTAAAAACACAATGTTTCTCAATCATTTTACTTCGCCAATGTCAAATGTTGTTGCAAAAGTAATGATCGAAATTTGTATCTAGCTTTTACTTAAAAGTTGTTAGAGAGAAGGGAAGATATTAAAGTAAAAACTAATACAATAAACTGAAATATATTTCAAGAAATTCAAGCCGTGGTGTTGGCACGAGCTCTGTTGTAGGAAAGATTTCGAAGTAGAAACTGAACCTCATAGAGATCAGATGTACATGTTATCATGATGTAAAGTAGAAAATAGCAACTGTCAATTTTTACTTTTAAGGTAAAATGGAAACCTCTTGAAAGTAATTGTTATAAGTCAAAGATGCTATTTGGAGTTGCAACTGAGTTGAATGGTCATGATGATAGATCAGGAATTGTTAAATTTATATGTTGATCGTCAAACAGCAATTAATTCTATAAATTCGATTAATACAATGCAGCTATATGCATATATACCTATTGTCTTTGTTAAAATTAAACGTCGACAGGCTCAGGTATTTATACCATTTAAATAACCCCCTTCTTTCTTTCCGTCTTTTCCTTATTATTTCGATCCCTTTCTCCTTGATCTGACCACTCTCTTTTAAATGCTTGTCATCCACGTGTTTAAGAACTGAAATATTGTTGAAAGCACGTTAAACCCCAACTCACTCACTCACTCTAACCATGTAAAAGCCAGTGAACAAAAGCATTATGAAATATATTTCTTAAGTAAATGTATATATAATCTAAACTGCTCTGTCTTTCAGTTGATGGCAAACCGTCTCCCTGGGGGGAGTGGCGTGACGGAGAATGTTCAAGGTCATGCGGGACGGGGACACTCACGAGATCAAGAACTAGGACTTGCAACAACCCCTCGCCATTATACGGTGGTATCTTCTGTGTGGAACCTTTGCGTGAAGACGGAACACGCACTTGCAACACAGACCCGTGTCAAAGTATGTATTTATTGTCTGTTATATCACGTGTTCAAATCAACCTTGTGGAAGCTGAGGTTTATAAGGTTAACCGCTTTATGAAGGCTTTAACCTTCAATTAATTCTCTTGAAATGAATATGTAAAATATTGCCCACGTCAAGCCATAATGGCTGAGAGTCTTTCATGTAACACGGATCCTTGTACAAATATCTAATAATTTGTTATTTAAAGAAGGGGATATTGAAGTCTTAATATATATGCAGATTGTTATATGATACATATTATTGGACACTTGACATGCTTTGAGAGTATGTTCACGAATGAAGAATAAGAACTTATTTCCCCCACTGAACCAATGAGTTGCACGTGCGACACGAAATAGCGCATAACACGTGGCAGGGGTTCCTTATGAATTTGACACTTAATGGTATGTGCTGATTTATATTGTTCCATGTCTGTAATCAGCAGACTGTGAAACCGGTACCATCAAACACACAATGTTGATGATAGACCTCGTTCCGGTCGTCTAGCGACACAAGCCGACGATCGATGAGTTTGTACCCAGGTCCTGAGAAAACAAGCGGACCTCCAAAAACAAGGACACATCCATGTAGCTTATCCGTTTTATCTTATTGGTCCTAGAAATTCAAATTATAAATGCTTGGCGTCAAATTATTCATATTTGTCCATTTAATGTCATATATTTTTATTTATTAGCAAAATATTTTTCATAATATTCATCTAGTTCTAGAGTAATTGAAAATTTTCTTTTCTTGTTTTGAACTGTGCACCTGGGGTTTTAAAGAAGGGATGCAGTAAGACAAAAGAAGCATTGATATATTTACATCACACTTAATTACTCACGAGGAAGGTCCACTTGGTAAAAGGTTTTCAGCTTTTAATTGACCTACATGTAAGACTGGACTTTTTAGTTCTACTGACTACCAGAAGTTTCATTTTGTAGACAATATAATGTTTTACACATGACACTGGAGGATACCGTACCCGTTGGGATAAACACATCTTATGAAATATATCATAAATATTAAGAGGGATTTAACAACGATAACCAAACATTTTATTTTCTAGTCGTTTGACATTTGACAAATTGCAATGACAGAGTTGTGCCATCATGACTTTAAAATCTATTTAGGTACTGTAATTGTATTTATTGCAGTAATTGTTTTTGGCATTGTTCATTCAGTTTCACTTGGGTAAAAAACAATGTATAAAGCAAGTTATTTGGGCAAATCGCTGAATATCCTACCATTTGTTCGAAATCTGGTAATCTAGAAAACTAGATATTATATTACCCACCACCACCTAACCGAACTCTCGCTTTTTACCTGTAAAAGCAATGACACGGCCTACTATGACTTTAAAATGTGAGGTCAATGACATCTAATTATTTTATCCCTTTGAGTCGATGGACAATGGACTCCATGGAACCAGTGGACAAATGGTGTCTGCTCAGCGACCTGTGGAGATGGAACTCTTGTACGGAGGAGAAGGAAACTGTGTAACAACCCGGCCCCTGCAAACAGAGGCGCTTTCTGTCAAGGGTCTGACACCGAGACACAACAGCAACCCTGTAACCTTGGCCCTTGTCGGGGTTTGTGTGCTTGCTGTTTTTAGATCTATGAATATTATTGGACAATTGGATTTAATTTCGAATATAATGTGGCTAATCACAAGCAAAATAAGCAAAATCTAAAACCGTGAACGAAAGCAGTGCATTCACTGAAGGTGGGGTTAAATGTGCATTTCATTTTCATTAAAGGTCGTCGATATAATACATCACAATTGAAATCTTTGGCCATTGATAGTAGGGATTGTTTTCCTCAAATATGAAAAGAGAATTTGCAAGAGATATGAATAGTAAATAGTTTGCCTTTTTTGATATAATGATGAGATGGCAGCTTTAGCAATATTATGTTGTTGATAAATAAGTCTTTTAATGAATATCCCGTCTAGCATCATCATTACTATTTATCTAACATATTTTCTATAAACGTTATTAGTTGACGGGGTTTGGTCAAACTGGAACGAATGGAGCAACCCTACCTGTCCTGTGACCTGTGAAGGACCTCAGGTGACGAGAGAAAGAAGACGAATGTGTAACAATCCACCTGCTCAGAACGGAGGGGCAGGGTGTCCTGGAACCGCATTGGAAACTTTGACTTTCAGATGCAACCCTTACAATTGTCCAGGTTAGTTGTAAATTTATATCACGTTAAAAATAAAACATGATCAGACTTACAAATCTCACGTTGATTGATATTGGAATGCTTAGAGGCACATTATAATATATACGATTTTCTACTTCACGAGATGAGATATTCATGGTATTCGACGAGAAATGTCAAATGTTCTATTTATTATGTTTCCCAAAACCCCGTAAATGACCCTAACTATATGAATGGAGAAGCTAAAACGCTACGCCACTCGTGAAAATATTAATTTCTACTTCACTCAATGAGATATCCATGGTATTTGACGAGAAATGTCAAATATCCTCTATATATTTGTTAATCAATCTCCATACTTGGAAGGTTGATATCAAGTGGAAGGATCACCATATATGACCAGTGTTCATCACTTTTAAATTTCCCTTTCAAATCATTTTGATTAACAAAGTGTGACTAGGTTTAAATATTTTTTGTGTGCGTCTGTTTCGTTGTATTGCTGAAGACATTTATGCATTGCAAATGTCGCTATGAACAGTGCCTGAATTAAGTGTAATTTCCTTGAAACTAGTTTTGATTGTTCGTATGTTTAATTTTCATTTTTATGTAACAGCTGTCAAGAATACGATAAGTTAAAATATGAATCTTTTAGGGAGGATATTGAATATTTCGAAAATGTGATGTTGTGCAGTCGACGGAGCGTGGTCCCCCTGGAACCAGTGGTCTACTGGAACCTGTTCACATCCCTGTGGTGGCGGAAAAGCTATGAGGACAAGAACAAAGCAGTGCAACAATCCAGCACCAAGAGATGGTGGAACTTACTGCCCGGGCCCTGATACAGAGATAACTGGCGTTGACTGTAACACGGATCCTTGCAGCAGTAACTATCTCATTTTGTAATTGTAACATATATATATATATCATATGAATTGGTTATGAAATAACATTTCCGTTATAATGCGTCTCAAATAACATGAGTTGAATTTAAACAGATATTGACTTGAGATGTCTGTTGTTGCGTTGGTATAAGCTAAAATACATGTATCGTCTAAAAGTTTAAGTTTTTACAAATTTCTCAAATGGAACATAAAAGGTAAACACTAAACATGTATTGAAGCTTTTTGATGTTGGATTTCGCCGCACAGTATAACAAGCTGTTAAGTTACATAATATTATTCAGTTGGCGGTAACTGGGGATCCTGGGCTCCGTGGACTGAGCCCAACTGTCCTGTGACATGTGGAGGAGGGAATATTTTACGAGAGAGAAGGAGAGAGTGTGACAGTCCTGCGCCCACCAATGGAACATTCTGTGCAGACCCTACAAGTAACGTCCAGAAAGAGAATCTCACCTGCAACGGGAACCCGTGTAAAGGTAAATTAGAATTGTTCTCAAGGAAATTCTTATGAAGGTGAATTTAGCATGGGACTATAGCATGATTACTCTTTACAATCTGACACATATGTGACATTACACGACCTTCCATTTAATACTTCCAGCTAGTAATTAAGTATAAAACGAGCAAAAGCAAGTTTGATACAAAAGCATGCACAAGTAAATATTATCAAATGGTAGGAAGTTAAGTAATCTGTTTATTACTCGGCTGCACAAATCAAGCATAATTGGCGATAGAGTGGCCAAACTAACATTTCAGCGGCTTTGCTGTCATAGCGACGGCGGCGGTGATGTTGCGACGTCACAACTACATACTGTTGTGAATTAATACTTTAACGGTATTACTCTAGTTTGATATTGCCGTATAAATATAACACTGCATTATTTTACGCGGGCGAGTTATAATATCTTGTCCTTCACGAGGTTTGTTATACTGCACTGCCAGGTTGATGTTGAGACTTGTGCATAGGTTTTATGTCTGTTTTTGCCAACGGTCAGTTTGTTGAACAATGAGTATTAGAGTTTTTTATTTGATAACTTGGAGGACGCTGAAAATGTTCTTATTTGTCTTCTACTAGACATAGGAAGCATCAACGTTCAATAAGGAATATTTATCGAATATGGATTATAATTTTTAGATTTGATGACTCCGTAGCCCCACAAATGTGCAACAGGAGCAACGTTCTAAATATTTATTGTCATCCTCTGCACAAGAATAAAAGCACTTAAAAGCTGAGAACTTTGTTTAATGACTGGATTATAAAATGTTGGGTTGATGACACTTTCTCATTCTAGCTGTATCATTAAAACTAATTTTTATATTGTGTTTCAGAAATGTCATAATAGTGTTTTCAGATTGCTATGCTAATCAGACAAAATTGAACCAACATGGTTCACGCTCTTATGTCTTTAAGCATGCCTGGGGAACAAACTTTTAAAAGAGATTATACTTTTATACATATGTCTAAGTTTGAATTAATAATTTAGTAAGCTGTTTGCACATATAAGTCTTCACAACTGTACTCTAACAAATGGGAAATCCAACAGAGCTGAAACAACAACAGTTTTACAATTTGTTACGGTAATCAAACTATTCATAACGTTTATAAATTCTTAGTTCTTTAATTTGGATATCGTGCCCTTTAAAAAACAAGGATTGAAAAATATTGATTGAATAATTTTTGCTAATGTATCGATTCATTTTTTTTCTTAACGACTTTCTTCCACAAGTCTTTTTTTCATGAATGTGAATTTAACACAATATAAATTTCAATTTATTCTTAGATTTGTTTGTCATGATTAATTGATAAAAATCGCGATTCTTGTCTGACTTTATACTTTATACAGTTGATGGCAATTTTGGACCATGGACCAACTGGGTTACCGGCGACTGTCAGTCTACCTGCGGTGAAGGAGTCAGAGCTCGTACCAGATCCAGGTTGTGCGACTCCCCTGAAACTGTCGGGAACGGACGCCCATGTAACGGATCTAGTTCGGAAAGGGAAACTGCAATTTGTTACAATAAACCATGCCCAAGTATGCATTTTATGTCAGAAGATTTTGTGTGTTTAATGTGCATATTTAAGTTAACCATTTCAAAGTGGGTAATGAGTTTCTCCATTCCATGTGCAAGTAAGGTATTATTATCATTTTACCATACCCAAGTAATTGATATGGTCCATGTGCAGGTAACGGATATTTTTTCACTTTACCGCACCTATTAAAGTAATGTGTTTCATCAAATCATGTGAAAATAAGGGATACCTTCACTTTACTGTACCAATGTGTTCAGATACTTCGTGTGCAAGTCAACAATATGTTTCAGAAAGTCAAAGTAAGGGGAACTTCAATAGATCATGTATATGATCACGGAATTTATAAGAATTCTTTAAAGCGAGAGTATATGTTGCAATGAAATGTCCAGTATTATTTACATGTATAATATATATATATATATATATATATATATATATATATATATATATATATATTCAGTTTCAAGTAAATATGTATTTGCTAAATATATGTCAAACAAAGCCATATGTTGGAGGTATGTCTGCATTATGTATTAGGAATGTCAACACGTAACTTTATATATGACAGATGGTACGTGTTGAAATATAACAACTTGCAATAAAAATAAAGGGTGCGTTACAATACACCATTAATGTTAGTAGTATTTTAAGGTTGAGTGTGTCCAACGTTGTGATATTGAAGTACAGTTTTGGAGATATGTCTAATTTTTTTTATTTCATATTTACCAGAGTTAGATTAAGTTACTGTGAGTACCTTATTTGCCAATGTGTGAAGAAAAATGTAATAAGTCAAAAGATGTAATCCGTTTGAGGATACATTGATACATTAAGCTGTAGTCAGTGTTGAAATGAATTGACAATGCAATCAATGGGAAAATAGTTACTACGTGAACATACAGTTTGCTTTTATATGCATAGGCATGGAGCTTGCACTCTATAATAAAAACAAAAACGGTTACTTGTTCAACCTCTGAAATTCATCTGAACATTACCATAAACATGTATCATTAATCTTTCCAAGGAATGGGAAGGTTTTAATATTACAAAAAAAGCTTTGTGAACAGACATTGTTTTGTTATGTTTCGCATCTAATATCATTACGGACATTTGATATGAACATTAATTCCTAAGGTTCAATACCTTGTGGGAACAAAACAATTTTCTACTGCTGGTAGATAAACAATAGGTGGTTGTCAAGCTTAATTGTTCAATAATCTCTGATTTAAACACTTTGCAAACTGTGAGTATTAAGTAGTTCAAAACAGTGGTTTGAGTATCATTAATATAATGGAAAGCTTATCAGATCTTATCTTATCATTTTTTTCAGTCGATGGCAATTGGAGCCAATGGACCCAATGGCTAGGGCCAGACTGTCCTGCGTGCGGTGGAGGAACAGTCAACAAGACCAGATTAAGGGTATGCAACAGTCCAAGACCTTTCTTTGGAGGTCGGGATTGTGCAGGTTACAAAGTTCAGAAGAAGGTCCATACATGTGAAATTAAAGCTTGTCCAGGTCAGTGGGTTTTTTTAAAATATGGTTGAGATTGCGTACAGCTTTTTACGAAAAGCTTGTGTTAAAAATAGTTTATATCAATGGCGGATCATATGCACCTGGTTCTGAATGCCCAAACAAAACATGATGTTATTATCTATGTCTATATTATAACATTGTGTACAGTGAAATAAGGCCTTATTACCTTTGTGTAATAATCAACACTATGGATAAAGCACCGCGCGTAAAATAATTATATATGACCTTCCTATTTCTGTTTATGGCTTTTGTTCATATACTGTTATTGTGTTGGTTAAATATTTCAAAAGAAATTCTAGCTGTTTTGAAGTGTAGCATATTATGCTTATATGTCCATCACTTAATAATAAAGAAAACATGAGTTATCAAAATATTTATGTTTCGATGCAACTATTGTCGAAATGCGTTTCTTCATCAACTGTGCCTTCAAATCGCTCAAATATAAATTGTCAAAATATTTAAAGCACCTTGTATCTTCTAATGATGTCATCTGAACAATGTAGCTTTTTACCTATCTGTTCTCTGTATCACCTATTTTGGGCTTTAATGTTCTGGGGTTTTTGCGGCAACGCATTAAACCATGTTGACGCTATTATGATTATGATCCTAATGACATGCAGAATTATGACAAATAATCGAGAGACTTAACAGTAATGGTATCAGGAAGAAACAAATCAAGAATACTTATAGAGGTTAAGGATAACTCATAAATAATTTTGTTTAAGACTCCAGCTTTTCTTTGGGCTTTTTGAGTTTTTATTTTGTCCTTTTTGACTCTTTGACTCAGCCTATTTGTCACTCGGTCACATTAACATATTGATACTACTAACATTATGTTGACATCATTTGGCCTGTTTGTATTATATGCTCTTCGAATGTTATTTTCGTCCTCCTCCAGTGTTTTCAGTAGATGAAGCTTGGTCTTCCGTAAGTCTAGTTATATGATGTGCTTTGTCCATGTTAAGTTTGTCTTTCATTAATTGTTTTCCGTCGATGAAGTATGGTCTCAAATAGGCCTAATTATATGATGTGCTTTGTCCATGTTAAGTTTGTCTTTCATTAATTGTTTTCAGTTGATGAAGTATGGTCTCAAATAGGCCTAGTTAGATTGTATTTTCTGTCAGTGTTAATTTTTCCTCCATTTATATTTTCAGCTGAGTAAGTGTGGACTTCTGCGTAGCATATTTTATTCTCTGTCAATGTATATTGAATTTGTTTAATCATCGGGTCTGGACTTATATAGTCTATGTAGTATTGTTTGCTCTGTCAATGAACATTTTCTCCTCCATAAATTGTTTTCAGCCGATGAGGGGTTGGCTTCCATATGCCTTGTTTGATTGTACACTCTACCAATAATGTATTTTTCAGTCAATGGAGGGTGGTCAGAATGGGCACCATGGACTGTGTTGCCTTGCTCTGCATCGTGTAACGGTGGAACTAGCACCAAGTATAGAAGCAAGAGGTGTGACTCCCCTGCACCGAGCGGTGGTGGGAATTACTGTAGTGGGCAAGGCTTCGGACTAGAAACGGAAACTTGTGGAACTGATGCGTGTCCTGGTACGTTAGATATTCATCCACAGTCGCAAAGCATGACATATGGAAAAAAAATCATAAACTAAACCCTAGCCATGTTTGTTGACGTACGTTTCAGCAAGAGAATGTCACAATATGATCGTAGTATAAATTACCAATAGATAAAACAGAAGCAGAGACAGGTGATTAGTTCTCAGATCTCTACAAAAGTTTTAATTAGTGACATTTAGAAAATATTCATTTTGGCATTTGTACATGTACACTCGGTTTATCTTGTTTCATAACCCATAGATAACATTCCTCATATGGAGAATCGGGTATGAAATCATTATGCAAAAAAATAATATTTTAAAAAATTTATGCAATTTCAACAGTTGATGGTAACTGGGGTTGCTGGGCACCATGGACTGAGCCCTCCTGTCCCGTGACATGTGGAGGCGGGAATATCGTAAGAAAGAGAAGGAGGGAGTGTGACAGTCCTGCTCCAAGCTTTGGAGGAAAAAACTGTGCAGACTCTAGAAGTAACGTGCAGATGGAAACTCGCACGTGCAACGATGATCTGTGTGGAGGTAGATATTTTGTATAGACATTAAATTGGATAGAAAACCAGGCATGCTTTTCCAACTGATGAGTACTTATGACTCCAAGGGTAAAGTAATGTAAATAGTTTTGAAAACAAAGTTCCTTTAATATTTTTTACACATAAGTTTAATTAGAAGGAAGGCATCAATGTTGACGTACCTTCATCAATTAGAAAACGTGTTTTGAACAGAAGGTGACTATTCCTTGTAGTCCACAGAAAAAGTCCTAATTATTAAAGCTACAGACAAAAATATATTACAGAATGTTATTACCTCTTACCGATGTTTTCTTCTTGTATGGTATACCTTCTTTTCTACATACCTTTGCTTCAGGTTGTCACAACTTCACCGCAGTAATCGTTCTTGATGGATCAGAAAGTATAAGGGCTCCAAATTTCCTTACAATAAAAGCAGTGCTACAGAACTTCACTCGACAAGCAATTTCCCAAAACAGTTTCATCAAGATCGGCATTGTTGTCTATAGTGATGAGGTTACACAGGTTATCGCAGCAACATCTGATCCAGAGTTTTTGTCAACCGCTGTTGGAGATATAACATACCCTAACTCGGGAACTGCCACCCATCTTGGCTTGGAAGCAGCAAGAAAACTCCTACTGGAGCAAGACTCCAAACGCGTTAAGTTCATGATAGTTCTAACTGATGGATTGTCTAGCCAACCGAGCAAGACACACACGGCAGCCAATAAAGCCAAAGATGATGGAATAACCATTGTCGTTCTTGGTGTGACTGAATTCTTCACTCGCTTCAGTAACATTCAGCAGCAATTTGATGCAGAATTGAACAATATGGCAACGTCGGGTTTCCTTTCTACGTCAGAAACCTTTGACTCGTTATCAAATGTAACCTCTTCACTCCTCCAGGAGCTTTGTGGTTCCCGTAAGTTCAATAAATAGGAGTCAGTATAAGAACATTTGACATTGATGTATCTTATATTTTAAAATGTCTCTTAGTTGGAACAATCATAAACCAGTGGCAGTTCTCAGCCATTGAAATATTTGTGTAACAGCTTAATTTTACTCTCCATGAACATTTTATTTCGTTTTCCCTCTCACTGTTTTTTATACCATCAACTTTAGCCTTTATATCGATTCAATTTGATTGTAAAATAAGATACATAAAGGTAACTATTGTACTGTACAGATCAATTAAATTATGTCCAAAAAATATATTTCCTGAGAACGTTTTTACATTAGTCTTAGGCTGTAGCTTTAAACACAGGAAGAAATTGTTTTGGAAGGTTTATGGAGATATACTATTTTGAATTATTCATTCTGCCTGACATTTTGAGCTCCCATTCTTACACCTATCAGCGAGGAGACAATAGTAATTGCGTTCTATTGTTCTAAACCCTAGCTGTGTGGAGCGTGTGGGGACCTTGGGTTGATTCTCCGTGTCCAGTGACGTGTGGAACAGAAGCAGTGAGGCCATCGACTAGAACACGCACCTGCCTCTCTGGATCTCAGACCGCCTCGGAATGTAGAGGACCCTCTTCAGAGGAAGCTTTTTTGTCCTGTGGAATAACTATTGGGTGCCCAGGCGGTGAGTGTGACTGCAACCTTTTACTCCTATTCTATATAAGATTTTTTAAATTCCTCTTGATAAAAATAGAAGGTTTGTCTCTCAGGCTAAAACAAAATCAATACCTTTATACTCTTTGCACAATGTCTACATTATATTTTCTTCACTGGATGACATTCAATTGAAAGGAATGCTAACATAGGTTAATCAAGTTGATTAAATAGGAATTAATGACGGAACTACCTCAGTGGGGACTTAATTTCAATTTCTAAAATTACAACGTATTACAAATAAAAAATAAAGATGATGTCCGTGTTTTACAGGTCCAGAAAAGCACACCAATGTGATTGTCGGTGCCACATGCGGGGCAGGGCTGTTGCTCCTGCTAATTGTGTGTTTTGTTTGTGTCTGTTTGTACAAGAGGTAAGTAACGACAATAGTCAAACTTTTTTTAAGGAGAGAAGATCACAATGTGACCAGCAAATATGTTTATGATTGCCCGAAAATAAAAGCAGCTACCTAAAGTTTTGGGAATAAAAAGCACATGTTCAGTCAGTTTCGATTCTTGATTAAACTTTGTTAACTCAGTAATGTCCATATAGGAATTAGAGGCAGAAATAACTCTTCATGATTTGCAATTGCATTAATGTGTCGAATACACAAAGTCTATATACATTGCAAATGAAAATTTCAACTCTGACACTTATCATGGAAATATTGTGGTCTTTCATGTGAAATATTACCAAACTCACCCCAGTTGCACTTGAGAAGTATTTAAATAGGTAGTGAAATGAAACTTTTTGAAGTGATTACATCTGATCGAAACTCAATCCCAAAGAACATGTTTTGGTTAGGATTGGCCACAATGTTACAAATTGTGACGTTACTGTTAACAATTAGTTGATTTGATCAAATCCATCAAGACAAGCTCAGTATTGAGTTTGATCGTGCGATTTGAAAAAGTTACGACAATAATTTGAATTTTGATACAAGAATCTTTGTGCACTGTAGCCGCAATCGCAAGAAGCAGAGAGACACGCCAGAATCAGAGGACAATGATCCAGCAAAAAGATCTGGAGTTTATGCCGACCGTGTCTATCAAAGCCAGGCAACACTGAACACCAGCAGTGGACAGAACCCCTGGTGAGATTCATCCACCAGCACAGATATGTTGTAAATGTGTGCTAAATCGTATAGATCGCATGGTATTACTCTGCTTGTCTTTTTAAAGGACAACACTTTAGCTTAGAGGGAGAGGAGCACGGTTTTATTTTAAATAAATTGATCTCACGAAAACGACAAAAATGTTTCCAATTGCATGACAATGTATTTTATACGAAAGAAGCAGTTTTATAACGAAAGTACCAATATTGTTTCAGTTATGTGAATTGCCCTACCTCAATTGGTAAAGAATTGTTCGCCATTGGTTTTTGCTTGTAATTGGATTCTATGCTTTAGACGACCGATGATCCGCTTGTGAAATAAGATGTTTCGACACTCTGACACATTTAGCATAAACGGATGCCTATGGGGAAGTATAAAAACAAAAATATTTCCAAAACGTGCTACTGCCCCTTTATATGATGACATCTAGCTTTTATACTCCTCTCCAAAAAGTTGGTTTGGACTTTTTCCCAAATTTTATTTGCTCCTTTTAGACATCTATGTTTGACCCTTGCCTCCTATCACAAAATAAACTTTAATAAGTTAACCTCAACTCCCTTCCTTTTACACTGCATTAAGGTTACCTTAGGGACGTACGATTATGTTAGGGTTTTGTGAAAGGAGGCCCTAAAAATTTATTTTAACCCTTATTGCGATTCTATAGTTAGAAAATCAGGTAGTGCGATGTTAATTACTCTGTTATCTCTATTCATCCTGTGACTCACTGCATATTGTAGGTACATAAATGACGACAATGATTACTGTCCAACAGTAATTTTCTGTTTTTGACATAATCAATTCTTAGATTGTGGTTTCATTTGTGGTCTTTGGACATCCTGTAAACTATTTAGACAACTTTTTACAACTCTTGATATGTTAGGATATTTCTATTTGATCTGAAAACTGATGCTATATCTTTCTTCATTATGCTTTCATAAACCTAGCTACTCTTTATTGTACTAGAGAGTTGTTATAAATTTATGAGAATAGTTTGAATAAAAAAATCATTCATTTTCAAAAAGAGCTATTATTGTTGTGCGTTTCACATTAATATATCTCCTTTCCCCTTCAAAGACAGCACTTAATCCGACTATCACCATACGCTTTGGTGTTTTAAACTAAAATTGAAGCAGTTACTCAAGACTATATAGTTGTTGAGTTTTTCATTATATGGCCTAACAAAATCAAACATATTTTTTTTCTCACAAAAGCATCACAAGTGGAAAAATGTTTGGCGGATTCTTGAACAAATCAGTGTAAATTATTGATGTTTATGGATCATTTTAAAGGCACAGAAGCCAAGCCTTACATATCTTTCCTATCCTGGCATCCATTGGCACTCATTCAAAATTCGTTCAGTAACAATCACTTCCCTTCATTCTGATGCAGCACCACGATACCTCTAAGACATTCTCTGTTATTACATCCAAGCTCGCATCCTCATGTAATCTCAGCAACTTCAACTCGACATCTCTTACTCCAAGACCAGATCAGCTGAACGTTTCTTCTCCGTCTCTTCCCCTACAATCTGTAACAGCATCCATTCCACAATGAGGAACCATTAAATCTTTCCAGAAGAACCTAAAAACATAGTGACTTGTCTGTATACATGCAAACATTTTTTAAATTTTGTAAAGCACCATAGAAAAACAAAATCATGTTCGCCCTAGAAACCTGAAACCAGTGCACAGAATACTCAGCCTATAGTAAGAATTTCAGTTTTTAATACTTGTAAGGGCTGCCTTTTAGAAATATTGTCAGCTTTCAATTTTCAACCAAAATGCGAAACCTTTAAATCATGTGCACAGACTCCTGAGGTAAGTGGAAAGAACAAAAAATAAGATTTGGTATTCTTTAGCCCTTAACAAACTCAGCGGCCATGCACCAAAAAAAACCAGAACAGAAACCCTTGAGAGACAAGGAGCTAAATTTATGCATGTATCAGTGTCTTTCACTCTCAACACAGCAGGAAGACACTCGTTGATTAAAGCAAACTATTTTAGCAATCAATCAATCAATCTTTATTCACTCATAAAAACACCAACGGTGGTTCAAGAGCAAAATAAAAGTACAATAAATATATCAAACAAGATAAATGCGTCATATGCACTATTTAGCATCCATCGGATATTTGGTTCGAAAATCAATAAGGCTTAGTGTTGCTACAATTGATTTCAGAACACGTTTTGCTGATAGCTTGTATATATTATTTTCATGGAATAATCTCAAGAACCTTTAAACATTTACAAAGAGATTAATTTGAATTGAGCATTGTCAGGATTATAAGATAAAAATTAAAATTTTTTGCATCTCTACAAACGTCTTAACACATGGTCTGCCATTGAAACTGTATAAAATAATATCAAATCGATTTTCATTAATGCTTCTGGGATTAATTTCCGTGCTGAAATTGCTACAGATGAAAATAGCCAAGAAATCCAGTCCGTTCCCATTTTTCTTTTCTTGTCTTGAGAATTTTTCGACAGAGGTATATTATTCAGTTCATATATGTAGACTTGCAACTATCCTTTAAAGATGTGCTTAAATATTGTTGACAGAAAAGGATATCATGCGGTTTAGCAGCCATCTTGATTTAAATCTTTTTTCATTTTCTGAACATACAGCTGCATACCTTAATACACTAGTGCAAATATCATGTAATTTGATATGGCTTTAAATGATCGTAGCATTGCTAAAATAAACGTATAATGTTGAATTTTCAATACAAATGTGCAGATCCATATAATTCTTCTTTCAGGCAATTGTGTATCATACCTCACATTTAACCGTAACAGTTTTGGCAGGCCTTGAAAGTGACCAGGGGCCAAACTTTCGAAAACACCAATTTTATTTTTCTCTGTAAAATCCATTACATGTTATCAACTGCTTTGAAAATTAGTAATGTTTGTTACTTGGCTTTACGTCAATGCCGTTGAGCTGATTTTATTTTCAGAGAGTCAACATGGAACATTTTATTCGAAATTTAAGGAAATCGAAATTTCGAAAATATAACCCCTTCTGTCTATTTCAACATGCCAAAATTCTATTTTTTTCGATAAACCATACATGGACAATGGGTGATCCTTTGTCAGTTTTGCTGAAGTTATTTTATTGACGTCCAAACTAAACCCAAATTATATGATATTTGCACTACAATTAAGTGGTAAGTGAACAAACTTTTGGTATGCAGGCGTGTACGCGTTGCCTATGGGTATCGTGCCATTCAATTGATGGTGTGAAGTGAAAAAAGGTTTGTTAGAGTTGATATTTAAGTTCTTGAAAGTGACCAAAGTGCAAACAACAAAGGGCACATAACTCTGAAAGCTAGGAAAGGAACTACACTGATGTCAAAAAGAAAGGTGACAATCAGAAAATTTTGTTGTATTGTAAATGGAGTGTTTTCTGTCTTCAAAATGAAAACATACATATTCTTATCTTCAAAAAAAACCGAAATCAATCGAAAAAACGCCCACTGGTCAATAAACTTGGTTCCAATACGATAAAAGTGAAAAACTCGCTGATTGTATGGGGAGGCATTTGTGGTGAGACTATAACAAGGCTAGTGTTCATTCAAGGAAATCTGAATGCATAATGTTACATCGACACAGTTTGTGATGCCATCCATACAGCGGCAGCGAAGTGGTATCATTTGCCAGCATGATGCAAGACAACACACAGCACAGTAACACAACATTTCTTGACCAAGAGTAACATCCAGACTCTACCATGGCCAGCTTTTTCACCGGATATGGATACCATGATGTTATTTACAGCCTTACATGTTAAACTGGTGTAGCATTAGTAATTGTCATGTACATAAAGCTCTTGTTGGATCACTGTAATACTTTGTCATCGCATATGTATATACATAAAAACCCTTTCCCAGTTATCACCATTTTGAACGTTTCTACGACAAACTATATGATTTGATTAAATGATCATTAGATAAACAATGACAAATTAAACATAATTTACGAGGTTGTTGCCAAGATGATTCCTTGCTGAAAATCACTTGGAAAGACATAAAACTAATGCCTGATTTTTTAAAATACACTTATTTAATATGTAAGTCTCTGCAAAGAACGTTACGGTCTGAATTTAACTGGAACTGGTCTGCAACTATGCATATTGTTTCAAAAGATGCGTTTGTCATCATGAACAAAAGTAAGTTGTTCCGTTGTCAAAGTTAGGGATGTTACCATAACAAAATTATCAAATGTTTAAAAAGGAACACCTTTTAAAACGAACAAAGATAATGTGGCTTTTACTACTGCAAGACCCTAACTAATAAATGCCTGAGAGCAAACAAAGGAGAAATATTATATGTTTACGACGCTTAATATTAGTATTTCCCGAGCGAGAGCGATATTCTGTTTGCTACCGAAGTCGACAAATCAAATAAAGTAATCAAAATCAACATTCAAGCAAAGGCATAGAACTGTGACGTCAAAGCATTTTTTGTACGTGACGTCACAATGAAAAAGTGATATTTTGGCCTAGGGCATCGTTTCGAAAATATGAACCCCGATATGATTGACCTTGTAGGTAATGAAAGGAAATATGGCACGTTTGACATGGACAGTAAATGAGTCGTTGAAGGTCAAATAATTGATCTTTGGTTTAATGGCCTTGACTGTGAAAACAAGTACAAGAGAAAAACGGATTTGAATAGACATGTACAATGATAGACAGCGTTTGGCTTTGTCTGGAAAGAGTATTTTAAGTAGTATTGACTCTATAAATGTTGAAAAGTTTTCATATTGTTTGCACCATTCCTCATGAATCATTTCTGTAGCATATGTTTATGAGGAAAGATATTTTGTTTTACGTCATAGAAGAGCATCATCTAAAACGCACTAGAGAAGAATTAATGTGTTTCAGGGAAAACGAATGGACTGTGTAATTTGATGTTTGACGATGTTAAAGATATTGAAATACATGAGAACTTAATCTATTTCCTTAATCTTTATTGATTCAATATATTGCTTTTATCAAGATATATTGTCTCAAATCAACCACATAGTCGGGGAAAATATTTATTACTCCCATAAAATTATATTGCCTGATTCCATTGAGATTTTCGCACATTATTATTATGTAAAGGCCAAAAATCACTTACAATCATCTCAATCGAATCTATAGTCTATCTATAGAATCACTAGTCATTTATAAGAAATCTGAGTTTGTGTTGCTTTACATCAGATGGTCTTTTTGTAGATTACTACCTTCTTGATGCCTGTCTGAGGTATGCAAGATATGTTCTAGACAAACTGTTCTAGATTCAAATAAGTAACATAACAAAACAAGCAAATATCCCATTTGAAAAAATGCAGAAATGTTATACAATGATCATGTTCTGTAAAATCGTTCATATTTCAATACATGAATTTACTTACATTTTGACCTTTTTTACTTTATCTATTTCTGGTATTCTATGTTAAACGTACAAGAACTTTCAAATTATCTAAAGATAGAATATACATTTGATCAAGTTTCGCATGGTTTCATATGAACTGAGGAATATTTTTTCACTCAAGCTATTTCGATTCATGATGTTAAATTTGCTTTAAAAATATATATCGAAACAGAAGGAGCATATCACGCATCTCTACTCATAAGCTTAATTGCAAGATATTGCACTGAGTCACCTTTAAGAAAACATTAATTGCTAATCATGCATCTAAATCGGGTTAAGTGCGATGGGTAACAATAAGTCCTGTAAGAAATAATACCTTCCACTTGAAATGATCTCACTTCAGACAACTCAGTTAAGCTGAAATGTTTGAGTGGTATAGAAGTTATCATTTAAAGGAAGAAATGAGATGTTTCATATGGAATATCAACTTTTTTATTGTACTAAGAACGGTGTTTCCGTACAGCTTCTTAGAACGTTTTCAAGCAATTGAACACAATTCTTGATAACGGTATTAAACAAACCATACCGAAACTTCGCTATCTGTACCATAAAGAAGTTAATATTTAATATAAACTCATTGTCTTCATTAACTTATGCCACTCAAAATGTAGAACAAAATGTATTTCAAAATGTAGTAAGGTTATGGTGCATCAATCATCAAACCTAACACTTCAGGATAGCATTTTTGTTAAAGGATGATATTGCATATTTAAATATCATGTATTCTGAATATTAATCCATAATAAAACTTGGGTTTATTACCATTCTTGAACTTGTCAAGGGATCATTAGCACCATTTCGTCAAAGTTTCCTATGCATACAACTGTTTCTGCCAAATGTTTTATTTTAGAGAGTCAAAACATCATATTAGTCAACTTTATCATCCGAAGTCGAACAGAAAATAATTAGGTACCAATGAAAGAAAATTGGCCATTTTTGTGGATACTTTTTAATTGTCTGAGTTAGTGTAATGGATTTGCATTCACTTAACCGATTATGGAACATTCGTTTGAACTGTCTCTTTTTAATAAAAAAACATTATCTTGCATCAATGTAAAACATTTATTCTCGTCCTTTTAAATTTCGGTTTTCTCACTTACTAAAGATCTTTGTCATTTTGATGGCAACCATCCAACTTTCAAGCAATGGATGAGAATGTTTAGACATATAATTGACGGAAAATAGATCTCAATGACCAAACTATGGATGAATATTGCTCAGTGATTTAGAGAGATGTAGAGAAAATACGAAAAAACATACTGATTTTTTAAATGGCAAGACGTTAAAGTAATGTTTGCTCCCCTCTTGAAGCGTCTTTCTTCAAATGTCAATGTTTACAGAAAGTGAAAAATTTTGCATTATGGTATAAGTACTTCATGAATAATGCTGATTGCCTGTTCACAATAAAGCAAAGGTTTGCATCATATTGTTTGTTCTGCCTGGTGCCTAATGGGTTCTGCTGGTACGTTCATGCTCAATTATAGATACCTTAAGATACTGTTACTTGAGTCTTGCAACTTTTTCAACACCAGTTTCGAGATGTACGGAATTGAGGAGATGTTAAGTTCACTCGTATTTAAGAAGTGCTTTTCCAATCCTTATTTTACTGAACATGATCTAAACAAATCTAGTATCTAATTTCAGTCAATTATATCCTAATGAGGATAAAAACATAAATTAGTGCTGCAAAACAAGAATTACCAAAATAACTTTGTAAATTAGCGCGTTATTTTTACTCTTTATTTTATTAACACATAATTTGTCCGTGTTTATAAATGAGAAACATCACACTAGTCTAATATGTTTGTAAGATTAATTGATCATTACGCTATTCCTTTCCAAATTAAGGTAATTTGGTTTTGGAAGCGAAGTCTTTCCTCTCTGAAATTATCTTATAAATTTTACTTCGTGTCTTCTCTGTTAATATAAGAAAGTTAATAAAATTTATCGTTACAGTTGTTGCTGCCTGAATTCCTACTAGAAAGCAAAAAATAATTATCTTGGAAAACTTATACACAATCCAACAGTATGTGTTATAAACAATGCATTTATACTGTTTCATTTACGTTTAACGTTACATGATGTAACGTATTTTCAAAACCTTAATTTAATTGCATGTACTGTCTATGAAAGTATGAAAGATATTCTTATTCTGATACTTTTTTTTCCAATTGAAAAGAATAAAATATTGAAAATGATTTATTCGGAAGCGATAATTTAATTTTAAAAAGTGAAATGTTGTTATTAAGATATTGCAGATAAAAGATTTTCTTACTGGAAAAAATTGGAACCATGTGAACCTCTCTTTTTAAATCTTTTGACGTGACTTCTGCATGTAATCATGCTGAAGTGAATATATCAAATCGTTTTGTAATTTTTTTCTTTTTTGTTCTGCAATAAACGAATGAAAACATCATCTTTTATTATATAGTTAAGCATACAAATGATATAAATGAATTAAAAGAGAGTAAAATAAACTGTCAGATGCATGTATTACACTTGTAGATGTATATTGATATAGAACACAGAAGACTTAGTGTCTCGAAAAATACACACACAGAATGGAGAACAAACTGTTGTTAGAAAAAAGTAAGAAAAGAATAGAACATGATTATAACATTATAATTAAAAGATCACAATATAATCCAATCTAATTTTCTTTTTAAAAACATGTAAATCTGTATTTATCTGATTAGAAGTTCCCTCCTTCCCTTATATCTTGAACATAATAAAAATTAACGTCATATAATACGCAAATTTTTTCACGGATTTTCCTTTATTTTCCCTTTCTATTACATCTTGAATTCGTTAGTGAAATATTAACTTCATATTATGACATTCCGGTTAGAAGTTCATGTAAATGTCTTCAAGTGAAACTCTTTTTGAAAACTTCCCGGAATATAACAGGACCCTTAACTACTGCAAAATTGCCTGTTTACTTGAGATACGAAAGGTAGACAGGATAAGGAAAAACTGATCTCTTGCATATGATAAACAATTCTGTAATTAGAAATAGTTTTGCAAGATATTTTACAAAGTGTAAATAAGTTTCTTTGCAATCAAAACTCACCTGAATAAAATCATTTACGAGAGTAAATATATGAAGGATACCAAATGATCTTTAATGTAAAACCAATTACAAAATTAATCAATGAATTCATAAAACGAGCAAATAGAGTTTGATTCAAATTTTATTTACCGAATTTAGTAAGAATAATATTATAAAGACTGACGTAAAAGTTTCTATTTATTACAAGAGTGTGCTCAAGAGTGTGCTGAAACTAAGTTTCATGTGACTGTCATCATGTAACGGTTACACAAGTTCGATGCACGAGCGAGTAGTATATTCCTGTGAGTAAAAATAAGTAAAGTACATAATTCAAAATTATTTTTATCAAAAGTTATGACATTGAGTTAAAATCTAAAGAACGTAAACTTTCAAAATGATTTAAGTATAGGTTTCTAGCTAAACAAGTTTTGGCATCTTTTCTCATCCTTTAAAATTGTCAAGTGCTTTTTCTATAATCCTCATTACCGAAGGCTTAAAGAAACGAAAATTGTGCGACCGATTACATCTGCCTAATCAGATTGAAGACCAGTAAGTCAGATAACAGGAAAAGACAATTCCATCTGTGTTAAAGCACATATCATATCTTTAATATCGCAGAATACCTTTTATATGAACACTATTTATGAATAGCAAACTATTAGTTGATAACACATGTTGATTTGAATTATGTAATGCTTTAATTGTGAATATGGATGTTATCGGAAGATACATATCTTTTTATCTTTTTTATAGGTAATAATTACCTAAAACGCCGTTTCAATGGATCACACTATAGTTTAAACTTTCCCTCAATTGACGAATAAAACTCAAACTCCACCAAAACGAATACATTTTTATTGTTAATTTGTATAATTATCTTTATTTATCTTGACCTTCATCTTGACCAATTCTAACGATGTCCTGACCCATCTCATACTAAAGATCGTGAATGTCCATTTGCCTGATGTTAGCGTGTATCCTTACCTTATGAGATGTTGTTTGGCCAGTTTCTGTTTCACATTTCTCGTATGGAGTCCTTGTTGATGGACATTAATCTTAGTCATGTTGGAACATATGACTCTCTTGCACACAAATTCAAACACGAGTACATACTTAACCCAGCGGTTGCTTAAGCATATTCTTTAGATTACATATCTCTGTTTCAGATAACATACAGCTCTAACTTTAAAGCACTATGTAAATTGTTAATATATAATTGCGAAATATATAATATATAAACGATTCTAAGTTGTAATTCTAAGAAGGTAATCTACTTTATATTAGCTTAATATCAGTATTTTCCGAGCGAGAGCGATATTCAATTTATTACCGAATTGACAAATCAAATAAAGTAATCAAAATCAACATTCAAGCAAAGGCATAGAACTGTGACGTCAAAGCATTTTTTGTACGTGACGTCACAATGAAAAAGTGATATTTTGGCCTAGGGCATCGTTTCGAAAATATGAACCCCGATATGATTGCCCTCGTAGGTAATGAAAGGAAATATGGCACGTTTGACATGGACAGTAAATGAGTCGTTGAAGGTCAAATAATTGATCTTTGTTTTATTGGCCTTGTCTGTGAATACAAGTATAATTAAATGTTTTCATGAATCATTTCTAGAGCATATGTTTATGAAGAAATATATTTTGTTTTACGTCATAGAAATGCATATTCTAAACCGCAGTAGGGCAGAATTTATATTTTACAGGGGAAATGAATGGACTGTGTAATTTGATTTTTGACAAATAGTCTGACAATGTTAAAGATATTGATATACATAAGAACTTAACCTATTTCCTTAATCTTTATTGATTTAAATTTATTGCTTTTATCAAGATATATAGTCTCAAATCAACCACATAGTCGGGAAAATATTTATTACTCCCATAAAATTATAATGCCTGATTCTATTAAGATTATCGCACATTATTATCATGTACAGGCCAAAACATCACTTACAATCATCTCAACCGAATCTATATTAGTTAGAACTCGGTTAGAAAGTTAACACTTATACTGAACATGATTTCTATTTTGCAAATGCCTGTTTATTTTCCCCTGACGGTTGAAAATAGAAGTCATTCAGTTATAAGTCTCTACAGATGGTGAGATGTGTTACATTCAAAAGCAGTGCTCACTCCTAAATTATACTGTACCCTTGTGAATCCTGGGCTACAAGGTCTTACATAGTGGTATGTTTCACGAAACGAGCAGGACTTTCATGATCATTGGTTCGTGTCAATGTATGTTACAATGTGTTACTGTGAATTACCTCTGAGAAAAGGCATCGTGTCAAATAGAAGAAAATATGACAAACAATGAAATATAATCATAACAATTAAATCCAAATTGATATAAAAGAATTAAGATTACAATAAGAAGCTAATGCGATTTAATGATACAATATAAATTGAGTTACTAGAAATGTTATTAAACTAGCTGGTTACATTCACCCAATTCCGTCGTCAGCACAACAGTTAGCTATAGTTGTCTGGTTAGTACGTACATGCAACAGGCTTTGTAGTCAAGAGTGTGCAGAACAATTACGCAGCAGTATGATCACAAAGTTAAGAAATCTGAGATTGTGTTGCTTTACATGAGCTTGCCCTTTTGTAGATTACTACCTTCTGGATGCCTGTCTGAGGTATACACGATATGTTCTAGACGAAATGTTCTAGATTCAACAAAGTAACATAACTAAATAAGCAAATGTCCCATTTAAAAAATGCAGCAATGTGTTACAATGATCATGTTCTGTAAAATCGTTCATATTTCAATACATGAATTCACTTACATTTTGACCTTTTTTACTTTATATATTTCTGGTATTATATGTTAAACGTACAAGTACTTTCAAATTATCTTATGATAGAACATACATTTGATCAAGTTTCACATGGTTTCAAATGAACTGAGGAATAATTTTTCACTTAAGCTTTTTCGATTCATGATGTTAAATTTGCTTTAAAAATATATATAGAAACAGAAGGAGCATATCACGCATCTCTACTCGTAAGCTTAATTGCAAGATATTGCACTGAGTCACCTTTAAGAAAACATTAATTGCTAATCATGCATCTGAATCTGGTTCAGTGCGAAATAATACCTTCCACTTGAAATGATCTCACTTCAGACAACTCCGATAGGCTGAACTGTTTGAGTGGCATTCTAAAGGAGGAATGAGATGTTTTATATGGAATATCAACTTCTTTATTGTACTTAGAGCGGCGTTTTCGTACAGCTTCTTAAAACGTTTTCAAGCTATTGAACAAAATTATTGATAACGTTATAAAAAAACCATACCGAACACTATCTGTACCATAAAGAAGTTAATATTGAATATTGTCTTGATGTAGAACAACAAGTATTTCAAAATGTAGTAAGGTTATGGTGCATCAATCATCAAACCTATCAATTCAGGATAGCATTTTTGTTAAAGGATGATATTGCATATTTATATATCATGTATTCTAAACATTAATCCATTATAAAACTTGGGTTTATTACCATTGTTGAAATTTTCAAGGGATCATTTGCACCATTTCTTCAAAGTTTCCTATATAAACAACTGTTTCTGCAAAATGTTTTTTTAGAGTGTCAAAACATCATATTAGCCAACATTATCATTCGAAGTCGAACTGAAAATAATTAGGTACCAATGAAAGACAATTGGCCATTTTTTTGGATACTTTTTAATCGTCTGAGTTAGTGTAATTGATTTGCATTCACTTAACCGATTATGGAACATTCGTTTTAACTGCCTCTTTTTATTAAAAAACATTATCCTGCAGCTATTTAAAACATTTATTCTCGTCCTTTTAAATTTGGATTTTCTCACTTACTAAACATCTTAGAGAATTTGATGGCAACCATCCAACTTTCAAGCAATGGGTGAGTATTTTTAGACGTATAATTGACGGAAAATAGTTCTCAATGACCAAACTATATATGAATATTGCTCAGTGATTTAGAGAGATGTAAAGAAAATATTACTAAATACTGATTTTTGAAATGGCAAGACGTTAAAATAATGTTTGCTCCCTTCTCGAAGCGTCTTTCTTCAAATGTCAATGTTTATTGAATGTACAAAATTTTGCATTATGGTTTATGTACTTTATGAATAATGCTGATTGGTCTGTTCACAATAAAACCAAGGTTTGCATCATATTGTTTGTTCTGCCTGGTGCCTAATGAGTTCTGCTGGTACGTTCATGCTCAATTATAGATGCCTTAAGATACTGTTACTTGAGTCTTGCAACTTTTTCAACACCAGTTTCGAGATGTACGGAAGTGAGGAAATCTTAAGTTCACTCGTATTTAAGAAGTGCTTATTTTACTGAATATGATCTAAATAATATTAATCAGAAGTATCTAATTTCAGTCAATTATATCCTAATGAGGATAAAAAAACAAATTAGTGCTGCAAAACAAGAATTAGCAGTTAACTTTGTTAACATTAGATGCATATTATGTCGGCAATTAGAGCGTTATTTTTATTCTATATCCTATTAACACATAATTTGTCCGCGTTTGTGAATGACAAACATCACACTAGTCTAATATGTTTGTAAGATTAATTGATCATTTCGCTATTCCTTTCCAAATTAAGGTAATTTGGTTTTGGAAGCGAAGTCTTTCCTCTCTGAAATCATCTTATAAATTTTACTTCGTGTCTTCCCAGTTAATATAAGATAGTTACTAAAATGAATCGTTACAGTTGTTGCTTCCTGAATTCCTACTAGAAAGCACACAAAAAATTATTTTACAACACATGAAACATATACACAATCCAACAGTTAGTATTCTAAACAAAGCATTTATACTGTTTCATTAACGTTACATCATGAACATTATAAACTTATTTTCAAAACTTTAATTTAATGGGAAAAAATATTGAAAATATGAAAGAGTTTCCTATTCTGAAACTTTTTTCTCTTTCTAAATCTTTTGAAGTGACTTCTGCATGTACTCATGCTGAAATGAATATATCAAATCTTTTTGTAATTTTTACTTTTTCGTTCTGCAATAAACGAACGAAAAAAAATCATCATTCATTATAAGGTTAGGCATACAAATGATATAAATAAATTGAAAGATGGTAACAGAAACTGTCAGATGCATGTATTACACTTGTAGATGTATATTGATATAGAACGCAGAAACGTTTCGAAAAATACACAAAGAGAATGGAGAAAAAGATGTTGTTTAAAAAAAAGTAAGAATAAAATAGACCATAATCACAAAAATATGAATAAAAGTGCACAACATTATCCAGTGTAATTTTCTTGTTTAAAATCCTGTTAATCTGTATTTATCTTATTACAAGTTCCCTCCTTCCCTTATATCTTGAATATGATAAAAATTAACGTCATATCATAATCAAAATGTTTTGCAGATGTTTCTTTATTTTCCCTTTCTTTTACAATTTGAATTCGTTAGTGAGTACGCTAAAAACTAACTTCATATTATGACATTCCGGTTAGAAGTTCAAGTAAATATCTTCAAGTGAAAATCTTTTTCAAACTTCCCGGAATAAAACAGGACCCCATAGCTACTGCAAAATTGAGTTTATACTTCAGATACGAACGGATATGGAAAACTGATCCCATGGGTTCACATTAACAATTTTGTGATTAGAAATAGTTATATAAGGTATAAATAAGTTTCTTTAGTAAATCTATGCAATCAAAACTCACCTGAATAAAATCATTTACGAGAGTAAATATATTGAGGATGCCAAACGATCTTTCATGTAAAATCAATATATAAACCAATTCAACGAATTCATATTAAACGAGCGAAGAGAGTTTGATTCAAAATTGTTACTGAATTTAATAAGAATAAAATAATAAAGACTGAAGTTAAATTTTCTGTTTATTACTGAAAATTTCAAGAGTGTGCCGAAACTAAGTTTCATGTGACTGTCATCAAGTAAAGGTTACACAAGTTCAATGCACGAGCGAGTAGTATATTCCTGTGAGTAAAATAAAGTACATAATTCAAAATTATTTATATCAAAGGTTATGACATTGAGTTAAAATCTACAGAACGTAAATTTCAGACTGATTTAAGTATAGGTTTCTAGCTAAAAAAGTTTTGGCATCTTTTGGCATCTTTTCGAATCTTTTAAAATTGTTAGGTGTTTTTTCTAAAATCCTCATTACCGAAGGCTTGAAGAAACGAAAATTGTGCGACCGATCACATCTGCCTAATCAGATTGAAGACATATCTTGATATACTTGTACATATTTTAGCTCAATAGCTAAATAAAGACGGTGATCAAAGTATACAGTTGATAAATGATATCAATATATTTCATTAAAGTTTAATTTTCCATATTCATCATATCTTTAATATTGCAGAATACCTTTTATATGAACACTATTTATGAATAGCAAACTATTAGTTGAAAACACATGTTGATTTGAATTATGTAATGCTTTAATTAAGAATATGGATGTTATCGGAAGATACATATCTTTTTATCTTTTTTATAGGTAATAATTACCTAAAACGCCGTTTCAATGGATCACACTATAGTTTACATTTTCCGTCAATTGACGAATAAAACTCAAACTCCACCAAAACGAATACATTTTTATTGCTAATTTGCATAATTATCTGTATTTATCTTGACCTTCATCTTGACCAATTCTAACGATGTCCTGACCCATCTCATACTAAAGATCATGAATGTCCATTTGCCTGATGTTATCGTGTATGCTTACCTTATGATATGTTGTTTGGCCAGTTTCTGTTTCACATTTCTCGTATGGAGTCCTTGTTGATGGACATTAATCTTAGTCATGTTGGAACATATGACTTTCTTGCACACAAATTCAAACACGAGTACATACTCAACCCAGCGGTTGCTTAAGCGTATTCTTTAGATTACATATCTCTGTTTCAGATAACATACAGCTCTAACTTTAAAGTACTATGTAAATTGTTAATATATAATTGCGAAATATATAATATATAAACGATTCTAAGTTCTAAATTCTAAGAAGGTAATCTACTTTATATTAGCTTAATATCAGTATTTTCCGAGCGAGAGCGATATTCAATTTATTACCGAATTGACAAATCAAATAAAGTAATCAAAATCAACATTCAAGCAAAGGCATAGAACTGTGACGTCAAAGCATTTTTTGTACGTGACGTCACAATGATATTATTAATATTATTATTATTAATAATATATTATTGCGAAATATATGATATATAAACGATTCTAAGTTCTAAATTCTAAGTAAGTAATCAACGGCGACAAACATTGTTTTTAATGCTCAAGCAATGTATTTGAGGGATAATATAATACATTTTAATCAGATATAAAAGTATGTTTTCCAAATAATGATAACCAAAATATAAAAAAATGATATCCCGCCTATGCATTCACATAGGCAAATTATAGAAAATGCATTAATGGCCTGCAGGTCATATGGTAGGTTTATATATAAATATCTAAATAATTGCAGTGAAAGACATTGTGTTGATGCACTTACATCCTTCTAAAGTAAGATCATGAAGTCATAGATAGCATATTCTTGCACATACATACAAGGTATTGTTTCAATTACATCAGAACCTAAGGTAAAGGGCAATGTGTTAGACCTCATGTTAAACTCATTGCTTTTGAAAAAGAACATAGTTGACAACGCAAACGATGAATGTGTGTTCTGCTTACATCGGACTAAAGATAGACCATGCAGTTTTAAACAATGCGTTGTTTAGATATTCCGGACCATAGTTAAACCATGCAGGCAAGAGAAATATTTTGGTCATCTTATATCGGATCTTTGTTAGACTTCTCAATCAATAACAATGCGGTATTGCACCTAAAAGTAACTATAGAAACACCATACATTCAAGGAGAATATGTTTTTGCACTTACATCATGCCACTTAGACGATTAAGCCAAGGACAATGTGTTGTTGTACAGAAATTACCATAGTCAAGCTATGCAGTCAAAGCATGGACATAGACCTGTATGTTTTAAAACGATAGATAACTCTTTAAGATATTTCTTAATTACATTAACAATTAGGAATTAGCTGCGTTGGTATTAGCAAGAATATGTTCATAATGAGGAATACGTTTTCGAGGCTTTACATTAAATTCTTTCACAAAACTTGACTTTGACTTAATTTTATCAGATTTGTAACGAAAATTTGCTGTTGTCAAACTTCATGAATGATGGTTTTTAATAGAGAATTACTGGTTGTGTATGAAAAGGAACTTCTCATTGCTTATCAGTTCAATCCAGTGACAATAAACAGGTTAAAGTCGAGATTTGCGATAGATCATTTTGACTCCTTAACACTTATACGGCAGATTTAGACCTGGTTTAGTGCAAAAACTGCTTCGATAATACCAACTTGATTTAAAAATCCATCGTCAGAGCTGGTTTAAACCCGGGATTTCGGCAAAGTTCGTAACCGTGATCGGGAATTCCCGGGGACGGACGGAAAACGTGAGACTAAGTTAAACCTTCTTTCATAATATGAAATATTAACATCTCGGTCTAACATCTTGGGTTTAGACCTGGTCTAACACTAAACCACCTTTCATCATACCAGTTCAGGTTTAAACCAACACTTAGACCGGGACTCCCGTTAAACCTGGTCAAAACCCGCTTCCGTAATACGGACCTTTGTGTTTGCGCAAAATGTTAGCGGCACTGAGCGAGTGCACAGCGTCAACGGCCGGGCATCAAGAGGGTTAAAAACTGCTGAGTCAAAGAGGAAGTACAACAATGAGCATGCGCAAACTTGGTTTATTATAAAGTTTGAAACATCAAACAAACGAAAAAATAGTTAGACTGTTAGTCTGGGTTTAAACCAAGGGTTTTGCTAGACCTGCTTTCTGTAATACCGTTTTTTCTGGACCCGGGGTTCGGGTTTCCGTAAACCAAGACTAGCCTTAAACCTGGTCTAAGAAAAACCGGCTTTCATAATACGGGCCTGAAAGTTTTCCAACGACAACCCCCCTATTCCCTTAGGTCGGCATGTGTAAGCTAAAGATACGCATGCAGTGTTTGTATATTATACAATATTAGGAAGTATGCACACTATTGTGCCTATAAGTGTACCACATCAGTTTATTGTAAATGTACGAATGATGATCAAATTGTAGTGTCAATATTATGAAATATTCAATTCTCTTTACACAGTGGGCTGCTCGAGGTAGACGAGGCGGAGGACCGGAGAGGCGGGAAAGAGTAAGATAGCCCGCATGAATCTTAGTGTTCAAGCTGGCTCCATCCAAAACAGGGGAACTCATCCTACTCTCAGGTACCCACTAATGATAAATATCATGTATGATGAACGCTTAAAGATTTATATATACTATATTTAAGCAGAGTTGAAATACTTGAAATAATACAACACGATATATTTGAATATTAAAAGATAGGCTCCATACATAAAAAGAAATCAAAATACAGTGTTTGATTTATCATATGGAACAGTTTGTTTTCTGTTTCACATTATTTTTATTTTTATTTTACAGAACGTTTCTCCGCTCCTGAACAGTTCTGTGAAGAAATATGTACATTGATGCGAGAACAATGAAGAAACGCGTTTTCCCTTATACATTCTTAGACTGAATAAACAATTTTGTATAGTTTGTCCCTGTCTGTTTTTTGCTTTTTTAATTACCTTTGAAATGACGGACCAGATCTAGTAATGGTATGGCTAACCCGAATATTTCATTACCATATTTGTTATAATAGAAACTCGGTCATCTCGACGCCTTTAATTCGCAGTGTTGACTCCATTTTCAATAATTAGAAACATTCTGAGTGTGATTAAGGGAATGTGTTCATTTCACTATCTGACATTCGTTTTTTTAGTGATCACCCTCTATTGAAACAAATATGGTACGCGCAGCCTAATAAAAAAAATTGGGTGAATATGGAAATCGTGTGCAAATTTGAATTAAGAAAACGTTACGGGGACGTTTTTTCGACTCCACACAGGGGACGTGCTAGGGACGTTATTATACTAACGTCATGTACACGTTTTACTTGAACGTTGTGAGAACGTTATTTTTAGGTCGTGTGAAAGTCCAAAATTACGTTGTTGGGACGTTATTTCGACTCCACACGAGGGACGTTTCGAGGACGTTTTATGTTGACGTCCCAGAGACGTAAACGTAATGTTGTGACAACGTCCTCACAACGTAATTTTGTTAGCTGGGTTATTTCAATTTTCCTGGAACGACTAAGAAAACTTTAGTTAATTAACAAATGCAATTCCCAAAGCATCCAGTGTGTCGAAGATGTAACATGATACCGGGATGCAAACGTTAACAATAAACGTTTATGTCCCAATTGTTAGAAATATTTTGAATAGATTAGGTTTGTAGGAGAGAATAAAGAAATATTTTTTTTTTCAAATAAATTTCATTAACTTTTTCTAAATACTTGCTTGATTAAGCCTGAACAAATTATATGTTTAAACTAATCGTAAAAGCTTTACGAAGAACAAGGAACAAGCTTATTCAGCACATTGTGTAACAGACTATAAGACTCCAATTCATAACAAAATAGTTTTCAGCTCTCGACATGGTCGCAGGAAGGCGCCTGTACGTCTCGATAGTGATAATTAAATCAGATACAGCGGAATAAAATTCGCTTGCAAGCCAAATAACTCATTAATACTAAGATTCACAAGATGTACATGCTACTAAAAACAAGATGAAATGTATTTATATGACATGTCATCTTGAAAAAAAACCAGTTACCAATTGCATCATATTTCTCTCCTCTCACAAATTGAGTTCGCAAAAGTGAGTACGCTGAATAGTGCGTCGACTTTGCTGTGAAATAATTGTCTCGCGGCTCTATATTGGGTAATCAATTGTCATAAAAATACATATGGTGACATTTCATAGGATGCACTTTTATTCTAACACGTTAAAGTGTCATCTTACTTACAGAAATGATGATAAATGCTAGCTTTTAAAGATTTACTTTGATTATGATCAATGTATGAAATAATTCTCAATTAAATCCAAAATATTTATATGTGAGGTTGATAAACAATATCAATTGGGGTGTATTTGTATTTCCTTGTGTTTTCATTTTGCCCAGTAATTACAGCGATTTTGTGTCACATGTTGTATAAAACCAAGACCTTTGAGAAAGGTTATTGTGTTATTACAGCTTTTATCTTCCTTTCGAGCGTTCTTGAGACTTGCGAACATGTTCTAAATGTCATCACGCAGGACGCTGATTACTTCATAGGTGTCACCTTTTCCAAAACCTTAAGAAATGTAGCATACATCTTGTTGATAATCAAGCTCCTTTTGATTTAAAGTTTTGAGTTCAGTCATGGGTTTAACTTTATAGACCTGTTTTGCGGATAAACATTCTCAGCCCCTATAGTATTTTAAGGTAGATTTGATGACAGCAAGCACAAATATGTGCTGATGAAAACATTATTGGGAAGGTGAAATTAAGTTTAAGTGTTTAAAACACAAAGATTTGATTTTCATCACATATTTTTAATTTTACTTGGCTAAAAGGATTAGTCAAATGAGGAAAGTTGCAACGAAAAGAAATGTTTGCCATTTTTCAGTTCATGATGACAGATGATTACCTTTCTTACAATTGCTATAATCATATTACGGAAAGACAAACCAATGCGGTGCTTATGAAGCTGTTTTGGTATAAAAAAGTAATGTATAATTGATGTTTTTCAAAACAGTTTAAGGAAAGTTCATATTCCTAGCTCAAAATGCTAGCTAAGAAAATAAAGTTCATACTTTGTCAAAGAAATAGTTCTTTATATGTTGGAAATTGTCATATCAGCGAACACATGCAACAAATGACCCAGTCAACGATGACTGAGGCAAACATGTCTAATCATCTGTATTCAAGTCACTGAAATGACCTTATCAAAAATAACGTAGACTGCATAGAACTAACAGAATGTCACGACCACAGACAGTTACATACATACCCATTTTAGAATTCAAACTTTATGCAGACTTTGTATCTCATAACAGACCTATACAATTGTATATATCAATATAATTGTATATTCAAATGGTAAAAATTACCATTTTCATCTTTGCAAACCAGTTCATTTAAAGGACAAATATAACTGTTCTGTATTGAAGGTTAAGCTGCTTCTTTCTTTATATAAAAATATCCTTTAGTGTGAAATAAGTGCTGTGTTTTGTAAGTGTTGAATGTTGAATGCCTCCTGTCAAAGTGTGCTAATAAGTCTCATGGGACAACATGACTCTATAATCTTCTTTCACCTCACGGAAAGGTGTGAAAAACATGTCATTACAATTCAAATAATATCAATTTAAAGTGCCACTCCGTGATTTTCATAACATATTATTTATCTTTGATACGAACCTAAATGCCATATTTGGTGATATAAAATCACAAACATCTTAACTTTGTATGTCCAAAATACATTTTTATGACAAACACTGGTTTTCCATGAAAATCTAAAAACAGCCTTTCAAATGCACAGAGGTGTAGATATCATGTCCAATATACATGGATACTAGTTATATTACCTAACAAACATTATCAACTCCTAACTGCCCTCCTGGCTGGTTTAGATAAGTCTCAATAATTACGTTTGACTATTTGACGCGCGCCACTGTCCGGTTTTCGATCATAATTGCGACGTTCTACCTTTATATTGTCACTGTAAAAAACGAAGAAGCTTTAAAATGTGTCTTTTTGATAACAGTCGATACTTCGCGATCAAATGACACCATTAATTAATGTTGGCATATATGACTCCAACAACTCACGGAGTGGCTCTTTAAGAACTTCCTTAAGGGCTTGTAAATGAGGTTAGGATCAAAAGAATTTTGCCAAATTTCCTGTAGCAGATTTCACATTCACAGTTAATCTGTCAGCATCACATTTCTCTGAATACATTTTTCATTTTATCCAAGTTTGACCATGCAAATTTAGCAATTTGAATATATATTCAATATTTGACAAAAAATGTCAAACCGAATATTGGGCTTCTCTAGGCTTACTTACCATTAAGTTGGCGATAAAATTCAAATTCTTTGAGAGACAGTTTCGAAGTTGTAATGATGATATTGACAATAAAGGATATTTGTTAAGATAAAAAAATTAGGCTTTTCAGGTATTATAAACCTATAAATCATTATTAGTAATATTCAAAAGGTCTGCAAAAAAGAATTATAAGGTCATACGTTCAAGAAAATAATTTTATGGAAAGATTGACGAACAAATAGATGGACGCCGCACGCTATGCATTGCAATCAGCTCATTTCTGAAGAATGAAATGTCATACAAAAAGCACACATGCGTCTATTCACAACCTACTGCATTTAGTTTCTTGCAGATAATGCCAATGGCGCCTATGGGACTTGGTGGCCTTCCCTACATTGACATTCTGTGGAGTGCGATGAGGTGATTTGGAGTTTGAAGCCGATTCCAAAAGTATTTAACTTATGTCATAGTTGCTAGTATTATTGCAAGCAGAAAGCCCGCAACACCAATGTGGCTCCGCAATGCGGTGAATCTGCGAACATCGGCTTGACTTAAGTTGAGTTGAATTGGGATTAACGACGCTTTCATAAGTGACTCTCTTATATCGCGGCTGCTAGTCCTAGTGCAGGGAGAAAGCCTGCAACATCATTGTGGCAATGCATTACGGTCAAACCTGCGAGCATAGGCTAGAACTAGCGAACCATGATTGGTACTTTGCTGATAGTTATTGCATCAAGACCTTACTGTGTTTAGAACAGTTCTCTATTGCAGTCACTTCGCATTTCCCGCGGAGTGAAATACCAGGGGGAAAATGTTGTAAATTACTTGATGTGGCTGCTTTAAATCTTTATACCAAATATAATTTTTAAGAGAAATATTGAGTAATGAACCATTCGAAAACACATTTTCTCCTAACTGAGGTAGCTCAATCATGAATTCCTATACAACCTCTGTCTTTATACGAAGGTTTCTCGGGCTTCCGGCAGTTTCCCCTACCGGCACAATATTGCAATATTTCAGCCACTGAAAACACAAATGCATGAATAGCATATTTGTTGTCACACAGGCCTGTGCAATGAAAAAGTCGTCGGAAAATGAGGCGTTTGTGTTCTGAAAAGACGACTCAAAGTGCAAGGTGCATATCCGAATAAAGTTTAGCTTTTGGAATGCCTACGGATATAACTTAGGCGGTTTGAATGATAACTTTCGAAACGGCGTCGCTGATTGCAAAACTTCCTTTGATAGCATCAAATCAGCGTTCTACATTTCTAGACCAAGAAGCCTTCGTATTAAGACAGAGGTTGTATAGGAATTTATGACGGAGCTACCTCTGTTGGGAGAGAATGCGTGAAATACTGAAATACTATAAGTCTAAACATAATCGACCGTGTTCCGAGGAATAACAATTTTAAATACTGACTCTAGCGGGGTTCGATTGTATTCAGTCAGGGGAGAGGAAAATATAGAAATAGAGGAATATAAAATATGATTAAAGAAGATGAAAATTAATAATATTAGGAAAAGATCAATCTAAATGCTTAATGAACTGATTCACTATGCCCTTCTTTCTGTCCCTGCCCTCGTTCTTTCGATCACGTTTCTCCCTAATCTGTCTTCACACTTTTGGATGATCTCCATTCACATGTATAATACGTGAAATATTGTTGAAAAACCCGCTCACTCACTCATCCTTGTCTAGACTTGCCTAGTGCAGATAGAACAACATTTAATTGAAATGAATGACTACCTGCAGTCAATACATTCATTTTCATTCTGTATCAAACAAATGAGCCAAATTGTAACGAAATACGTTCATTTTATTATACTCAAATTGAATTAACTGTCAATGGTTTAAAGGACACAGATTATGTTGTTTGATTTGAATATGTCAAACTTCATAAACGGTGTTATGTCAAGAAGAGGTTGTTTCTGAAAATCAACATTTGAATGCTTATCAGTTAGCATAGTGACAATCAACAGGGAAAATGTCGAGATTAATGATCGAAAACCGGACAGTGGCGTGCGCCAATGACTCTAACGTTATTTTGGAAATTCATTTATGGAAATACTTGTCTTAGTCAGGGGAAAATTGGTATAAACATCATTGTTATTGGTATGGAGTGAGTATGGTTTGTTTCACAATTTTGAGTATAATTTAAAATCAAATTTCCTGGATTTTTTTCTCCAAAGTACAGAGAGCAATTTTTATTTGAGATACACATCAATCTTGGTTGTTTAAGAAATGTTCCGAATCACTATACAAGTTTTAGAGATATGTTTAGAGATACGTTTAATACACTCACTTTTTTATCCTATAGATGCAGAACTCAAGTTCAATGTGACAGTACTACTTCACAAGACAAGCAGGTGTGAAAAGTGCGTGTGAAAAGGCCATTATAGTAGAAAATGAACATCAAGACGTCTGGGACAATTTTACACACAGACATATGTTTTCACGAACGCAACAGTGTTTGGGTATGGGTACAAGATTGATTTATCAACAAGACCTTTATACACTCTAAAGATGTCTGGTGTTAAAGTCTTAACCTCTTCTTGACGATTAGGGTAGTAAAATTCAGAAAAGACGAAGGTTTGCCTTTAATCAATGTTAATATTAACATATTCTTTTGGAAACACTGACTTGTGAAAATAATAATATTATGATATAAGGATTTCGCTGCGTGGAATATGTTCATGTATTTGTGGCATTAATATAAACCCACAAAGAATTTACCTGTTGTCACAATAAGTAAAATCTACATGTAGTATGAAAATAATAAAAACCTACGCACCCCGAGGGAAAAGGCATTGGCTTACATCTTACATTGAAATAATTGGGGCTACAACACATTTATTATTTATTCTACAATTGACTAATCATAGAATTTGAATACTACTCAAAACAAACTGTAACGAGAAAGAATGGCATCATTTGCTTTAAGGTCGTTGCTCAGAATGTTCCTCAACATGTTCATCTTGTCAATTCTGAAGGTATATAGCGTATTAGTTGAAACCAATTGAAACAAAAGAATTTCCGTTGTCATTCGATGGGCCTCATGACATCCAGTATGATCTCTTAACCTGTGCTTTACGATAAAATTCCTTTCCCTCAAAGAAGTATACTTATCAAATTAGTATGTAATCGAAATGCTTAATGTACATGGTTTGACAGTTTGAATCTCTCTTTGCAGATATTTGTTTCGGCCTTTCTAACGCTTTAATAGCAATCTATGAACTAGGTAATCTTGGTAAGCTTTTGCTTTTGGGAAATCGATATTTAAATCGGGTGTAAAACCGTTTTAAATTAATTTGAATACATTTACAACTTACAACACTTAGCATGATTTCAGTGGTACATATGATTAACATAAGGCTTTTATAACAACTATAACCTTTACTAAACAAACTCAATTAAGATGATTTAACATAGCCAACACTCTTTCGATGGAATTTCCTTGTATACCTGTTTTAATACATTTTGATTAAGTGATATGTTTTAAGATGTACTTTCATATTTTTATTTGGATTTATTGAGTGGTAGAATACAGTCTATAAAGTACACAAAATTTGATCTAGACAGAAACTAACAGACAAAGAGCTCGAGGTATGTCAATTAGTATGGTATCCGTATCAGCTGCTATCCCGGCAGGCATTGAAGACTAAAATGTAACACAAACATCACTTTGTTGAACAGACTAACTTCTATGAAATCACGGAGTTTATATTCTTTCAGACCTTGCCAATGGCATCTATTGGCCTTGTTAGCATTTATTACAGTGTGTTATTGTGGAGTAAAGTTTACTGTTAGCAAACTCACGAAATTCAATTAAGCAAACTTTGTTAAATAAACTCTCTACCAAACTCAATCATAATGAAAAAATGATGATACACCTTTGGTAAAGGTGAAAAAGTATGATATCAATTGTAGACATGTTGGCTTTTACACTTTGGGTTAATTAAATACTTTTTCAGGTTATTAGGTTCCATGTATTAAAAAAATCTAAATCTAAGCAACTTAATTAGGGTTATTGAACTATGTAGGGAAAAGAATATGTATTCAAAGTTAAGCGTATCAGAGTGGTAAGAACATAGTGAAAACTATTTTTGTCTTTCGATATTTAGCAAAAAAGAGCATCGTACTTAATGTATCACACTACTATAGTGTCTTTGTAAATAAATTTGTAAATTCTGAAATGCTAAAAGCCTACTAATTATAATTATACAAGACAAAAACCAATATATTAAGATAAAATTAATATAAATGCTTATTGAAGTGAATGATTCAGGTCTGGACTGGTCTAGTTAAGATAGAGAAGCATTTAATTGCAATGAATTAGTTTCTGCAGTCACTTCATCAATATTCATTTCGTAGCAGACAAATCAACCACGTTGTAACGAAGCACAATCATTATTCTAGTATCAAGTTTAAGTCAAATCTTTGAGAGCATTTAGTAGTGATATCCATAAGTAAGACAGGATTTGTTGGATAACAATTTCATTATTGTGAAATTCATGATGTTTCGGAGAATAATTATGCATATCTCTTCATCAGGTGGGAATATGACATTAGATACCCTTATGCCCTATAACAAGAAATATTAAACAAAATGAGGAAACCTAATTAGAGGAATTAAACAATGGGATTTGAAGTAAAGTATTGTAATTTAAAGTAGGTAGACACTTGACTGGTAAAATAAACAAAGCCCTGTAGACTTTCTACTGGTTACAATATGGTTGGTAATACCTTGAAGGTCGGATGTACATTTATATATGCATTACAATTAGTAGATTATGAGGGTAGGCCAGTTGGGTTAAATTGAGAACGTTATACAAGATATAGGGTTGATTGTGATGAGGGAAGCTGAGTAGAAGACACCGGTGTAAGGAGCTGAGATGGGCACTTGTTTGAAGTTGTTGAAAGGTTCTGATTGGTGTAGATCAATCGGTTTATAATCCCCGGATTAGCCTGGTCTTCATACATTGTAAGGTTCTTCTAATAGATTAATATCTCAGCTGCAAACGTCTGAACAGGCTTTTGTCTTGAAACGTAAGTACCTGTTCATTTCAGAAGGTTTAAATTTTTTATATGTTCTAATGTGAAGGACCAAACTACAAAAATTATTGAATTATTATCATTTTCGAATTATCTTAAAGACATAAGGTAAGAGGTACTGTAATGCAGATCCTATAATGAAGATGGACACAGTAATCATATACCTCACTCGATTCGGCCCGCAAAACAAACGGTTTGTTACGAGTGTTTATCTCACAACATAGGCCCGGGGTTTAAATGACATCACAGACACCAAAACTGGTGTGAAATCGGGACTATTTTGCGCTATTGATCCTACACCATGTCGTCGAGTAAGTCAAGTGTTTGCCTTCAATTCGCTCAATCTGTATGCCGGATCAAAAATTATTGACAGTGATCACTATGCGTGCGGTAGTAATATGGTATGGGGTCGTAATTATTATACATTATATGGCACTTAGTTGTTTGCATCGGTAATAGATATATTTCAGTGACCAATATTTACGTGACACTTTTGGCTAGATTTTGAATGTCTCCGCGAAAATGTCAGACAAAGTGTGTATGAATAATTAAACGAATACTTCTCCAAATAGAACTTGTATACACATTGGACTATCTTTATCCAAAATATATGTTCGACGTAATTCATCTGTGAGACAGTCATTGCCTAGGGTGACCGCACCGGTCAACCTTGCCTAGTTTTAGCTAGTTGAAATGGCAAGAATTACTACGAAAAAACATATGAAGATGTATCAATGGTAAGCTAGCATGGTGGATATGTTCTGTGCAATCTGGGAATGATCACAATCTGCAGATTGTTCGCTCAATTGTTCCATCCAAACTTTATTAAATTTACATATAGTTAATACCATATTCACTACAATTTTTTCCTTTACTTTTTGGTAGCAGGTTATTTACACTTGGCTTTAACTTACACATAGAATTGTTATCATGAACTGGCAATTATCTCGAATTTTCAACTACTATGAGTAAGAACACCTATGTGATGGAAGTTGTTTTTATTGAAATTCAAATTACTTGTTACTTGGAACCGCAAATTCATTTAAGTAATTTGCAACAATGACGCTGTTTAAGTTGCTAAACTGTCCTACGTAAGAGATTATGAAAGAATCTGGAGACTTAAATCTGCTTAATACGTGTACATGTGTTTGCTGAACTTTAAGGTAATATGTTGAGAGTTCCCCGGTTCGATTATGATAGGAACAGGCAGTTGTCGTACATATACTTATTTGAAATATAAAGACTTAAATGTCACATGCTATCAGTAATTTGGAATTGTTTTTGTTCATCACAACTCGGATATTTTCAAATTAATTGCATTGGGGGCGGGATAGCGCAGTGGTTAGCGCGTTCGGCTTCGGATTCGAATCCCGCCAGGGGCTTGGCAACTTTGTCTGCAGTAAAGAACTGTTCTACACGCGGTCAGGTTTCGTTGCTACCACCTATGGTTCGCTAGTTCCAGCCGATGCTCACAGGTTACACCGCAATGCATAGCCACAATGGTGTTGCGGGCTTTTTCGCTGCAAGAATACTAGCAGCCGCAATATAAGTGAAACACTCTTGAAAGCGGCGTTAAACCCCATTTCACCTCACATCACTTGAGACACAACAAATCACTGGATGTAACCACCTGGGATTAAAGGGTAGACATCGCCTTCGCTAAAACACTTTCAGGAACCTAGAGATAGGATAAGTTTACCGAATGATGTTTAATCTTTTCATTTTAATCATGGTAAGATGCAGTTACCTCCATCTGAAAACAAGTATATGCTTAAAAAGAATATGTAAACAGTGTAGTTTAGATGATCAGGGCGGTAAGAACTGATTTTCTTTTACAAATGTGTTATGTTTAAAAGCATTAAAGTAAACCGCCACATTACAATGTATTGCTCTTTCTTTATATTAATTTGAAACTTTTAAATGACACACACCCTTTCTAAACAAACCTTTGATAATGAAGGCAAATTGGAGGGTAATCATGAAGGGATGTGTACATTTAGTTGACAACAATCCATTGAATCAAATCATCGAGGAGTTTGTTATCAGATGGGATTACATAGTAATACTCGTGTATGAGATCTGTTCTCAGGTTATTATGGAATGGGCAATCAATGCAAAAATTAAATTCAGATTCCACAGTAGGTATAACACAAAATGGGCAAAGACGATCTTTATGGTCAAGTTTTAGTCTTCTACCATACTCTATCGTAAGATTATGGTTTGAACAGCGGAATTTGCATAACTCAGTGCAATATGCTTTAACGTTAATTATACTTATTTCTCTTAATTATGTAAAAAAAATTATTTAACCTACCGACGCAGTTACATAAAATCCATTGAAATAATTATGCACCGTAAAGTTGTTAACATGTCAATGAAAATATGAAACTCATAGATTGTTTTTAAAACTTATATATTATATATTCCACACAGAAACAGCTTTTTTTCCGATTTTGGATTTCATATCATGTACCCCTTTCAGAAATGACGAGTAAATACTAATTAGTTGGATTAAATTTCTGTAATCAATCACAACAACTTCCAAAGGCATTGTATTCCATACTATACTATATGATATGATGAAATTTGCTGTATTGTGTAGGTGGGAAATAAGGAGATGCCTATGCCTATAAAAGACTGAGAGTCATGGTGCCAGTTAAAATAACATTCATGGAATATTTTCTCCAAATGAAAATGTTTCATGTTTATCAATTTGGTAAATAAATCGATTATAAGATCTTTGAGAGCCTTTGAAAGCTTTAGATAATTCAGTGATAAGTATTAAGAAATGAATTTAACTACTATAATTAATTACTGATCCTTTAATGATATCTTTGGAAAAAAATCAAAGATTTGAAAAAAAACCCATTGACGTGCTAACGTCCCCTTTACGTCCTATATAGACATTTCAGGCATTGTAACTCAATCGAAATAAATGGGTCTTTAACCAGATAAATCGCACGATAAATTACCATTTGATGATTTTGCTGTCTATGAATGGTATGTGATATGAAATGTAACGTTTTAATGGGCTTGAACAAAAGATTAGAGGACATTTATTTTAAAAAAATACTAAAGCTATACAATTACAATCTCATAAGTGATAATATGCATGTTAATAGACAATAAATCACTAAACATCAAACTGCAAAATGCTTGAAGTTTTTGGTAACTATCAGAATGATTTTTTTATATTTTAAGTTTAACTTTGTAACTCTAATATATATATTCAGATAGAATCAAAGGCTCATTACTGTGAATTGCTTCATAGCATGATAAATATATCCAATAATGCCTGTTGAAATTATTAAAAATAGTTATCTATTAAATCTATAAATAGTTATATAATAGACTATTAACAAGAAATTTATATATATCAAATGTCATCTCAGTATGTACGCATTTTTGTATACATTTCAGTTTTATTCTGAATTTTGCAAAATTGAATATTTATGTGAACGTACATTGCTTCATAAACCAGTCACAAACCAGATCAAAACGTCTATACAAATGGACCGTCTGTGCAAAACATAAGCAAGATAGATATATGACAAAATATTAAATGAAATTAGAAAGCAGTTCGCCCTGTTATAGCTTAAAGTCAACGTACATGTATTTGTTTTGTGTACAAATTACGAAAATGGCTGTTGCGGGTGTGTTCAACGTTTTACTGACATATAACCAATAACATTACACATCAATCCAATTACCTCATGTCAGTGGAGGTGCTGATTCAACATCGAGATATGCGCACACAAAGTGTCGTAACAACAACCTTGAAGTCTCATTTCGTTTTTGCAGCATCGTTTAACTAATGTTTTTGTGATAAACAGGGCACCTGTTCCTCCCATTTACATTTTCAACTATCCAATGGTCATCGACCTGCATACACAGAGCCACATTGACTGAATAAAGGGTCAAATTGCATTGAAGATTACTTCCTTGCTTCACAAGAAATACGGAAGGAAGGAACTTTCAATCATTTTTATCATCTTGTCGACCTATTTTGCTTTTCTGGAAGCTACAAAACTTTCAACAGTATTGCTTATAATTTTTTCCTAAGAGGGCCTACGTAAATTAAGCAATTTCATATAAAAAAACTTTCGAGTACATGTAAGTTACATGTTGTTTTTAATATGTTCTTTTAGTTAAACTCTGATATTAGGGCTAAACCGTTAAATAATTATATGCTTTTTAGGCACTTCATTTCTGCTCTAAAACTTACAACCTAAATAAATATACTTTTTGTAAAAAGAGCTTAAAATTAAATGATATCCTGCACATTTAACTTTTCAGGACATGATTTAAACACATCTGTCTACTCCTATCTCAAGCTATCTAATTATTCTCTCTTGTAGTTACTAATCAGACATATTTGTTAAAATGTTACCTTTGACACACGCCCCCGTCCTTTTAAAACTGTACTGAGAGTGAACCTGAACTGATATAATTAAAATAAGTAAAATTTGCTGTTGTTGGTAACCAACTCCGTAACCAACTCCGATAAAAAAACTGTGATGGGAAGTAAATCCCTAAGTGATACATAAAACTCCACACAGGTAAACCAATCTATTTATTACTTGTTCACAAGGTAATATGTATCGTGTAGTCTGTAAGAAGGTGCCACTCTTGCTGCATGTTCATTGAGATTGCGAATCTTTAACTTCTTTATCGTGACTACTGTGCTGTTTTGTAACTTAGCATAAAGACTCAATTTCTGCAAATTTCATCATTGTTGTCATTTGTATATTTATATACGTCTCGAGACTAAAATGCTTGATGATTACAGTTACAATTTCAAAAGTTAAAGAAACTATCAACTATTTGAACATTGATGTCCCAATTACTTTGAATTAAATGCTGTCTTATCTTAAAGCAGTATGACGTTATTATCATTCTGACGTCAATATCACAGATGCTTACTCTATGAGCCAACATTCTATTAGAGCTTCCATGACTTCACTTTAACATGTTTAGATTAAATTTTATACGATTGATAGAGTTATGAAGTCAACAACAACAAAATTAAAATACTTTTAAATGAAAATCGTGCAATGTTTTTTAGTTTAGTGAATACACAAAGACAGATAATTCGTAGTGAGCCAAGTAGTTGTCGTTGTATATAATTCTATATTCATAAGGAGATTGACCTCCTTGTTGGGCCCAAAATAATGACATTATACCGTTTACAGTGACACTTTTTTTCATCAGTTTCTGTTGTGATATAAATGCAACATTTGGAGAAATCAATAACTCTTGACCACAAATAAACGGATTATCAATTCTTCCATATATACATTATGTAATTCTAAGGTTGATGTATCATACACCGACACTCGTAAGTTATTGTTATATTGCCAACAAGGGATTTGGGGATATACAGTATCATATAGCTTTATCATTTATAACAGAGATATACCTTTTGGATCTAAAAGAATTGATAAAGGTGATAAGGTTTATACTACTCAATACTTTTTCAACAAATGAAAATATGGAAAATGTTTAGAAATAAATTTTTAAAAAACGTCCTATTGCTCGTTTAAGTTGACAACTGTCAAACTGATAAATATTTCATGGGGTGCTAATTCTCTTTTGTGTGAAAGACATAAATATTTCACTGAAACAGGTACAAAGACTTATTGAACCTTACCTACTGAGTTACAGAAAATCTATTAAATTAAATCTGCACAATCATGTTAAGGTGTTCATAACATGGTATTAGTTTATTATACATTTATCATTATATATAAGCTAATATAAACACAATTAGTAGATGAACATACAGTGTTTCCGATTTCAGATTTAATTCGATACATCCCTTTAAGCAATAAAGAAAAATGTACTAATTATCTAAATTAAATTTCTATAAATAAACACAAAAACTGCCATAGGCGTATGATGATATTTGATGTAAAATATAAGTGGAAGGCCATTGTTCAAGATATGTACTACTTTTAGTCAAAACCTGTTTGTTTCCTTCGATACAAATTAAAACAGTAACAGGCAAATGGAGGATCTTGCTGAGTAGTGAGATATTAGACCCTCTGAAGATAATACAATTGCCTAATTTCGTAGATTCTTAAAACCTAAAAATGATTATTCAAATAATATAAATAATTAATTCAAACAATAAAATCACTTAAAGTAAGAACCACTTAAAGTGTTGCATTAAAGTGTTGAGATTATATTTTTAAATCTTAGAAATGCTTTCCCTACAACGAGCCTGTACTGAAAAGTAAACTAACGTTTTAGATTACTTTTTATGATTTTGAAAAAAAACATTTATTGAAAAAAGTGGTAATTTCTTGTTTACATGTAAACGTTTATTGCAGCTTCTTATGGTCTTGTATATCTCTCTCTCTACATCCTGTCAAACTATCAGCTACATGAAAATTGGGTCAGTTCATAATTTGATTTCAATGAATGAAGTGAATCAATTCTCCAACGCTTTGTTAATCTTTGCGTATTAGTTTTTTTTTCAAATTTTCACATCAGTTTTTAAAATAGAATATCAGTTCAGAACTATACAGTTCAACCATAAAGCTATTTAAGATATTGCATAAAGTAAACTGTATCAGCGATTGTATTGACAAGCCAATTCTATTAACCTCATGCCTTATCAATGCAACATCTTTGAACAAATAATAGAAAAGACAAATTTTCGAATTTATGCTTCTTGAGGATATATGTGATAGTTTGACTCCCCTGATCCCACAGAGTCTGTATAACTCTCAAAATTATTTTTAACAAATAGCTATGCGTAAATAACATGTTAGAGTTTTTTTTTATCAACACATGAAACCTCATGGCTTTATGAGAGTGAACACAATAAAGATAAAGAACAATAAAATTACAGACACCAGTAAGTAATCCCTACAGCTCCAATGCTAATTTTTTATGAAAAGACTGGCTGTAAATTGCAACCCAAAAAATATATGACGTTGCTTACAGCTTCAGTAAGGACATACTGTAGCTTCCCGGCATTGCTGTTCGCGACATTTTTTAAGTATAAAAGATAAAATATAAATATAACATAAAGGCTTATTTATGCAATGATATGATAACAGTTTCTGATAATTACAACAATCACAGATGCCCCGTCATATTAAGTCCTACGTAAACACCTCACACACTTTCAAATGTTATCCTTTTAAATTTTTAATCATGATCAATAAACTTATCAACTTCATGCCCTTATGAAACACTCGATTTAATTGTTGATAGAAGTTACCCATAGAACTAGATCAAATACCATGTCTTTCAATGGATGACATGATCGATTTATCTAGTACATGTGGTGTATCTACTTTTGTTTGAATTGAAAATTCTTTATACAATGCTTATAACACCATTTAATTCAAGAAAAAGGAAAGTCTGGTTTACCTACGTATTTCTTCAACAACCTTGTCATGTCCCCTTTTTGGTTCATTGATTCAAGACAACCAACAGGAAATTAATGTCTTATGGCCAGAGGGATATTGTCTTATTTAGGTAGATGAAGCAGTTTATAATGAGGTCAATACCGGTGCTTCTCCCATGTCTCAAAAGGTTGAAAGACTTATCGTACTCCAGTGATTCCTTGAAAAATTGAGTGTGGCAGCTGTTCACTTATAAAAAGGTTAATGTGATAGCATCTTCATTTTGATTTAAAAGACACTGTAGGATGTTCAGTTTCGGGCAAAGTTTTAGTTACGATAAACAAAAAAAATTTCCACAAAATCGAAATCATCCTTTAGATTGACATTAAGTGTAACTATTCACAAGGGAATAAGAACAACCAATCTACATTACATTTATAAAATAGAGTTTGGTAGATACATGTACATATTCATCAGAGGACTATTGATTCGGTTAAAATAAAAAATGTCAATTTGCCTTCACTTACTGACAATAAATCTTATTTCAACAAGGTCCTTTAGTACAGAAAGTGGTTAGATTGATATTGGTTTTTTTGGAAATAATAGCTGAGGCCATTCAAACGTCACGCCAATTATCACACGCGTTTAATTCATTTAATTATTGTTTAGTTACGAATAATTGATTGGTAAAATTAATGACTGAAATTAAGAAATATTCTGGTTTAAACGTGAATGATTAATAAGTAGATGTCGATGATGTCAACAAATACTAAGAATGATTTTGCAAAAACAAAACAATTCTCAAATGTTGTATGCAATAACATAAATGTCTCTTTGATTTACAGAGAACTTCAAAGAGCGCTTAACGTATGTATGTGTGTGGTTTTGAGTCTATGATACATCTATTATTATGAGTTACAAAGCCAAATTAGAGTTACAATTGATACTTTATATACAATTGCCTTCATTCAAAATCAGCCGTGTCAAATTAACACTTTCACTGCATCAAGAAGCAATCCAGATGAAACGTTCTACATAGACCTCTAACAGCCCACACCGAAATTAAGTTCGAACTCCAAACACTTAATTCTTTACATAGACAAATACTTAACACTATTTTCAGCGATGATTTTTAAATTTAAAAGGTTTTCTTTGTATCTCCCTAAGTAAGATGTTATTTGAGAGGTACTGTTTCTGGGCATCAGAAAAATAATCTTGTTATGCCGTGAGTACAATAAGGAGAGTATAGATATTTAAAGGTAAAGTGAAAATGAAAGCTACGATCTATCTCTTTATATCTTCACTGTGCATGAAAACTGAAACCGTTTTATGTTGTAGGTTGCAGGTACTGCTACTGTTTAAGGTTTCTATTTTATATATATAGCAAAAATACCACAAATTATTGTGAATACCTTGACAAAAGTAAGGGTTTGTGCACAAAATCATGTGAATGTAACATTTGTAAATCTAATGCCCCTAAGTTATAAAGCTCGTTTTTTATCTCCTATCTTTTTACATAAAACATACTTTGAGATTTATTTTTGTGAAACCTCGCCATTGAATCCTTGTTTATGGCTGCCATAGGCCAGTGCTTATAAAACATAAGTTCGTTTATCTCCTCTCTTCGGTCATTGAACTTAATGTTTAATTGTTATTTCTTGAGGTTTTAATTATTGCAAGGATATTTTTAACATTTGTCTTGTTCCAGTTTCAATGAAACAGACACGTTCCATCAAAATATCTCACATTTTATCAAAAACTTAAACATAACATATTAAAGTGTTTCTTTACATTGATTGGGAAATTATTAAATTGTAGCTGAGGGACTGAAACGAGTTCTATTATGACTTCAAAGGGAAATTTATCTGGCAGCATATTCCAGCTTAATCTCTAAATGACATCGAAACAGATTAAACATGCAAAGGCAAAGGATTTACTTCTTTAAGAAAAAATGAAAAGGCATAAATTATTACCAAAGTTGCTGACAAAAAGGTTTGTTCAATACTTTCTGAGTCAGTGAAACAGCATGTGATATTTTTGTTGATTCAAACAGGCTTCATTTGTGTTCTTTGAATTTGTATTGAAGAAATGTTTCAATTAATGAATGATTCCAAATCTCAGTCCATTAGTATTATCATCAAAAATGGTGAAAGACTCAAGTTATCAAATATCCAGATACTCTCGAACAGTTGGGTAAGACGCTGTACGGTGATGTTATTATAGAAATAACAGCTCAATATAGGCGTAACATCAGGTATTAATCCTTTATACCGTTATATATTATTCTTGTTCTATATGCTTAAGTTAAAAATCATAACTGACCAAGACGGAGTTATTTTTTTCAAAATTTAGCTTTGATAGTGTCTTCCTTACAATATTGTTGATTGGATTCGAATGAGACTCAAAGATTGAGGCTCAAAATGCAAATAATGTATGGGGGGAACCGAGTGTCAGTTCAGTCACATAAGACTTAAAACAGAATATTCACCGACAGAAAAATTATGGATAAAGTTATGATATTTATAAAATGCATTTTTTTCTAATATGTTTTAAAAATAAGTAATACATTATTCAAATCATGCATTACATATGCCAAAAAAGTCATGATAGTATTTACTTATCTTACATAATTACAATTTACATAATCTTAATGTGAATATCAGGCTTATGTCTCCATTTATATTATACTCTAAAAAATTCTTTATATAGATATGGGCAATGAATTAAGAAGATTAATTTCAGGTGGACAAATGATCATGCAATTCAACAAATTGAAATTCGTTTCTTGCTAAAAGATAATCCTACAATTCTGTGTGTTTGTCATTTGGAGATATTGTTCATATAATGAATCATTGAAACTAGTAAAATGCAGAAACAAAGCCTCTCGTCAAACAGCATAATTTATTTTGCGGCTATCAATTCTACTTATTTCAATTACATTGAATACTGACTTTTTTTGTCTTTGAAACATCAGTAACCAGTTAAAAGTAAAACAAATCTGTCGATTAACCTTTCATATGAATGTTGATGTTAATTACATTGTTTTCTTTTTGCAAGGGTTACTTTGATGACAAGATTTTAAAATAAAAATTGTATAACTGAAGAGGGTTATCATAACTCCAGACACTGAAACCTGAAACAAACACTTTGATACAAATTTAATCGTCATTAATCAAATATCAACATTTCTTATGGCGAAACTTAAAGCTGATGCCCTTTCATTAAAGATTAGTAGACTTAGTATAAGGTTAGTACACTGAATTTAATACAAACAGATTCGTCACTATTCCATTTTGCATATAAACCACTTTTTACATGATAAAGATTTGTTGATGCACTAAAGGTAAATGATATTTCTGAACCAAACTGGAATACTTTTTATTAACAAGCATTCAGGGACCAACGAACAGGTAACATATATATGATAGATAAAAAGAAAATAATAAGAGAATAATTTATGTCTCAAAAACAATATAATGTAAAATCTTCTGAGAATTGTAAAACCAAATTATCTTCATAATATATGAAAGTAAATTAACACACTTACAGAATACAAATATCAAGGAGAATTCATTGTTACAACACCAGAAAATAACATAAAAATATTGTTGATGACATTTAACAGTAAATACAAGGGAAAAGGATTTTCGGTAATAGTCTTCAGAAATATAATACAACTGCAATTTGTTTCAATAGGTTGCAAATTTCTTTAAAATGATTTAAAAACGTAACTTCAATCATTGTGATGTATGTCTTCAAAAATAAATTATAAAAGATTATTATTGTCAAAATCGTTATAACTCGGACAACATGGGTTTTTTTTAAATTGAAATTTTCTGTTTCAACAAAATACCTAAAAATTCCGTTTCAAAAGCAATGACTTTTATAAAGCTTATTTGTTAACATTCATATATTGTTAATCTAGCTCACATGTAAAAGAAACATAAGTGTTGTACATGTACCTTTTTTACATCATATAAATGGAATATACTAGATATATTCAATACCACTCAGGTCAGATAGACAAAAGTGAAAAAGCAACGACGTTAGATGAGAACTCTTATCACTTGCCAACGTGACCGTCAATACCTGGTGAGACCATATATACTTAGCATTGATTACTGCCCAACATCTCTTGTACATCGAGTAAATCAGACAATTCATCAGCAATTTTGTAATTCGATCAGATAATACAAACTCTTTTGAATCTCATCCTACGAGTGTTCAGTAGGATTCAGGTAAAGAAAGCGGGGTTGCTAGGAGAGAATACGGATATAAAAGAACATTATTCTTTTGGAAAATATATGAACATGTTTTTAAAACATATGCTCAAGAGTGACACATCTCAAATCTTTTCCAACCTTCGTAAAGGACAGGGTTACAGTACCAAGTCATGACAGTTAGCCTACTCCATGGTTTCTTTTCCAAACACAAAAAACACAAAACACTAAGGTTACCTTAAGTCACTAAGATAGCCTTAGTGCAATGTTAAAGGATGTCACTAAGATTAACCTTATAATTAGTGCAATGTTAAAGGTTGTCACTAAGGTTAACCTTAGTGCAATGTTGAATGATGTGTCTAAGGTTAGTGACATCCATTAACATTGCACTAAGGTTATTCTAGTGTTTAGATGGTTTGTGCAACAACACACTGGTCATTAACAGCTGAGAGTATTTGAACGATGTCAGTGTCTCGGCTAATATGTTCTTTAATTGTTCCAACAGTGTCCACGTCAGTTTGACTCACACTCAAGGATGGATTTTGCTAGTTTTGATGTGTAGTGTGTTGGTCTCATCATAGGGTGGTATCCCTTTGAGAGATTACTTTGAAGAAGGTTAGCTGGGGTCTATGATGCATTGACACTGCTAGATGCTTTGTAACGGAAACAATGAAGTACGTTTGCAAGTGACAATAACAATATTCAGCCTCCAAGCATTGCTGAATTCTCAAAGATGCAAAACCGTGTAGGCAAAAAATTACCTTGCTTTCCTAATAGTTTTGTTGATAAGATTTTTTCTCTCGTTCTGATATATCAGCAAAGCTTTATCCGAAAATCGTCTTCAGTACTCTGAAAACTCTGAATACAGTATCCTTATATACAGTTCAACAAGGTTTAAGGTTCTATTTCAACACAATGGAAAATCAATTTGGCTTTACATATTTTGACGAACAAGTCAGTCAAACACAAGTTTTGCACACAGACTGTTACATCTACAAGCTAATCCTGCAGCTGTAATCAATAATACCGCACTGTGGATGTGTCTGTTTGTTGAGGCACTAACCTAAGAATACGATCCAATTCTTGGAATAGGAAATGACTGAGACATACTTAGCATATCAAGAAAGGAATAATAATCTATCTGTGCTTGAATAATATATGAATGAACAAACACAGTAATGCAAGTAACCATATATATTTTGAAATAAACATGGTTGCATCATTCACCTATATAATGCATTAATCGCAAGATAATAGATTATATGATTTTTTAAATGTTCATGGTTTATGTGGATAAATATGAAATTACTTTATGTGACTTAAGAACCCCATAAACTCACATTTTTGGATACTACTTTGCTCATCATAAATCCCACACAGAAAATTAACATTTTCAAACTTCTGTTTCAAGTAATTATATTATATACATCTGTTCCACATTTGACAGCTTATTCAGACAACGTTCAGTAATTCCTAAAGCTCAACGTTTATGAAGAAATGATTTCGGATGTGAATCCCTTACCCCAAATTATCCTTTGGTCGAAAAGTTCAGTATCAATAACTTATCATTTCGAATCCCTCCCTGACTTTGCTGTGCAAGACATTTAATATATATAAATACGCGAACGAGTCGTTGTTGACCTTGGGACCTGTTGATTATAGAGCTGGCACTGCTCTTGTAAACAATTAAAGTCTTTCATCTATTGAAACAACTTTTGAAACTTAAAAATGTCCATTTCAAAATAATATAGTGACAGTTGCTGATACAGCTATCTAAGATGCTATGGCGTCTAAAATAAAGTAAGAAAATAAATACCTTAAACACTTTCAAACATTAAACTATCTTCATATCAACTTCGCCCACCAATGATTCGTTCTACTTAACGGTCTGTAGACATTACCTGTTATAACTGGTTCGAATAACATATTGTTCATTGGATGAAATAATCGATTTCTCTAGTAATTGAAGTGTATCTAAGTATTTAAATTCACATTTAGATTTGGACAGTACTTCTTAAATATAAATTCCTATAAACCGATGGAAAATGAAAAAGCAAGGTTGCTTTCACAAATTTCTTGAGCAACCTTCCATTGCTCCTTTTTTGGTTCATTAGTCTGAGACAATTAAGAGGAAATGAATGTCTTACGGCCAGAAGGAAATTGCCTTATTTACTGTGATGAAGCAAATTGTAGCGAGTCAATAACAGTGGTTTACCCACGTTTGCGACGGCTGAAAGACAAATAAGTGATGGTGTTGTTTCCTTTCATCCTCCTTTGATTCAGCGATAATTTTAGTGTTCACTTTATACAAATGCTGAACCTTACCACGCCCATAATGTTTTTGGGGAGGGGGAGGCGTAAATAAAATGATTTTTACAAAAAGATATCACAGTAACCACATTTGAACATCAGTATAAGCTCTCAAGAATTGATAGAACCGAATTCAGCAAAGCTTAGAAAATCCATTCCGCTAACTCAAGTTAATTGCAGTTTTTGCTTTATGTGCCACATCTCATTCTATGTCTATTGTAAACAGCTTGAGTAAATAGATGTTTAACGTTTCTATTGTTTAATGATGAGGAAAATGTGAACACAAAAACGTCTGTTTTATTAAGACACTTAACCTTAATAACTTCAGGTCAGGTTTGATAAATTGTTTCATGTGACCGCTTTCTTTCGGTTGCTATTCCCATGATATGTCGTCAAACCATAAGGCCAACCATTTTGACATCACAATGTCGCGTTACTGTCACATTAGACTAAGGCAAGTTTAAGATTTTTGGTCATGGGGTTTTCGATGTTTGTCAAAGATTTACACATAAGTTTATCTCGGTCTAAATTGACATAGTGAATAATGTAAGATTCAACCTTTATGAACTATTTGGTATCGCAAGAACTCTGTTTAGAAATAATATCAAGCCGGGAACTATCAATTGTTTTATCTTCCAATACCGCTTACATAAATCCTCAGAAGTAGAGTGAAAGTGTGAGTTCTTTAAATGCCAAAACCTACACTCATGTTACAAATTTCCGGGATTCATTTGTATTCAACTTCCGCAAATTTAAGAATTTAAAACCTCGGACTTACACAGTCAGTTTTAAACTAACTTTGCGGGTGTTTAATTAAAAATGAATCCAGGAAATGTTCCAAACACAAGTTTTAGCTTATAATTTGATACAATGTGCCTTTAGGGTAATGTCAGAATTGTTTCCGACAAGCTTCATTTCTGTCTGTTGTACATGTAATGAAGAAATACAACAATTAGAGATTGATACCGAAATCAAATTTTTAAGTATTTTGTAAAGAAATGGGAAAATTAAAGATGTCAATAAGTAATGAATTTAAACAGCAACACTGGCTCAGTATATCTAACTTTTTTTAAACTTCTTTATAGATTTGGGCTACACTTCTGTTATTAATCCTAAATGCTGTTATATATAATTTTAGTCCAACCGACAATGACAGAATTATTTTGTCAGAATTCAGCTTTGGTAATGTCTTCCTGAGAGAATCATTGATGGGATTCGAACGAGGCTTAAGAGTCCAGTTGCAGTCGCCACCACTGACTAGCAAAAACAGCTTTAATTCAGTCCATCGAGGAAGTCATCCTGCTAGAATTACCTCTGGCAAAGGCTTCATCTCAATATGCAAGTGAATATGGACACCCAATTTTTTCGGCAAGGGTTGGACTTTTTACATTTTTTTGGCTTTTTTTCTTCAAGCTGATTCCTCTTCCTCGTTTTTCCTGCTCGATCCCTGTGCACTGTAAGACTGTCTGGTAGTCCCGGAGAAATTATCAACTTGTTTTTTTGAGAAATTGATAAAAGTGCTTTTTACTAAATGTGGAAATGACTGTGCAAGAGACATTTTATTCTTTATTCTTAAAGATCTTGAAAAGAATTTTCAAAACTTTGGATCGAACTGGGCCTTTAATATTTCGTAGTGCGAGTCCATAGAAGGACTATCAAACTGTAAAGATTGTCTGCATTCAAGATAGCCGAATCTTGGAAAAATAAAAATGATAATTAACACACCAATAACGATAAGGATTCAGCCTGATGAGTATATGAAATGAATCATGGCTGAATCATTAAATGTAATTTCAAGGTTGATTATTCTTTTTATAAAACGGTTTACAGTAGATAAAAACAATGACTTTTCACTTTTCAAAGAAAATAATTCAAATTTATTAACTATCAAAATGCTCAAAAATGAAAACATAACAAACGTATTTTGCTAAAATAGAAAGCTACAATTTAATGTGTTTTTAAATTTGGTATATTACTAAAATAATGATTTTTTTCAGCATTGGCAAATTTGACAAAATGAAACCTGTCATCAAACAGCATAATTCAATAGTCTAAAACAAAAATAGTGTCTTTGTCAGATCCTTGGAACCAGTTAAACAATTAAGAAATGAATATAAACGTGATACGCTATAGTTTTTGTTTAAATTATGCATCTTGAAGACACGTGGCAAATTGTGATAAATTCGTGTGATAGTAATCAACTTCATTCACAGTGAGAAAACGAGGCAGGGGGGAATTATTTTGTAGAAGAAGCAATTAAGTTGTCAGAACTATATTGAATAAAGTATCATTTCAATAACTTATTCTGATGCTAAGGTCTTTACATGTATATTGTTTCTGACAAAGTTCAAATCACTCATGAATGTTAATCTAGCTGGTTTCTAAAGAGTAAACTTAAAGGTTAATCTAGATTTCCAATATCAGCGTTGATATTTGAAAATATCAATTTTGTTTCGAGATGAGATATAAACATGCTTACCAAAATTCATTTGATTTGTTTGTACCTAAAACTGATAAATGCTATTTCCATAACAAGCATTTACTGACCAAAGAGTAAGTAACATTTACATTACAAATAAAAAGAGTAAATTTAGAGAATACTTATTAACACAAAAACCAAAGTGAATTTCATGAATTCAAGTAACATAAAAACATTGTTGATGACATCTATCAGAAAATACAAGGACAAAGGATATTTGATGCTCGTCTTTAGTGAAAAAATACAACTGCAATTTGTTTAAACAAGGTTGCACATTTCTTTAACATAATTGAAAAACGTTCATTTAGGAAATGTGATATACGTCTATAGAATTAATGATATAGAATAAATAAATATAAAAATATATTTTCTGTAGAAAAAAAATGCAATTAATGATACATTTGAAAATATTGACATTTACGGCTTATGTGCAGTTATATATGTTGGTAATACAGATCACATGCAGAGGAAACGTCTTATATCATTTTACATCATGTAAATAGAATACACAAGATACATTGAAGACCGCCCAGGTGAGACAGACAAAAATTAAAACGCAGGGAAGTCTGCTGCAACAGAGGACGTCATCATATATGTCTAATTGTATTCGATATTAGGGTTCTGATCCCTTGCCAATGTTACTGTCACTACCTAGTACAGCTTCCACTAGGCTTGACTATTGCCCCACCTCTGTCCGTCGAAGGACTCACATGATTTCGGAAGTTTCTAGGGGTCATTCTTCAACCCACCAATGCAGATTTGCGAAGTTCATCAGCAGTTCTTGGAATTGATCTACAGGAAATTGTACTTTGCTTCTCAAAGAAGACGAAGACTTGTATCAATTAACAATAACGCAACTCTTTATGACTCTTAAGCGAATAACGTCGTGTTTGGCATTATTGTTGCTAAAGAACAGGATAATGTGATGGTCAGCGACATCTGAGATTGTTGGACTGGAGGCTTCTGATCAAAATATATTTTAATATATCTAATATCTATATCTAATTATGTCTAATATGTTCTTTGTTTCCACGGTGGCCAGGTCAATTTGACTCACACTCAGGAAAAGCTAGCTGGTTTTGACGTGGTCTGTTCTGATCTGTTCAGATGAAGGTAACATTTGGTGAGACCACTTTGAGCACGGTTGGTCTGTCATGCATTAACGCTGCTTGAGATGTTAAATTAATGTAATGAAATCAATGATAAAAATTTGCAAGAAACAGAAAAACTTATTCTGTTGTTTTTAGGAGAGATTATAGCATTATTCTTAATAATTACTATGTTGTGGACACGTTTTGTTCCAAATACCATAATTAAGCTTAATGTAGCTCACCTCAGCTCAGAAAAGGCAAGAAAGCCATCATTTTGTTCGTTACCACACTCGTCTGATGAGTATTACGTGAACACATGTTCCATGGTCATGTCATATATCTTGACATGTCTTCACAAAATGGGAAAATGATACAAAACGCAATTTCATATTTGTGTAGGGGTTATGTATGTGGTGCATTTAAACAGAACGTTAAAAACTAGTTCAATATGTTGATCAGCACTAAAATGCAATAGGAAATAGCAATGTTCTTGTTCCATTTAGAATGAGTGTGGAGTTTATCAATCGAGAAGAGATGTCATACAAATATGTATATATCACTATGAGTTCGTTAAAAATAATAATTGGATTGATATTTAATTACTCATGAACACTTATAAGCCATGACTTGATATTGAAGTTGAATACCGTTTTTAACATATCAACGTAAATGTGATAGTTCTAGTCAAAGAATTTTATATGGAAATTATATATACATGTAAGAAAGGAGAACTTATGTATGTTTCAAATATCATAAGGTAACAGTCTTGATGAATACAAAAAAAATATTCAAACGTTTTAAGAAAACGGATTTATAAAACTGTCGCATACTGACTCATGTATGACTTATCATACTTATTTCTTTTAGAGCATGTAAGAATTAAGATTTTTCTTAAAAGTGAGGTCAACTTTCTAAAAAAAAGTTTTATAGAGATATTGAACAAAATGTTTCAATACTTTCATAAAGGTTTTAGATGATTTTAATTTCTACTAATTTCTTCAAAATTTGAATGTTAAATTATCAATTCATTTTAAGGTAAATAGTGTTAGAAAATAACATCAATAAGCTATACTACATGCTGAAGACATTGCTGCATTCTCAAACAATCAAATACAAAGCACAGAAATGCCCTTGCTCTCCTTACAGTTTTGTTGATGATCATATTTTTTCTTATTCTTCTTTATCAGCAAATTTTTATCAGAAATCGCCTTGTTAATTTGAAGGACAAAACCTTGCAGCTACTTGTGTATAACCAGTCAGCTACTATTATAAAAAGAATAAGATGTTTCTGATGAAAGGAAGCCTGTTCAAGATATTTTGCTTAAGGCTCCTTACATAACGGCATTTCATTAGCTGAAGAAATTATTGACAATACACAGATAAATAACACGTTTTGAACAAATAGAACTTCGCTGATATTTACAAGGATGCTATGTTTTTCCTTGACAGCTAAACCAGAATTGTTATACTGAGAAAAATTAACCCCTTGGCATAGTTAATTTTACAACTGTTTAAAAAAGATGTGCTAGTTTATTGAAAAAGGTCGATGCAAAACTGGTCGAATGAGTCATCATGTAGATGTTGTGTTAGACATGGTTACAGAAATACTTTTAACAGAATTACCCATTTTATAAAGCCAAAACGACTAGGACACTAAGACGATTTAAGAAGAACAATGTATCAAATTTAAAAAGATTTGAGGTTTTATTTTGACCTAATCGAGAACCTATTCGTCTATACATATATTATCAATACGTCCGTCCTGTTTACTCTCAGACTAGAGTTTTGCAAACAGACTGTTTAAACCAAAGACTATTTCTAGCTGTAATACATTCTAAACATGAATAAAACCATAATACTGTCTATATGTCTATGTACTGAGGCAATAGCCTTAGAACACGATCCAGGAAATGATCCACGAAAATGAGTGTGGTATACTACACAGGTCTCTAATAACATATAATTTATTCATGATTGAATAAAATATAAATGAAGTAACACAGAAATCCAAAAACGTTTATTTTCTTTGATAATCATAAATTTACTTTGCATCTAAAATAATGGCATGATGCATTGGTATTGGTGTTTTCGACAGTAAGTACTTGGTTATCGACAGTGAATACTTGCTTATCGACAGTAAGTACTTGGTTATCGACAGTGAGTACTTGCTTATCGGCAGTGAGTACTTGCTTATCGACAGTGAGTACTTGCTTATCGGCAGTGAGTACTTGCCTATCGACAGTGAGTACTTGCTTATCGACAGTGAGTACTTGCTTATCGACAGTGAGTACTTGCGTATCCCCTATTGTTATATGTTTACATATTTTTTTCAAGGCAATTTCGTATATTGACTGCTGTGTCAACAAGTGTTTTCTTAAAATTCACGAAAATGGGATATAAGGATGCAGCATTCATCTTCATAATTACTATTATGTATACATATTATTCATTTAAAGGAAATCTCATAAAAAGGATGCGGCTTTGTAAATACTTACGTTGCCTTGTAGATATGTATGACAGTTGTGACTTTTGTCATTTTTGTCCTCACAGTCCACAGTAAATGTCTGTTTTCACGTTTAAAATCCCTGTTTTTGGCTTCAACGTATTTGTTATTTCTAAATGTTTTGCAAGTATGTTTTTTTCTAAAAGTACCATATGTTAACGAAGCGAGGTAAAACATAACAGCAAATGAAGGAGCTTGCAGCTTTGAGTCTATTTCATGTTTTGTAGTTTCAATTTAATTTGAAAATTGCTTTGCCTTAGGAAATTATGTGTCTTTTAAATTCTCTTTGATGAAATGAAAAGAAATGTAATTGAGCTTAAAACGGACTTTTTACCTACAAGAAGTTCATGTTTAAAAATATAAATAGAAATGTTCTCCAAAATTTACAACTTTCATGTATGTTATAGTCCCTCACTGATAAATACTTTTATTTTGCCATGAGTGAGTGCAAATCAACCGACACTTTATGAGCTCTTTGTTAAGTTTCCCAGCAAACATTGACTAAATACTTCACGCACTTAATGAAACACCTACATCCTGCTACCTCTGGGTTTTTGTATACACTCAAGGCCTTTCGAATAACGACATTCCTTTGCCTGAAATAAACTACTATGAATATCCATCTGTCAGCGCTGTGAGACAATTTCTAGATAAATGAGCCCACAGATCGACATACACTGACGTAGTAGCATGAACAGTTTGATTGTTTATCATAAATAACCCATAGAGGAGTATACCATACAATAAATAGGAAAATATCCTTGAGCTGTGAAGTTTACATTGAAAATAGTATATAATTGTTTTTGGCACGAAACATTAATCACAGAGCATATTTTATGCAGTATTTCCATACATTTAGATATTGTATAATAATATAATGATGTCATATCTCATTCGTAGATAATAAGTTGCAACTGCAAAGGTAAAATCAGATACGAAGAGAAGAAATAATTGGTGATCATATATCAGCACGAGTGGACTTGGAAATGAAGGATAAGATCCTTTCATTATGCACCATTACTGCTAAGCCATTATACTAATCATACATTGAAGGAATTATATTATTCGGGAAATAAAGAAAGCATTCTGGTAATCCTTGTCCCCAAGCGACAGAGAACGCTTAATCATCTTAAGAATATTGGAAATAGTTCAATAAGAAATCAAATCGTTCTGAAAAGGGAAAGTAACATAGATTTAAAGTAAGTTGAAAAGAGGAATTAGGTCCATTGGTGACGTTTCCCATGTTTATTGTCAACCACTAATTCTACAGCCCTTCGCTAAATTCCACAGACTTCTTGTTTCTGAAAATGTAAATCGGGAAACAAGTGGATGTCATATGGTAACTGGGAGACGCAGTGCAATTTAGAGGTAGCTTTGTAGAAAGAGAGTATTCAGGTAATCAACCTACTCAAAACAAGGCCTATTTCATCCGAACAGATGTGATTGTCTCACTATAACAAAAAGGTCGCTAAGTTTGACCCGGTAAGGCAGTTTCTCTTTTAAATACGTGTTAAGAGTAAAGGTTAAATAGGACATTTTTCTCCACATGAAATTTTCAACATTGGACTTCTTGAACGTCCTCTTTTAGAATCTCTGCAGTCATTATGCAAATGGTCACTTTAAGTCAAATGAGATTTTTAGTTAATACACTCCTTGAGGGATGTTGATAAAAGTAAGAAGTAATACTTTTCTCAAACTGTTTCTCTATTGCATTGATAAAAGAAAACAAATATTAATGGAAACTGATAAACACCTTGCACATAATAATTGATAATTGAGTCCATGCGTACATGAAAACAACATTAATTAATCCTGAAAACCATTGTTTCAACACCGTCATTCCATATGATGATAAAGTAATGAACACACCTGTTGAAAATAAGCATTTTTATAATACTTTTTAAAAACTCACAATTGCTTAAAATACCATTCTATTCCAAATGGGAACGTGTTCTTGATAAATGTTTTACTGAAAATTAACGGATGATTTTTAATATTATTCCAAGCAAATGTACAAAAAGTACTGAACTAAGGTGGTTACAAAACAGGATTAACCACAACATGTTAACGAAATGTCTACAGAATAAAATACCTAGATTTACCGCTTTGTTTCTTATGTAATAAAGAACTAGAAAATGCAGAACACTAGCCATGAAATAGTGATCAGATAGAATTGAACAGAGGTTTGTTAAATTGTGGTCAACATTGCACTTACGGTTAAGTTTTCCTTGAACACTAGTTTATTTCCCTGTATGAACTATATCGTACAGTTTACTGACTCAATGTATAAAATGAATGTCTGTAAAATCGAAATATGCAAAATAAATTTAGGCTAATTGAGGTTTTCCAACGTTCATAGGAGTTACTTTTGTTTCCATTTGTGAAAAAAATATAATTATACTTATAAAACATCTTCAAAAAATTTTCACACTATTTCAGTATTTTCCTTCAGGTATATCCATTGTTTAGAGTAATAATGTAACTATTTCAATATATCATTTTCCACCATTAAAACCTATAAAATCCCTGTCCTGGGTATGACCAAAATCTTGTTTGTATTCATTAGAAGACTCATATTTGGTAAACTTCTAAACCTTTACATACATAGTTCATAGGAGTTACTTTTGTTTCCATTTGTGAAAAAAAATTAATTATACTTATAAAACATCTTCAAACAATTTTCACACTATTTCAGTATTTTCCTTCAGGTATATCCATTGTTTAGAGTACTAATGTACCTATTTCAATATATCATTTTCCACCATTAAAACCTATAAAATCCCTCTCCTGGGTATGACCAAAATCTCGTTTGTATTTATTAGAAGACTCATATTTGGTAAACTTCTAAACCTTTACATACTTAGAACTTTGTTAAGATTTTCAATTTCCCCAGATACAAACCTCCCATTTATAAACTGAATTACATTTCTATCGTTTGAAAGATATCTTTTAAATAAAACAACATTGTGAACACGAACAGACAAAGAATAAATCAAGTCTGAAAGTTTTAATCGAATGAACGCATTTACATCACATTACAGACGTTAATCAAACAGCTCCAAGAATTTTCCAGACAACTTAATTTCAAAAGATAGATGATACAGTTACCTCAAAAGTCAGAAGCGTTATCTGTATACCAAGAAAGGTTAAGTACTCCATTATTAAAGTTTATTGCTAAGAGAAGAGTGAGTGAGTGCGTAAGTTGGGCTTTTTAACGCCGCTTTCAAGATTATTTCACTTATATCGCGGCTGCTAGTATTATTGCAGGGAGAAAGCCCGCAACACCATTGTGGCTATGGTGTTGCGGTGAAACCTGCAAGCATCGGCTGGAACCATGGGTGGTACTGCGGTGAATTTCAGTGTAGCATTGCATCCAAACCTGACTGCGTGTAGAACAGTTCTCTACTGCAGACAAAGTTGCCGAGCCCCTGGCGGGATTCGAACCACGGACCTCTTGATCCGAAGCCGAACGCGCTAACCACCACCAACGATATGAGCGTCCATTTGTATTATATGGTATCTTGCAAGCTACTGGTTCGAAGAAGTTTATCAACCATTATCCAACCTCCAATAGTTTATTCACGGGTTGCCAATATCAATTTAGGAAGTTTGGCATATCTAACCAATAAACATAATCTTGCCTTATATTCTTTTTACATCTTGTTTAGATTTGGGTGCAAAATGATAATTCTGTTTTTATTTCTCCTACTTCTCTTACAGTGGGACAACAAACGATATTAGCGTCCATTTGCATTATATTGTATCTTGCAAGAATGAACCTGATCTACTGGTTCGAAGAAGTTTATCAACTAATATCCAATCTCCAATAGGTTATTCACGGGTTGCCAATATATTGTGGAAAAACTTTAAATATGTAAAAAAAACTGACAATATCGTGTTATTTGAAGGCAAACGATTTCTGAATGAAATAGTTCAAATTTACTTTGTTTTAAATTTGAAATGGTCCTCAATGTCTTGGCTTGCTGGCTCGTCTCTTAGTCAAACTAATGGAGGCTTATTTGACAATATCCTATCCCTATATCAAACTAATGGAGGCTTATTTGACAATATCCTATCCCTATATAACTGATAAAGAAAGTAAAGAGGACCACTTACATAAGACTATATACATGCACTACTTTCAGATAAATTGCCAATGGCGGAAGGGATCTTAACATAATTACTCACATGTAATGTCAAAGGGTATTATGTTTTACAATTACACATGATAAATTACACAAATGGTCAAATAGCGAATTTTACTTGAACTATGCTATACTTTCAAATATGTTTTTTTCGTTTCACAGCCATTGAACACCAAAATTAATTCATCAGTCTGCACATCAATAGAAATACAATGAGGAGAATAGGAGAAACATTTCGTACATCTCTGTTTGTTGCAAGGTTCGGGCAATCTCAAGATTCTTGTTTCCGGCGGAGACGTTACGTCCGAGAGTCATTTGCTTAATTATCTGCAAATTGTTTGAGAAAGTAAGACTAACATAGCAGACATGAGAGGAGCAATTCACGCCTAAATAAAATGGATTAACACAAGAACTTGCCCTAAATATATCTTTAAAAGTTCACGCAGCTTTAGGCTGAATTTCTGCCCAATCGTTTCTAAAAAATGACTCACTCACTCGTTATTGGATCAATAATAATAAGTTATGATCAGCAGCAAACATACATTATCATACCTCATGTAAGAATGCCGATCTCTGATTGGTCCACGTGACCCTAAACAAATATCCATATTCACCGCCGCCGAGGGATGATAAATCCCTTATACCCCGCTACATGAGTAAAGCGTGCTTCCACGTCAATCAATCAAAGTCACGTGATCAGGTCATAGGTGCTGTACATTTCTGTTTGTCTTTTTACTAATAGAGCATATTTGCTCATTTTAATCCATTCATGTAACAAGTTTATGTATTCTAAACTCATGTCACAAGACTCTATTTTGAGTTTTCACATTTGATGTCATCTAAAACAGTTTTTCGAATATCGTCAATTAAAACTGATACGTAAAATTATTGTAATTACAAAAACACAGTGGAATCTTCGGAAATACTGCTTTGATTATGTTCTGTTTGTCAATGATAAAATTTGTTTCGATTTTAATGTCATTTCTAATATATATATATATATATATATATATATATATTTGAAAATAAAATACTTCAGACGACACTTGCTGTAGATATCATTTTAATGATGACTGGATGCGTCGCATTTCGACTTGATAACAAGTCTTTTCAACAGTGTGGAGTTTTCTCAACATGGCAAATATATAGGTACGCATGCTTAACAATGTAATAATGTACAATAGACTTTGATTGATTAGCAAGTGACAAGTGGTAACCTCGATTAGCTAACAATGCGCTATTTATGAGGGATTAAGATTTGAGTTATTGTAATAGCCTCTTCCTGGTCGGTCCCAGTCCATCAATTGATCTGTTGTTTTCAATTGCACAGTTGACACTACTTGTATACATGTAATTTCTAGGAGTATATGTTTTAGTGTTCTTCGATGAATATCTTTTTATAAAGTTAAATTTACTCCAAAAGCTTTTTGAAAGGGTATTTTGAGATGATGTGGATGAATTGCCATTACTTCTCCCTTCCGATTGCGATACAGTAGAGTCTTCTCTCACACTTGATAAGGTTGTGTTGGATATATATATGAAAAAAGTTCACAATCTTGAAATTGATGTTCATCCATTAAAATGGATTGTTTTTACTTCTAACTTCATATTTTTATATATATATATATATATGTAATATATGTAATAAAAATGATGTAATCATGTATGAACTAATGTTCATTTGGGAAAATTTGAAAAAAATAATGTATCCAAAAATTTGCTTTTGCCACTTTAAAACGATGTATTAATTTATAGAAATATCTAACAATAACATTTCAGAAATATTTGACCCCTCTATCTTTATCTCATCATCCTATTGGTAACTGTTGGAATAAATAGAGGATGTTTGACATGAATGATAGTTATAGTTGCCTAAATGCTAATGTTGTGACACTAATAATTAGATCATGTACCTCAATTATGATATTTCACTTAAATTAATTAAATAGATTTCAATGCAATGAGCTTGTGAACAGTGTGGAGTTTTCTCAACATGGCAAATATATAGGTACGCATGCTTAACAATGTAATAATGTACAATAGACTTTGATTGATTAGCAAGTGACAAGTGGTAACCTCGATTAGCTAACAATGCGCTATTTATGAGGGATTAAGATTTGAGTTATTGTAATAGCCTCTTCCTGGTCGGTCCCAGTCCATCAATTGATCTGTTGTTTTCAATTGCACAGTTGACACTACTTGTATACATGTAATTTCTAGGAGTATATGTTTTAGTGTTCTTCGATGAATATCTTTTTATAAAGTTAAATTTACTCCAAAAGCTTTTTGAAAGGGTATTTTGAGATGATGTGGATGAATTGCCATTACTTCTCCCTTCCGATTGCGATACAGTAGAGTCTTCTCTCACACTTGATAAGGTTGTGTTGGATATATATATGAAAAAAGTTCACAATCTTGAAATTGATGTTCATCCATTAAAATGGATTGTTTTTACTTCTAACTTCATATTTTTATATATATATATATATATATATATATATATATATATATATATATATGTAATATATGTAATAAAAATGATGTAATCATGTATGAACTAATGTTCATTTGGGAAAATTTGAAAAAAATAATGTATCCAAAAATTTGCTTTTGCCACTTTAAAACGATGTATTAATTTATAGAAATATCTAACAATAACATTTCAGAAATATTTGACCCCTCTATCTTTATCTCATCATCCTATTGGTAACTGTTGGAATAAATAGAGGATGTTTGACATGAATGATAGTTATAGTTGCCTAAATGCTAATGTTGTGACACTAATAATTAGATCATGTACCTCAATTATGATATTTCACTTAAATTAATTAAATAGATTTCAATGCAATGAGCTTGTGGTTGATATATCGTACGATATGATAAAAATGATACAATATAATTCGATACTCATCATGTAGAATTATTGGAGGCCAGAAGCAAATTATACATATCATGAAAACGGTTGAAATACATTTCTTCATCTAAAAGGGTTGTAGTCAAAATAGCATGAAATCATAAGCAAATGGGTTTTTTTCTGTTAAAAATATTGTTTAAATAAGATTTATCAATCTCTTAAATGTATTTACCCTAACAGGAGAATTTTTCGTTACAGATGTATACTATATCTAAGAATAGAAACATACTTTCGAGGACTCTTCTTGTAAAAAATAAGCAAATAAGATATTGTTGAAATACTTTTATGAACTTTTTAAAGTTACTGAACCCCATTATAAGCCTTTCAGTCAAGTATATTACGGCATACTGTAATCAAAATCTCAGATTATGACAAAACTGATAGATACCGTCCAACGTTACAAGTTAAAAAATCAGTTTTACTTTTCTTTGAATATGAAGGAAATGAAATTAATTCCCCCTTACTTTCATTCGGCAAGTTTCCAAGAAAAGTTCAAGAGAAATACTTCAGTTAAGTTTGAGATCATCACTTTTTCCTGGATCAATGTTCTTTTTAAAAGTTTTGAGTTAAGAGATCAATAAAACTTATGTAAGGCAATACATTTGTCAAAGCCATGTTTTTATGATATACACCTTCGGCAGAGAAAACTATTTCAAAATATTAAAATGAGACGTACTTGTATGAAATGAAGATATATAATGGAAGCATGTCACATATTGTTAGACACCATCTATTTAGTGAAAAGTGGTTAACAAAATCTGTAATGTATTTACGACTTTTAATTAAAAATGTCCGTGGAATAAGAATGATGTAACAAGCCACTACTTCCAAATTATCTATAAACAAGGAATGAATTATTTTCTGAAACTGTTGAGTAATTATTGCAACCATGTGCAGAGTAGTTTTCGAGATGTCACAGTCCAAAATACTGGAAACATTAGTGATGTTGAAAAGCGTGCAGTCATCAAGTATTTGTTCAGGAAAGGAATGTCTGCACAGGATTTCCATGGTCGAGGTCGATACGTTTGGCGATGACTCCCTTGCATTCTCAATAGTGGCCGACAGTTCAAGTTGATACTTATTACAACATATGAGCAAGCTCTCTGCAAGATGGGTGCCAAAAATATTAACTGGTGACCAGTAACAGAATTGCATGGACATTTCAAATGATAATTGACTCAGGATGAAACGTGGGTACGTCACTGTGACCCTGAGACCAAAGCAATCAGTGGAAGCATGCCAGTTCCTCACCCTCAAAATAAGTTTAAGCAGGTTCCACCTACTGGAAAGGTGATATCCTCGCTTCTTTTAGATAGACACAAAGATAGATTATTTAGAGAAGGGCCAAACAATCCACGGTACATGTTCTGCAAAATAATTGAGGCAAATAAGGGCGGCCATCAAAGCCAAGCGGCGAGGGAAGCTCAGTGCAGGAGTACTGCTTCTTCAAGAAAACGCTCTTGTTCACACAGCTCATGTTGCTTTGAAGTCCTTCCACATCCACCCTTCTCCCCAGATTTAGCAAAATCAGACTTCTTCCTCTTCCCCAATCAGAAGTACGATTCTTTTGCTTATAACAACAGCCTGATTCCTGCCATGGAGAGATTTCATGAGACCCAGGATGCGAAGTGCTACAAGAATGGTATAATAATGCTGGAACATCGCTGGTTCAAAAGTACTACTGTCAGTGGAAATTATGTTGAAAAATCAAACGCTAGAAAGTGATACGACACTCGTGCCTAACATCAGCATATCCCTCGCTCTCGCTCTGGACACTCGTGTCGTAAACATTGTATGTCATTGTCACTCATATGTTATCCTCTATATATTTCTCAATTTTAACTTAAGGCTATTATACTATTTATTTAAAAATAGATTCAATGTCATAGGGCACGAAGTCCTTTATGAAAATTTAATACATTACATTAACTAATTCGCTAATATGTACATGTGTAAAATTCTTTACATTATTTGACTAGAAGTTAATGGTACTTATTATGGAATATGTCAAAGGGATTTGTTTCTCAAGCAGCGAAGAAATTTACCACATCTCCTGAGAGCATATTAAATTTACAAATGTAATACAAATGCAGTAAGTGGAAATTCTATTACAAAAGTTCATCGACGTTATTAGATAAGTTATCAGTGTTGGAGAAGAACTTAATTCGTATAATTGTTAAAACGAAAAGCTTCCTCTTTTAAAAAAAAAATAATGCTGCAATGAGTATTTTTAACTAAGTTTGTGATCTTCTTTTGGGAATATATACCATTTACGAGTTTTAAATCGGATTTTATTTCACAAATGTATTCAGATATGTTTCAGTGGTCTTGTTCTCTTGAAATGTTTTACAAATACATTCATTTAAAACTAAAATATGTTTATCAAATTAGGTAAAATATATTGAAATTTTATCATTTTGATTTCATATGGGGTATAATTGAATTATTTTGGTAGCTGATACATTTTCCCTAAAAATACTGTAAAAATGAATCTACTTCATTTGTTTATTTGTTATTTGGTAAGCTGTAAGCATATAAGAACAATGTTACTTGTAACTTGTTAGAGGAGTTCATGTTTGATTCCGTTTCTTATGATATTACAAAGTATAATTTGAAGAAGAGTACAAATTTAATGATTTATTTTGGATTTGTTTGTTGTTTCAATATAGTCAAATTGTCCTATATTAATCTCTTTATAACATCCAGGAATCACCTAACAATTGAAATTTATAATCAGTTAGAACAATGCTGCAAATTATGCTATTTGTGACTGATTTTATTTACATGTATTATGCACACCATGAAAGAAAAAAAAATTGACACATTTTGATTCAATTTGTGGTGTTTCCTTAGCTGAAATTTTTCATCCAGTTTGTATTTCAATATGTTACTGCTAAGAAAATTTCTGGGAGCCAGGGAAAGAGCTGGCATTACAATATAAGTTAGTGTTAGGAATGAATGAATGAATGAATTGGAGTTTAACGTGTTTTGAACAGTATTTCAGTTAATAAACACGTGGATGACAAGCATCCAAAAGAGAGTGGACAGGTCAGGGAAAGAGGGAGCGACAGGATGAGAGGAAAGACGGAAAGAAAGGCATGGTGAGAGATAGAAATCAGGTTTTAGAAGGACTCAAATTTGGTCTGGCTTCTACCCGTCGACCTGTCCACCGTGGGTTCCCCTACCAGGAGCATAATAGCTCCAGCTGGAATATCTCTCAGGGTCTCTGAAGCACGCAAACCACCACACCACGATAAGGTAATGAGTCCAGTGGTGGCGTTAGGAACTTATGACGGAGCTTTCTCTGTGGAAATTATATGTAATCTCAATAAAGGTGAGGTGAGTTGGTGTTTAACGCCGCTTTCAAGATTATTTCACTGATATCGCGGCTGCTAGTATTATTGCAGGGAGAAAACCCGCAACACCATTGTGACTATGCATTGCGTTGAAACCTGCGAGCATCGGCTGGAACTAGTGAACCATGGGTGGTACTGCGCTGAATTTCAGTGCAGCATTGAATCCAAACCTGACTGCGTGTAGAACAGTTCTCTACTGCAGACAAAGTTTCCGAGCCCCTGACGGGATTCGAACCACACCTAAAAAGAGAGTCATTTTCATAAGCACCTTTCAAATATTTGTTTCGACTAACCAAACATTTGACATACATGTATGACTCAAAGTGCTATATGGTGTGCTCAGATTAAAAAGAAGCGAGTAAAGAGGTCACAATATGTGGTCACAGAAACCATTTGTTTCAAAAATGTCCTTCAACAACAATTCATGTTTATTATTTACAGACTATCATGTAATTAATCATTACAACCCCATCAAACTAAAACAGCAGAGAAAAAACACTATCATTTTATTGTTTTTGTACACAGTTACTAACAGTTATCATTCAATATATGCATATGACTGAAAATACAATGTAGATAGACATTTACCATAAATGAGAGTGACCTTTATATCAGTTTATGACTAAGCTAATATTCCAGCAATATTTATGCTTTATTCTAAGACTGTATAGCAATACATTGTCAATGCTTTATTGCACTTATACGGTATCTCATTAAGCTTCGCAATTCTTAGCCCAGAAAGTGTTGGTATAAGATGATTGATTATCATAGGGTTTCATGACTAGAGTCACTTCTGAGGGGAGAAAGTGGTCACTTTTAAGAATAAAGAATACGCATTTTAAACTCCATAGCAACCTCTCTTAGCCTTGAAGGTCTTGTGAGAATATTTCAGAGATAGGAAAATATCCTTGAACTATGAAGTTGGCATCTATTTGTGACTCTTGCATTGAAAAAAGTATGTTACTTATTTTGGCATGGGCAAATGAACATTTTTTAGAAACATAAAGCACAGAGATAAGAAGTGTTTATTTTTGGCAACATTTCAATACATTTAGATATATATAGTATGTTAAATGTAGCACTTTGACATACCAGAAGGGTAACAGAACACATGTACAGACAACTCCTTATATCCTAGTAAATAATAACAAAAATATATAGCTTTACATGACGCTTTTTTCATTCCCAGATAATAAGTTCCAAAGGTAAAATCCGACATGAAGAGAGGAAATAAGTTCGTGATCATAGATTGACAGGAGTAAACTTCTGGGCCTAGATTTTCGAAGCTCGCTTAGTGCTAAGATAGTCATAAGCCAATATTAATGTATGTTACTTACGACTATCTTAGTGCTAAGAGAGCTTCAAAAATCTAGGCCCTGGATATTAAAGGATAAAAGGTCCGTTAGTTATGCAGGATAACTGCTAAGCCATTTACTTGCTTTGTCGGGTTTTTTCTTGAACGTAATCATGCATAGAAGAACTATGTATTATTCAGAAATAACGTAAGCTTTTTCGTAATCCTTGTCTCCAAGCAACAGGGAACGTTTGATCATCGAAATAAAATTGTAAATAGTTCTATTAAGAAATTAAATCTCTCTGATGAAAGAAAGAAAAAAACTGAAAGTAAGTTGAATAGAGGAATTAGGTCCGCTGGTGCGTTTTCAATGTTTAATGTCAACAAACAATTCTACAAATCGCAGCATTATTCACAGCAAATTCCGCAGCCCGTAGCGCAAATATATATCTGATTCCTTAGTTCTGGTACCTAAAATGTAAATCAGGAATAAATGCATGTCAGTAAATGTTCCAATATATATTGGAATTGGGGGAAGCAGAAGGTGCAATTTAGAGGCAGCTTTGTAGGAGGACAATGTCTAGGTAATCAACCTACTCCAAATGAGTCTCTATATCACGCGAACAGATGTAATTTGTCTCAGCATAACTAAAGGTCAGCAAGTTTGACCCAGTAAGGCTAGTCTTTTCAAATAGGTGTGAGAAGTAAAGGGTTAGTAGGGTAAAGATCTGATTTGCATATTGATAGAAAATGCGAAACTTAGTTTCAAAGTACATTCTCAGAACGTATGGTACGTGAATTACAGTTTTCTACTTGATCAGTTTCACAGCAGAAGAAGTGCTTCTGCAGGCCTACGTGATAATAATAGATAGAGAAAACTACAGGAATGGTAATGTGATAACATTTTTATCCAACGAGATAATGAAATGTGGTATCAGACTAACGGAAGTGAATCTGATACCTAATTCCATTCACGAGTTGCATGAAATCGTTATCACATAATCATGAGTTTAGTATCTTATTTATTACTCAACCCAACGTATCATTTTTTAAACAAATTAATCGTCAAAACAACAGTCAGCTGATCAGCTGAATATCAATCAGTCAAACACAGAAGAAAATAGTTTGTTAATTGTTGGGTGACTCGCCTAAAAAGATGTAACTAACATGGTGAAAAAGTATTTGATGTTTTAAGAAATTCCTTGATATAACAAACGCTAACACGTAACGGAAATTGTCAACACATTGTGCACTCGATACGTGACGTCATCGGAATGTGTCCTTTTTTTAGGTCAGTTCAGTCAGTTTTACAAAGTTGGAGGATTGGTTGATAACATTGACATGAATAACAGAATTGTTTCTAGGACCCGTAAAAATGAGGCAGGATTTAATGCTATGGAGATCAAAAACATTATGACAAAGTTCTTTCACGTATATTCACGCCTCGTTGCAAAATCTGACAGTCGCCATTTTCTAACTTACAAGTCACGTGATTGGACGATGTCATTTGACGTTCGAAAGTAGTTCCGTTTGTTTGCACAAGATGGTATTACACATGTCTGTTGATCTGAGGCTTTTTAAAGCCATACAGGTATTGAATGACTTTTTATATTTGTGACATGGAATATCAAGAATTTTAAGAAATTATAGGATAGTTCAAAGAAACACATTTGCATAAGTTATACTGTTTCACTGGAAGTAACTTCTAGCAAGTTCATAATTGATTTTGGGGAAAGACAAATTATAAGTAAAATTAAAATCTGGTCAAAGGTTCATTAAAATACTTAACATAGAACAGATAATCTGTAACTACTCTCAAGTACTTTTTTGTTATAGTTCTTAACAAAATGTCAATATTATGTTTATTGTCTATTTCATCGACTATCTTGTCTCGATAACAAAGTAGCTACGTAACGAATGACCATAGCAAATAATAAATCAAAATATGATTATTAATATGAGAAAAAGTGTAAAGTAAGAAATTAAAGATATAACAAAAAATTGCCAATAAGATTTTAGGTTCAAAAGTACTTATACCGTTTTATATTAAATGGGAGATATGTGCTTTGAATCCTATTAGGAGCTGCTAATATTATCTACAATGGAAAACCATCCGCTATGAGAGTTTCGGTGCGATACAACAGTTAATTTCAGTAATTTCAGAATGAAATACTAGCCATCAGAACAGTGAATCACACGTACATTTCGATCGAGTCATAAACCCCCCAAATCACTTCACCTTCCGCTAATCATGCAGATGCTGAGGCTAATAGAGCGTTGTCATGGTATTATGCTGGTCGTATTTTCCTCATATAGTAGTTTTCACTGAATATTGTAATTTCTACTAACTCCAGAGGATAGACATGAAAATGATGTTCGCACTAGCCAAAAGGGGATAGCTGACAATATCTGTACATATAAATAGGATTGATTGATGATTTCAGGGTATGAAGAGGAGATCAACATCCTTCATCCCTTTTAACCTTTGGTCTGAATCACTTGGTGTTGATCCCCTACAATCAATCTTATTTTTGTGCAGTCTAATTTATACTTGTCCTCATTTGACCTCTAAAATAGCACGTAAAGGTGTGTAGTGCAACCATTTTTATAAGACCGTTCGTTCAGACCGCAGGATTCCCTGTTATGCAATTGGACGCTGGTATCGTTGTTTCCCCAACTGTAAGAATACTAGGAGTAATACAAATGAACATTCATTTACTCTGCTATTCAACTAATCTCACTGAGATGTTCATTCTCTGTTCTGGAACATTAAAGAGCCACTCTGTGAGTTGTTGGAGTCATATATGTCAAACTAAATCAATGGTGTCATTTGATCGCGAAGTATCGACTGTTTCCAAAAAGACACATTTTGAAGCTTATTGGGTTTTTAACAGTGACAATATGAAGGTTGAAACATCGCAATTATGATCGAAAACCGGACAGTGGCGCGCGTCAAATAGTCAAACGTAATTTTGAAGACTTATCTAAAACAACCAGGAGGGGAGTTAGGATAGTGTTTGTTAGGTGATATAACCAGTATCCATGTATATTGGACGTGATATCTTCACCTCTGTGAATTGATAAGGCTGTTTTTAGATTTTCATGGAAAACCAGTATTTGACATATATATGCCATTTGGAAATGAATTGTTCAGATGTTTTGATTTTATATGACCACATATGACATTTAGGTTCGTATCAAAGGTAAAAAAATGTTATGAAAATCACGGAGTGCGTCTTTTATTAAGGTTAACCTTTTCTTGGTAATCAGATAACGCATCTGACTTCGAAGGTTTTTGAATCATGGAGCTTTTATAATTAAGTCATCTGAAGTGGTTTTATGAACGTCCTAAATGTGATAAAACATATTATTGATATTAAGATTTGAAATGAAGCCTGAAATATTTTTAGTTATTTCATATGTATCTTGTAACTGATAAAAATGTAATTCCGTTTATGAACTGGATGTTTGTACCTGTGAACAATTTCGAAATGCACAAAGGTTAATATCTTCTACAAATTACATGACTTTTCGTATATACCAACATGATCTTGATGTCCATGAAAGTCCTTTTAAATGTTTTTTAATGTGGAATATTATATATTGAACTAGTTACGTTATTACCACATTTACATTACTACGCACATACTTAAAGGCAAGTTCTGAGAGATGTTATTTGGATGTTATAACATGCTTATTGCTCAATACACATGGAAATAGACTTAAATCTAAAATCAATTATCCATTATTAAACTCAAGGTGTACATTCATTCTCATTAATATTGTTTTTGTATTTTGCTTTCAGCATTGCAGAACGTAGAGGAAATGGAGAAACAGTTGGAGAAAAGTATTTACATCTTATAATTATTCAACCGCACTCCAAGACCTTGCACATGGAAATCAAATAAAACCACGTCACTTTTCTTAGCATAACAGGCAAATCGTCTGCATGTACTTCTATATTGACTTATGATTAGCACGCCTGCACTTAATTGAGTAACTGTCCGCAATCCATGTTAATGCTTTATCAGGAATAAAACACATCTCATTCGCTGTCACATATCATGCAAGGATTTCAGATTATGCCAGACATCACTCGATCGAAAACATGTTTTGATGTGGGTAATCAAACCAAGAACTTTTATATACATATTGTCTATTAAATTAGCCAGGTGACATAGGGTTTAACGCCGCTGTCAAGAGTATTTCACTTATGTCGCGGCTGCTTGTATGATTGCAGGGAGAAACCCCACAACACAATTGTGTCTATGTAATGTGGTGAAACCTGCGAGCATCGGCTGGAACTAGCGAACCATGGGTGCCACTGCACTGAAATCTAGTGAACCATAGCATCAAAACCTGACTGCGTGTAGAACAGTTCTCTACTGCAGACAAAGTTGCCGAGCCCCTGGCGGGATTGGAATCATGGACCTCTAGATCCGAAGCCGAACGCGCTAACCACTACGCTATAGCGACATGTTATGGATATAAACGGTAATAGTCGAAAGATTCATCAGAAAATTAGGACGTAGTAACATGTCTACATACACTCTTCAAACTTAAACAGGAGATAAAATCTTCTATTACATTGCATAAACAATCCTTTGTTTTGCTTTTGAACTGTTTTCATTCTTCTTGACTTTTCCAGACCTCCAATGTCCAATCTCGGTGTCAGTTGCATAAAAAGTTAAAGTGCTGCCAATATTATTTCAATGCATATTCAACACAATGGACTAAGTTGATATATATTTATATATTTGTTTTTTCATACTTCAACAGTAGGAAGTGAGCAAGGCTTGGTATTTCAATTTACTACTAACTGTTAATTTGGTACATGCACAGCCGATTTCTGATTCAAACTATCACTTCCTAATCAAGTGTGTAAATGTCTCCAATATTCAGTTGAGTTCTGTTTGATATAGAGTCTATTGTCGACATGATATTCAAGCACATTGGTTGCTTTTGAAAATCTACTCCAGAAGGCGACATCGTTTCTAGGTCTAATAACATAGCTGTATATTTAATCATTGTATGGCACTGCGCTTTCACTGATTAGTACATATCGGTGCCTATAGGTCGATACAACAGCAAGAAGGTGTTTGCTCAAGGTTATACCACAATCTATACAAGAAGGCTTGATTGGGAGCTAGTGTCATGGATACACACTGCGCATAGTTAGTTGTTAATCTTTGTGTCTTATTGGATGTGACGTTCAGGAAGTCAGAATGTCGCGACAATGTTCTTGCCGAGTCGTACATGTATCCCTAAACATCTGCCAGTTTGATTTACAAATGATTGATAATATTTTTAAAAATAATAAAATACATTGATAAAATAATTACAAATCAACATTCTCAATTTTACCTCCATGACCCAAAAACAAGTTTCATTATTGAGGGGAATTGTTTGTTGATTTCATCATTAGGCGCCCGCGTGTCCGACAGTGTTAAAGGTTGCAAAACATCCTTATGTATTGCCTTTGTGCACGATAGTCATCTCCCTCGCTCATATCTTATCTCCTAGGTGCCTGTCAGCTCTTGTACATATAAAGCAAATCAAAGATCCTGCAATACCTCTGTTGTGCCATTAATGGCGATATTACATACCTCAAGATTGATCAATGACTTACAGGTCTAAAGCGTTTCCGAGATGTATCAAACCAATTGAATTGAAGGTAAAAGCCTGGAATTGAGCTTTTGCATAATTCCGATTTGAAATATGATGAGATAAACAAAAGGTATTTTATGATACTCATCAGTAATAAGTTTGAAATAGCAAAGTATTGTTATATTAAGATAACGGCTGTATTCAAATTTAACATTAAACCCTCAGCGATTAATGAGTCTAAAATCAGTAACTGCTTCCGTTAATTTTAAAATGTTTTTGTCCCAAAAGGTGACTTTCGTTCTAATTAATATATTTTGATAGGCTTTACTTTCGTAAGAAGAAAAACATACATTTGATGACTCTCTTTGTGTAAATTAAGGAGAAAAAAGTATATGGATATGGTTAAATAACTATTGATGAACTATATCAGGAGACAAAACCATTTCATAGGAAGAATATAGTTTGATTTATGTATCTTAACAAGGTCAATATAAGAACTTTCGGAGATGCAAGCGATATACATGCAACTATCAAATTGTAATATTTTTGAAGAAAGCTAAGATATTCGTTGGTTAAAAATTGTCGAAGTAACAAAACATAATAGGCCGAAATGTAGAACACTATAACTACTTTTGAAAAACAAGCTATTGTTATATATAGAGGATACTAAACGATCTTCAATTTAATACTACTTTTATTAAACGAGTTAATGATTCAGTAAAAATTAAAGAGATTAATAACAATAGTATTAAATGGAAGGAAGTTGAGTATTCCATTTATTACTTGACCTCAGTAATCAAGCATGATTGCTGAACTGATATACTGAACGAAACATTTCCCGCGACTTAGCCGCCATTAAGATGGCGGTGCCAACATTGTGACGTCACAACCACACAATATTATGACATCATACGTGCAACGATATTACACTAGTTTAATATCGCCGTATAAATATTACACTGCGGTATCTTACATGAGCTGTTTGAGTGGCATTCTAGAAGTTGTCGGTATAAGGACGACAAGGAATTTTATGGATAATCAACTTCTATATTGTACTGGTAGCGACGTTTCGGTATAGATTCTTATATCGTTTTCAAGCAATTCAATTTCGCAACCAATACAATAAAGAAGTTGATTATCCATAAAATTCCTTGTTGTCCTGGTATCTTACATGGGCGAGTAATAATTGTTGATATAAAACTAATTGAAACATTGGTTTTGTCTCTTAATTGATACTGTTATATCACACACTTGCAAAGACTATATTTTCCAAATGGCGGGGAAAAAAATAAACCCAGATAGAACTATACAATTTTCGCAATGTTTTTAATAAACGTATTAATTTAACACGTCCATTTCATTTCGTAAAAAAATAAAAGTCAAATTTACATTTATGGCTGCGCCATTCATAAAATAAGACTTTATATGTCAATCAATGAGATATACATGGTATTCGATGGACATTTTCACATATAATCTATAATATCTGGACATTATAGCTTTGGGCACTTCAATTATCGTTTTATATGGGTATTAAGTAAAGTATCTGTAATGGCATTAAAAGTCGCTAGTAGATGGTAATGAAAAGCATAATCTTAGTATCAGACTCATCAAACAAAATGACCATCCCATAAAATAAATGAACCAGTTTCTATACACATAAAATGTTAAGTGGCTTTGTCCCTTGTGACCAGTTTGAATAGGAACAGGTTGTTGCTTTCTTGGCACTGGAGTTTATAAGTTACACAGTTCGTCAAGTGTGTTCTTGGATAGAAGACATTGGTTTTACAAGTGGCAGACATAATTGATACAAAATGTTGCATATAACTCACCATTTCTAAATGGATGTAAACGACTATCAATATTTATTTGATGAAGGTGCCATGAAATGTCAAAAGGCGTTCTCATGAAATCAGACAAATATCATAAATCCCTATAGCAGTTTTATATCCTTTTGAAAATGTGACATTTAAAATTCACAAATCATATGTGCAGTTAACAGTTATTAATACATTTTACAAAAAATGATTTAAAAGAGGACAACAGTAGTGCTATAAACTAAAACAAAATGTATATTGTGGCTTGGAATGATGTTGTTTAATGTTTCCAATCAAGTCATACTTATTTGATAGTAAATTAACCTTCTGAATAGCCCATTTATACTGACAATTTATACGCGAATTACAACACATTAATAATTTCAAACAATAGGCGTTCATGATAACTAAGTTAAGTATACATCGCTTTAATAATCCAAAACTTATTTTAGATGGCACCAAACAAATTCCACAATTTCAAAAATCACTTTGAATTGGGGAATCCCATTGATTTTAAATGGTCCAATAAACTGTCGGATGAAAAGGCTGAGTCATCAGGGTTAAAGGATTTCTACTGTTAGATGAGATATCGACTTCAAATTCTCTTTGTTTTTACTAATTCTATTGTTTTTATTTGCATGAAAGTAGGGAGTTTTATACATTAGTATCAGATTGCATGAAAGTAGAGCCCAACATATAACAGCGCCTGAAGAAAGGCTAAAACCATCATTACGTCAAAATGTCTATCACTTCTTAATAAATAATTATTAAGTGAACATAGAATTAGGATAACCAAAGTTAACCTACAAACGGATATCTTCTTCTTCTGCCTTGTATAACATTTTCATTATGGATTTGTCTTCGTTCGTGAGCTTACCAAGGCTTTTTGTGACCTTATCAAAACGTACAATATCCAATCATTATACTAATGTCATCACGATGCTTTCATACATCAACTCATACCGAGAGAATACATTATACTTATTACCTATGAGGAACGATTCATGATGGGAAAACTGTGACGAAGCTAATAGAAACATATGTTATGGCTATATGACGTATGCAATTATGGATTATTTAGCCTATGTTGCACAGCTATGGAAGCATGTTATGTTCCATCTCAAATTCATGTATGCAAAATGCCAATTTTGAATGTTGAGTTTGGTAGTGTAGTTCTTTATTCTGACTAAAACTGGGGTCCAAATAAGTGTATAATATTTTGTGTTTCTTCTATGATTCCATACAAAGTGTTTCTAAATGTGAGTCTCAACTAAGAGTGACTCTGCATGCAAGTTTTACAACAAATGAACAAATATGGCTGCAAGATGCCAACCAAGGCGACGAATACTTGGTGAGAAGCAAGACAAATCCTTCGGCTGATAGGCCTATTAGTTTTCAAGAATTAGAATAGACCCTTAACACGCCAGCCATGACCTTGGACAATAATTGGGTCGGACGAGTGTATTGAAGTTAATAAACCTTTGGTAAAAACAACTTTGGGTTTAATATTTCTGGACATGCAAACACTTTCAGCCATATATCGTCGTTTTCTGTATATGTCCTTGTTTCTTTTTTTAAATCAATGATTTTAATTTGATGTATTATTGTTGTCTGTTTGTTGCCTTAATAGAGAATATGAAACCTTGTATGACACTTTAATGATTGAAAAAGAGAATAATTTTGGTGGTTATTGTAATTATTTTATGACATGCATAGGAAATAATACATAAACTCGATGTTTGTATGTTTGATGTAGGGGAAGTCACTTCAAAATAGGCAAGCTGTTATCTTGTTCTGCAGGTATAGGCATAACAAGTCCAGTCAGAGTATAGTTGCTTAAGTGACATCTTCCTTACTCGAAAGAAAAGTAGTTACTATCAAATGGGTTTTTTTGTTGTAGAATCGTTAGTTACATTAATAACCTTCAATGATTAAAACCATAATTTGTGAAAAAGACAGAAGCTAATTTATCCAATACAATTTCATGAATCTGTTAATATTCTTTGATACTGAGGAAACCTTTTGATAGAATAATGACTTTTCTACAAAACCCCTAACAATTCAATCAACAAGTTATGTCATTTTATGGTTGTCCATAAGGTTACAGAGTTCCTGTTGTTGATGACTTTGGGAAACAGGAACTGAATCAATTGATCAATTGATTCGAGGAGACACAAGGGACGCTAAAATGTTTCATTAAGACTTATCCTTCGGTCGGAACAAATTAGACGTCCAGTTAATGGTATTACTAATGATAAATGTACAAAAAGAATTAGTGTTGCTCAACTAAGCTCAAGGATAATTATGGTGTCTGCGTGCATGTTTACTATGCATTAGAAATTGTTTTGTGTTACCAAAACCATACGCTTGATGGTTCAGCTGATAAGAAACATTTTGCAAAATAATATAATGTTTGTATGATTAATTTGAGATTATATTATTTGTCCGAACAAGCAGTAAATTCGGGGGATCTGTAAAACAAAAGTTGTTTCAAGGGGTTCAATAACCTTTACAAAATCAACACTTATTTCAACAGATTTTGTGAATTACTTAAACAATTCTTGAGTTATATTGCGTGAAGTTAATTTGCATTTAGTTACTCACAACAATAAACGGTTGAATCAAAATTGAGAGAGTAATGAACTAAAACATCAGATAATTTAACTCTGTGTTCATCAATATTGACTACTCATACCAACAAAGTTTGTCTAAAGTGGAGTCCGGAATTTTGGAATAACCCTCGTTAGCATATCAAGCGCCATTCAAAAAGGCTACCGTTTGCGAAACGCACTGAGCTATCAAACTTCAGGACTTTTGATTATTGAAATCATGAGTTCTCGGTGAAGGTTATTGTTTCTCTTTGGAAACGAGAGTATCATCTAGTTACCTACTCAATTTACAAGATGATGATATAACTATATTTCTTACTCTACAACAGAACCAAAGTAACGCATAGTTGTCAAAACCGACTAGCCGTTGCGTCAATTTCTTCTGTTAGATTGTTACATCATAAATAAAAAAGCAAGAGATTTGAATGCATATTTTTTCTGCATTCATCGACAAATGGATGCATGTTTTTGAGAGCTGCAGTCCAATCAGAATCGCCGTAAAAGGTGTAACTCATTTCATAATAATGTAGACGCAGTATTGGTTATAACCGATGAACGTAGTTTTGAATTGAATACTATTACAAATTTTCAAGTATTCAATGTCTAAATGATTATGTTGTAGAAACAATATCTATGCACATTGACACATTTTAATATCATAATGAAGAACGTAGAATACATCACACCCTGCGCGCACCATCCAGTTGAAAAGTATTAACTTTGTTCCGTCTGATTACACAGGGTTCAATTAATCACTGAGTTCAATTGATTTCAGTGATTTCTGTAGTAGTTTTAGCTATAAACTAAAAGTGCTGACTAATATTTATTTGATATTACCTTTTACGTTAGAATTGTGTAATCAAGTTATAAATAATGTTTTTTTCTGATATAAATATCATATCACCTGTCATTGATACGTTTCTGATACAAATACGCTGATGTTTGTTCAGTGATCAAATAACATGTGAATCGAGACGACATGTTTTCATAATACGTCCTTGATCAAAGAAAAAAAGGAACGTTAAAAAACCCCATTATTTTTTCTGCTATTTTTACAAATAAAACCCGGTATATTTCAAGTGTGTAAATGAAAGTGTGACAATTAAGTTTACTGTTTCGAGTACAAAGATTATATAATTTGTCAACATTTTTATTTTCGTATGCTAACTATAACCTATCCAAATTTGTGTCCAATGTGCAACTTCTCAAATTGTTTTTATCATAAAATGACTAAATGTACGATTGCATCCTTTTATTCCATTCCTATCTTTTTCTTCCGTGATTAACTGATCAGAAATCCTGTAAAGGAAGTTAAATCAATTTTTATAAAATGGAAAACTATTAGCCTTAATATTGACATATTAAGTCGAAATTGTTTCCAGGAAGGCAAAATAGAACAACATGATATTGATACATTTTTAGAGTCCTAATTACCTAAATGTATTTCTGTAGAAGGAAGGGAAACAGCTTTCATGTAACATGACATTTTATTTAGCTAAAGTGGCTATGAATAGGCAAGTTGGTGACCATTATCTTCGTGGAATCTAAATGGGAGTATCATGTGGCCTGTTTGACACACAGACATTAGTAATGTTATAAGTTTCTAGAACCTTATTGCATTGGATAATATGTGGCATAAACGAAATGAGATTGTCAAGTCTCGATGCCGATTTTGGAGCAGCATTTACACTGAAAGGTGGTATTTGGATTGAAATGTAATGTGTTTGTTCATATGTCAAGGAAATGTTGAACCCACCTGCCACAATTATTTTCTTAATTTGTATAAAAAAATAATTTCAAGTATGCATGAATGTTGCCATTTACCTGTATCGGAACTCATTCTTATGTAATAGTGTGTCATAAATTGATTCTTTAAAGATATTTGAAGTGTAACAATATTTGTATGTGGTTTGGTACCGGTCCCCTGAAACAGCAACTTCTTCAAATATAAATTTGATTTTAAAATGCAAATTTCAGAACAAACATAAGTGTTTAAAATGTTTGTAAGTCTCATTGGACAAAATACATATGAGTGTATCAACATCGTTATGCCAAAATAACTTCGCTCTTTCAGTTTCTTTTTGTTTAAATATTTTCTATTGCTTAACCTTGAGAGCAGTGTATCATGAAATCTAATGGTTAAGGTGAAAAGTAACATATCTATAAACAACGAGTAAGTTGCAACTTTTCTGTTTTTCTTTTCATTAGTCAACAAGATGTCGCCAAAGTCATTAATCTGTATCGCTACCATTCCCAGGATTTGATAACATATTTAATCTTTTTCGAATTTCCTCTCAACTCTTCATTCACTGTAACGGCAATTCGAAGATCCGTGATGTGACGTTGACGCAAATGTCAAACGACATTTTTCCCATTTGTGTCCTTGAGGGGTTTATTCTGGTGTTAATAAAGGTCATTGCAAAATGTATCAAGACAGATGCTGGGGTTAGTTGAGCCATTTCTTTATTTACAGGTGTATTATTCTAAAAATATATATACATTGATATGAAGATGTTTTGGCTATATGCACCATACCATACTGAACATAACGTTTTGATATAATGAATGAAAGGGGTAAGTTGATCAATTGTTAAAAACGTTTGAAATAAATCAAATACATGTAACAACAAAAGAAGTTTGTAAAAATGTTTATTTCAGGAAATCTCTATGAAAATAAAAATAGAGTTTTGGGTTCTTCAGCTTACATGTATTTGGTATTGGATTATTTACTAAATCTAAATGAGGACAGAAATGTCAGATAACAAAACTATGGCTTTGTCAGTTAAGACATCCACAAAGTTGACAACTTATAATGAGCAATTGTGAGGAAATGTTTATCCAAAATTTTAGTAACTTAGACCTTCTATTTAAAAACAAGAAGTATGAAAAAGATAGAAAAGAAGTAACTTTGTTTGCATCTATTACAGACTTGTACCAATTTCCCTTCTGACCTATGATTATCCCCTCTGGTTTTGCTTTTCATTCCACACTTATACACATCTGTTAGAAAATACACAATTATTACAAAATGAGTTTGTAACGTATTTCGGCGATTCTAATTGGACGAGATCTTTCAAAAACATGCAACCATTTCTCGATGAATGTCTGCTAGGCCCAACGGGCTTAAATGAATGTTCCACAGAAGAGATGCACAATTAGATTACAATTATATTCACAAGAGTTTGAAACCTAATTTCATATTTTACAGTAAAATGATTCAGAACTTTCTGCCTAACTAAAATGAACTTCATCAATGCCACATCAGTTTATATCTTGATTTAACACCAATATGACAAAAATGCTTGTAAAGAATCTCAGTGGGAGAAGTTTTAATATACTAAATTAAGACTTCAGTAGGCAACCTTCCTTCTTTAACGAAATCTACATGGGGTTGTGAGTTGATTCTTTTTTCCCTCTAATATCAACAATGCTGGAAAAGATTTCAATAATCGCAGGAAAAGAAGTATTATTAAATGGTCCTTCTTTAATAGTGCATATGGTAACATGATCACTTTTGTGATTTAAGAAAAACTTGGTGGCTCACAAAGTACCCTGAACCAGTATTGAATGATATAATATTATATTAATATTGATAAATATTGATGATATGCTATTGCCCGTCAGACAATAACACTAGTGCAGTTTTTGAAAATTTTAGTAGTAAAACACCTGCTTCGTCTAATGAGAGTGTTGAAACTTTTGTACTTATTTAGAATCAGTTCTAGAGGTAACATTTGTGTAACATTGATCTGGTTCGGTAGACTTAATAGAGACGTGTCATTTTGAATCTATATATACAAAATATACAAAATACGAGCTTTCAATTTGCATACTTGAACTAGTTTATATTAGGAACGTAAAATACACAAGTACATCATATAATCCATAATTTTCATATACATATCGACATGTTATTAACATGATATAATGAGAGAGAAATATTTCAATACTCCATTTCATAACAATGTTGATTGAGAAAATGGGCGAAACCGCATTAGTGGTGGTTTGCCGTTTTTCAAGGGAAGTAACTCCAAAGTCGAATCCAGTATGCAGAGCTATCGGTTTGTTTACGTATTCGCGCTCGCGTGGTCGGGAGGTATGTTGTCTCAAAGCTTTGACGCATTTTTTTTTTTTGAAAATCAATAAATAAACAGGTACGTTCCGATAATTGTTAGTTTGTCAAAGAATATCGGCTTCATATTAAAAGACTGTAGTGTACGTGGACCCACTGACTTCATATGCATATCATTGTACTATAATGATGACAAGCCCCGGGGGCCTCATTTCAAGAAATCAAACAAATGTAATTTTAATATTAAACTGGAAGTCAAAACGTGGTCAACACTAGTATAAGAAAAATACTAATGAACAGGTGCCCTTAAGTTTTATTTTTTAAAATTAATTTAAACATTTTCTTCCTGTCGTTATAAATATTTTCCCATCAACATTTAAGAAGGAAGATCTGCATCTTTTGGACTAGGCTTGTATGAATTAGATTCTAATATTTATGTTTTAGTGTAATATTTCAAATGTGGGCCCTCTGTTGTCAATCTCCTATAAGCGACAAACTAAGAGGGCCCACATTTTAAAAACCCATGAAATCATGTACTGATATTAATTAACAGATTTTAATCTTGATGTTTTTGTGTAATATTTCAAATGTGGTCCCTCTTGTCACTCTACTATAAAGAACAAAAAATAGGGGGACCACATTTAAAAAAAGCATCAAATCATGATGTAAATAGAGAAAATATGAATTCTAAAATGTTGAGAATTTTAAATTTTTATTTTTGATTTTGAGGGGAACAAAACTGTTAAATTAATCGAATTTAAGAAAACAAGAAAGGTATTTGAGAACTTATATTAAATGATTAGTTCGATGAAATCTTACCTGCTTGATTTTATTGAGATATTTCCATCAACAATTAAAAAATCCTTAACTGCATTTTCTTATATAATGGGGAACACTGTAATCTTGATGTTTTTGTGTAATATTTCAAATGTGGTCCCTCTTGTCATTCTACTATAAAGAAAAAAAATAGGAGGACCACATTTTAAAAAAGCATCAAATCATGATGCCAATAGAGTAAATATGAATTCAAAAATGTTGAGAATTTTAAATTATTATTTTTTATTTTGAGGGGAACAAAACTGTTAAATTAATTGAATTTAAGAAAACAAGAAAGGTATTTGAGAACTTATATTAAATTATTAGTTCGATGAAATCTTACCTGCTTGATTTTATTGAGATATTTCCATCAACAATTAAAAAATCCTTCACTGCATTTTCTTATATAATGGGGAACACTGGTATTTATAAACAGCTAGTGCGTTTTGTTTAATATCTTAAACGTGGACCCTCTTTTATCAGTCACCTACATGCCACAAAATTAGGGGGCCCACATTTTTAAAAACTATAAAATCATGATTTTGATACAGAAAATGTGGATTCTAACATGTTAAGATATAAAAAAAATTATTTTCATATTGAGGGGAACAAAACAATTAAATCAATTGAATTTTAAGAAAACATGATAGCATGGTTTTGGATTTTATTGAGATGTTTCCATCAACACTTTAAAAAGTCCTGAACTGCATTTTCTTTTACACTGGTAGAAACAGATTCTGATGGTTTTTGTTTCATATTTGAAATGTGGGCGAACTTTTGTCTAGTCTCAATCGTAGATGGAAACCACGCTCCATCGCAACTTTGTCCTGACCTTGTATCAAATGCATCAACCAATGAACGTACACGGATGATCCATGATCCCTGACCTGACCTTCTTTTGACCAATGAGAAAGCCCTGCTCGTTGCTATGGCTGTGTACACGATCGTCCTTCTCTCAGTCGGCCTAAAAATAACTTGGATCCACATTACTTCGTAGAATAGTTCCCATAGTGTACTTATTTATTTAAATAATGTCGTACTTGATCCTCAAATACAATGTGGGGGCATTACATAATACGTTTTAAGTTATTAAGCTTCAAAAACTGTCTCGTAAGAAATGTGGTCCCCCTCGTTACGGCCTCTATAAGGAGCGAAAGAAGGGGGACCACATTTGAGATAATCTTATCTTGATGGGAAATAATCATGAAAATTATTTACACCAAAAAGGAATTCCTTAGTAATATTTTATGAAAAGATCGGCAAATTAGAATCATAGATATCGGACTATACAGCAGGGATTCGAAACCAAATTGGTTAGCTTCTAGATGAACCGCACGAGTTATTTCCCTTGCAAAAGGGCCAACCACCACTAATGCGGTTTCGCCAGAAAATGTACGTGAATGACACAAAACAACCAGTTAACGGGTGTTTTTCTACATAACGTACAAATGCTGATACAACAAAGTTATTTGATACATTGCTGACCATTTTTGCAAAGTAGACTAAGTTAGTAAGTTCTATTAGAAATATATCTTTGATCACGTATATGCCTAGTTTATTTCTGTGTACATTATAAATACTGTGCATACTCCTGGAAGAGAGAATTATTCACTTTTTCTTTCGGTCACATGCATGTGAACAGTAACATTATTGAATCTCGTCATTCAGATAATTAAACCTTAATTCACTTAACGTTTAATAGGTTTTCACTTGGTTAAGTTTGTTTTAGCTACCCTAAGTAACCTGTCATGAAGAAGCACTAATCCAGCAGTCGCAATGCCACTCCTCTTCATCTTAATCGCCGCTCTCAATTGCTTCAACAAGTCAGCATAGTAGACTCCTGTTATTGTAGTTTAAGGTGGTTTGTAGTCTACAAGTATAACGCTCCTTGAATCCCAGAAAATGTCGCCATGATCTTGCAAGCAGAAGGTTCTGAACTTCTTGGGCGCAGGAGAGTGCTTATGCTTCCATCGCTTGGATTCTTGCTTGGTGTTAGGAATTCGGTGATGAATCTACGTTTCATCCAGAGAGGCATAATCATTATCATAATCAGCATTGTAGGTGTACAAGAGGTTGTAACTGGATTCAACTCGCTGGTGTCGATATTGTACATTTAGGTGATAAACATAAAGGTCTAAGAAAAAAACATAAAGGTCTAAGAAAAGCAATATAGTTTTAATATGGCAGTTTTATTTTGATACTTGTAAAACAAAAATAGGGCAAATGACCGACGTTCAGACAGTGTATCGATTCAATTATTGTGAAAAATCATTTAAAAAAGATAACTATCAACAAATCAAACAATCAACAACTAATATTTATATTACAAACATACTAAATAATTTGCCGTGACGAACTATTTTTTTTACATCTAAATGAACTTATACAACAAAGTTCTTTGATACATTGTTGACTATTACCACTTATTATTATATCTTTTAAAGTACAAAAGAGATCCCCTAGGTATACAACTTGGTAGACGAACGTTATTTACTAAGTTATTGACAGGATCAGCAATATAGATGTACATGAGTCCAAATCTTTAAAGATTTATCCATTTCAATATTCAACAAATGAAGAAAAATGGTATGTCAAGAAGGAGCACATTTAAGGAATTTGTCAAGTATATACTGATGGTTTGTTTCAAATAATGGAAGTAAAATTACAACAAATGAGCCTTTTTTAAAAGTGCACTCATCAAGATTTATTTCTATTTTTATTACATCCCAGTTGAAGTGGTCAATACATTATCTTTAATCTCTTGCCTTTTTAAAGTTGTATTGAATTCAGTTACTTATTTCTAGTTATCTACATTTGACCAAATGTTTATTTTCATCACTTGTACATCAATCTTCACTTTATATACTTATTAATTGTAGAAGAAATGTCCTATAAACAAGACCCATTAAGTTACAGTCAATTACTAGTATGATCCTAGAATTTTAGAAATAATTCTAGTGTTTACATTTTCATTTCATGATATTTTAATATTTCCTTTACGTAATATTATATCTTTGACAACAAGTACGTTTTGCACTTTACAAAGCGAGGAATTACTTGGACACTTTGTCAAGGTGTCGTCTTCTTATTCAAATTCAAATACCGAATCTATTGCATGGCGATTTCATCTTAAACTCTTCGAAAGGGAAATTTCATTTGAGTTTTCGTGTGATTATAAAGCCTTTGTTTCCAGCTTTTCCAATCGATTTAAAAAATGTTATTATATTCTGATATTTTTATTTATTCTTTATTCTTATTTATCCAGGTTCATGAATTCTCAGGTAATAATTCAGATTAATCTTTCGTATTTTTTATGTCATTTATGACTCCGATTAAAAAGTTCCGTATGAGAACTCATCAATCTTCTGGAAATAGACTGAATAAGTCATTTGACGCCATGAATTTTTCAAATGAGTAATTTTTAAAGTATTGTATTTTAAAGGTAATGTAATGGAATTGCGTAACATATCAGCATGAGCACTTTCATTTACATTCTTTAAATGCAAAAGTGAACTTTTCGTTCACATTTTTTTTGTCAACACATCTTCGATTGAGATTACCCTTTGTTCCCACCTATTTGTCAGAACGTCAATTAAAATGTTCTTATAGTTCTCTTGATATGATCATGTTTTGTACACATGTTTCATATACCGACATCAGCTAATCTATCAAAATGTAGACTTTTGACTTTCTTGAAATTGCCTGCAGGTAAGGTTTTACCATTGTATTTTCCATATAATGTCGTTCACACCAATAGGACACATTCTGCAAGTGGGTGGTAAATGTGATAACATTTATATGATCTCTTCAGACTCATGTCAAGAGAACTATAAGAAAATTCTAATTCAAATGAATTCAAATTTCAATATTTTTTAAACAATCAACATTATTGGAAGCAAAACCAAATTATTATTTTCCTTGTTGGCTAAGTATGAAAATAGCTCGGTAACAACATTTTTAACTTACATATAGTATAGACAGACTAACAAAAGTGAAATCACATTTCGTACACTTCAAGAAATCAGTTATTACAATTGTATCGTATCGACATTGCTGTATGTGAAGTTTATGGCTCATCCATCTACTTTAACACAGCGTAAATTGTAAGTCTATATTTGAATTTAGTTTGCTGTTTCAAGCAACTGTTTTACAATGTAACCATGGCAAAACAGCTACAGTTGTCGCCGTGATTATAAACAATGAACTTTTTGTCAAAAATGAAGTTTACTTTATCATATTATATGTTATCAAAGTACATTTGTATCGGTTTGTTATGAGGCCATGATTTCTGTGTCAGGAATATAGTCATATTCATAGTCAATTTATATAGTACTGTATCCATGCAATAAAGCGTGCTCAAACCGCTGATATCCTTTGAAGTCTTAACTTTTGAGAGATAAGTAAGAGGCCTTTAGTATCTGACAGGTGTATCACTAGTCACAACTCATTTGTGATAGTAGAAGATTTGTTACCTGCATTTACTCTTGAATATAAAAAAACAAAACAGGAAAACACGATCATTGTCCTTCAATCTCCTCCAAATGTGCACGAGTATATTTTGGGCATATCTTTTTTAAAGCACACAACACTTTTATCGATAGAGATTTTACAACGTGTCCTTACATAGCCATTCAAATTAGTAATTTGATTGAATACAAAGGGTAAACTATGTTTGTAAAGTTATTTTCCTGCAATGTGTGTTTAGTCCTCGTTTTATTCTTTCATAAAAAGAGATTAACAACTTTAGCATTGGATACGTCTCATTTTACTAAATTAAATTATTATCCATATTGCAGATATCTCTTTAAACAAATACTCAAAATCAGTAATGACAGTAATCATAATAATGCTTTCACGTCCCTGAGAATAATGATGACAATGCTGAGACTTCACAATTGACGCTACAGTGCTTTTACATAATAATGCTGACGATGCAATGACCTCACTGTTCAAGATTCCTAATGGTTGTTTGATGGTCAGATACTTATTCTATCCCTGGAAGTTGTTGAAAACATCCGCAAGAGTCCATATATTTAATCTGTCAACATCCATTTAATTAAGTAGAAATAACATCGACAAGACTTTGAAAGTTTTACCTATTTAACATATTTATCGATATCATGTATAGATTTGTATAAGATGACACTTGGGTAAAATTCCCTATCCGTTTTAATGATTTAAAAAAATAAAGTTTTGTGTGTACATTCAAAAAGCATCAAAGAATGAGTAATAGAATCTGTACTTACTCAAATAGTTCAAAGGTGCAAAAAGTAGTGACACAATCTTTGGTTTTTTTTCTAAAACGCGGTTAACAATGCCGACATATATCTTGCTTGCCTCCTGTACGCCATGATGACCTTCTGAACGTAATCACAACACCTGCTGTTCGTCTCGTGAACTATTGTAGCAAGAATTTTAATGGCAAATCGATTTTAAAGAAACAATGTATATATCAATAATGTTTATTTTTTGCATTTAATTAACGTTTAGGAATTTAAGTATGTTTTTGCATCAGACTTTTTAAACATTGAATTTGTTGAATTTACTTTTTGTTTGTACAAAATACTTTTTTCTCTGTATTCCAAAAATATTTCTCAATATATTTGTTCTGGTTTATTACATTTTGTTGTGTCAGAAAGCTAGCATTATGTTAGCAATCACATTTTAGGTACAAACATGACATCAAAAGAAGATACAATTATTACTGTTAATATAATAATATAGGTATAGAACCTTATATATAGCCTTATGTAACACGTTTGATATTCATTTAGATCGTTTCCTGGCAACCCCTCATAGCCTTGAATGTCTTATGGGAACACTTCAGGGATAAGAACATTTCTTGAGCTATAATGTTGGCGTCGTTTTGTCTCTTGCATTAAAAATAAAATATCTCTTATTTTGACACTTGAAGAAAAACTTGTAGGAACAAACATCACAAAGATCAAAAGTGTGTATTTGTGGCAGCATTCCAAAATAGCTTCTGTATGATAAATGTAGTGCTTTGATATTACTAAACGGTTCATAGAACAGATTACAGACAAATCCGCATGGCCTAGTAAATTACACAAATAAAAAGCTTTACAGGAAACACTTGAGGTTGTTTTTTTGCAAACATAGTATTTCATTCCTAGAAATTAAGTTCAAACTACAAAGGTATAATCCGACATGAAGAGGAGAAATAAGTTGGTGATAATAGATTGACATGAGTGAACTTCTCAAGATTAAAGTATTATAAAGCCTTTTTGGTATGCTAGATAACTGCTTAGCAATTTTACTTGCTTTACAGGTTTTATCTTGAAAGTAATCATATATTATGGAAGGGATGTTGTTTTATTTAGATTTAAAGTAGATCTAAAGATGATAATGTAACCTTTAAAGTCAAATGCATTATTTGATTTCCAGGAAAAGATAACATACACCCTAATTAGATGCTCCCGCACAGAGAATGAACATTTTCTCGCGATAACGGGTAGAGGATTAGCAGAACAAATGGATTCAGCTGTAGTACTCCTTCTAGTATTCTTACAGTTGGTAAATCAACGATAATAGCGACCAATTGCATTACAGGGAATCTGAGGCCTGAATTACTAGTCATAAGAAACTGTGGTTGCGCTACACTTCGTTGAGTGGCATTTTAGAAGTCGGATATTGACAAGTACCAATTAGGCTGTACACAAAAAGATTGATTGAAGAGATCAACTCCAAGTGATTCAGAACAAAGGTTTATTGGGATCAGGAATGTTTATCTCCTCTTCAAACATTGAAAACATCAATCAACCCTATTTATCTGTACGGACATTGTCAACTATCCTCTTTTTGGCTAGTATGAAAGTCATTTCCATGTCTATCCTCTGTGTAACAGTGGCTACCACTGGCTACAAAACCAGTCCCTATTTTCCCATTAATAACTGTATCTATTTATTTATTGAAAATGCACACAATAAGCACATCTTGAAAACGTGTTTGCTACCTTGTCACCAAGATTCCTAAATTGTTAGTGAGCCAAACTAGGTTAATAACAAGTTAACTAGCAATGGCCAAGTCACATCGCCGATCATCTCATTATATCACTGTATTTTCCCTCATTACATCACTGTATTTGCCGGAAACGTTATTGAGTTCACGCTTGATTATGTTAATTATACAACAGAAATGTGATTTTACATTCGATTTGGTAAAGCTATAAAGCTTAAGCTCAAACTTACATCAACAATTTATATGGTTACCTGAACAAAAACAGGACATCAATACACCTTCTTGCACATGCTTTCTCACTTTGGCAGGAATGGAAGTCGATTTCTTTGAAAATGACTTTTGAGCATACAGATAACTGTTAGCCATATTCACCCATGGTTCGCTAGTTCCAGCCGACGCTCGCAGGTTTCACCGCAATATATAGCCACATTGGTCTTGCGGGCTTTCTCCCTGCAATAATACTACCGGCCGCGATATATAGAGAATACTAAACGAATGGTAATGTGATTACATTTTTATCCAACGAGTGAATGGAATTTGGTATCAGACGAACGAAAGTGAGTCTGATACCAAATTCCATTCACGAGTTGCATGAAAATGTTATCACATTATCATGAGTTTAGTATTTTATTTATTACTCATCCCCACGTATCAATATGTTTGATAAATTAATCGTCAAACAACAGTCAGCTTATCGCGGAACCGGCGTAAGAATATCAATCAGTCAAACGAAACACAGAACAAAATAGTTCGCTAGTTGTTGGGTGTCTACATAAGTGACTGGCCTAAAAACATGAAACAAAAATCGTTTTGGTGAACACGTATTTCATTTTTAAGAATTCATTGATATTACAAATGCTTACAAGCAACTAAAAATGTCATGCCATTGTGCACTCGATACGTGAGTCGTGACGTCATCGGAATGTGACCTATTTTAGGTCAGTCAGTTTTAAAAAGTTGGCGTAACGTATGTCCAGTGTCAGCAGTCGAGAAGGATTGATAACATTGACATGAATTACAGAATTGTTGATAGGACCCGCAAATATTGAACTAAGGGAACGGGACTTGATGTATATAGGCCTATTAAAATCCTTGTTGAGGGGGAAGCGACAGGTTGGATGGAACATATGATGGAAGGGCCATGCTGTACGGCGTGGAACGGCCGGCAGAGAGGGGACGTGACACAACTTGCGACGGCACAGAAGTTGGGCGAGTGATCAAAAGACTATGTGAATAGTGATTGGGTTTTTTAAAATATGAGAGTGATTATTGACACTTGAATATTTTATATTTTTGGATATTCACGGCTCGTTGAGAATGCAAAATTTGAAAGTCGCCATTGTCTAACTTACAAGTCACGTGATTAGACGATGTCATGTGACGTTCGAAAGTAGTTCCGTTTGTTTGCACGAGATGGTAACACACATGTGTGTTACCAACTCATTGTTATCTAATGAGTGATCTCACCACGGTTGAGTAATAAAAGTGAAATAGTTTTGAAAGCGGCTCACCTCACCTGTTAGCCATAACTTGAATAAGCGATTACTTGACTATGTACATGTAATACTTTCAGGTAGAAGGCAAATTACATTGGCAAATTAAATAAACAACACAATTTAAGATCATATTTTATGTGCAACTTGTGTTTATGGATATCAATAATTAATTACCAATTAAACGTCAATACTCACACACATTTTCAAATTGTGTTTTTTTAAACTTATGTCTAAGAAATCTTGATATTTTCTTGTCACAATGATAAAAGGTCATCCACTGCTTCTACTAAGCTTCAGATCAACTGAAAGACAATGTGAGGCGAACATCACAATGTCATATCGACCACCTTTAGTTGTTGAAGAGTCTCGGCAATCTCACGATGCTTGTATCCGGCGGAGACATTACGTTCCCGCATCGTTTGCTTAATTGTCTGCAGATTGTATGTGAAAGTAAGAGGAATATGGCAAGGCGTTAGAGGAGCAATTCAAGTCTTAGATTGAATGGATTTCCACAGGAACTTTCCTTAAGTATATCTTAAGTAGTTATTGGATCAATATGACTGTGAATCGGTTATGATCAGTACATACAGGATAGACCAAAAAGAATATTGCCAGAATAATGACAAACTTATAATCCGTACACTTAATATTCACTGTTTTATTGTAATTAAGTTTGTCAGGTATTAAAAGAAAAGGGGTATTCTTCTCAGTATGATATTATTACTTAATATTTCCGTGAAAGGGATAACATCATGATATTAATACCTTATACATAGTAATCGCCACTAAAAATGGCCATTTAGAATCATTAAGGTTACAGCCAGCAAAGGCATTCCAAATTATCACCTTTTAATTGGTCTGTAAAAATATTTCATCATTGATTTAACTCACTTTGTAAATTTCAAAGTAATATAGTCAAATAGAGTCAGATATTTTTACGATCAAATGACACATTTATATCCTGAAATATGCAACATTTTAACAACACTAAAATGCTCTTGAGAAGAAAGGCTGCAGGAGTTCATTGTGGCAGAAAACCAGTCAGTTATTCTAAAAACCGGATATCCAAAAAGATGTTTATGTTATGAATGAGTCAATATTATGAAGGACCAAGTTTCGGCAGACGGTACTGTCGATGGTCAAGTTAAGCATCACTGATGAGTTGGTGTAAATGGTTTGCAGACAATCAAGCTGTAGGTCAGAAACCACAAACGTTGTCTGACGAAAAAAGGTTGCACTGGATGTATGTAAAACCATCACACAATCACATCCATTTCACCAAATTAACTTCTAGCCTCGGAGACGGTAGTTTTCCTTGTATTTGGATTGCATAGGATGTGGCCCGCACTGTACTTACTATGACAATACGAATGTTTTTAATTTGATTCTCCCACTTTGGCCATATTTTAAATAAAGCCTTATCAGCATCCGTGGCACTTCAGATTTAGGCGGGAAATAACACGCTGTTAAGTGTCTGCCTCACATCCTTGGTCACACATGTGTTATGGGTGAACATTACCCTAGTTCAAGTCGCATAAGAAGTAATCGATATATAATACCAATCTATAACAATTCAAATATGGCCAGTGGTTCGTTCATCTGTTTACCTCTGTTACACTAAACCTACAAATATATAGTGACACAGTCACGTATTTAAATCATGATTATTGGAGTAAAGTCAATTCTATAATGTTTTCGCTTACTTGGTAGTAAGTAACTGTTAACAGTCACGTACGCTTGACCATTTTAGGATAGCGTTGTTAGATTCTCTGCTGCAAAATCTGGCCTTCTCAACCTCACTTCAACATCAATCCTTTTTGTTTTTTTAAAGTTACCTTTAAGTGGATCTTCTGACTCTCGACACCTTTTCCTATATAGACTAACTAAGGCGAACTACATTGTATTCTTTATTGATTTCTGAAAGAGACATCAAATTGCTGACTCTAAAATTGCTCTGGCACCGGCAGTATTATTAAGCCTCAACTAGATTTGTTTTTTGAAAAAAACCCATGCATCTTAATACTAAACATGAATTCATCTGAACTGACTACTGTTTTTTTACGAATAATTTTGTCCAGTTATGATATCACACAGACGTTACAAGGCAAAAGCATTCAAAACGATATTGAAAACTTGTATTTAGAGTTAATGTGTGTAGCTTCCGTTAATTTTTGACTTACAAAATCTTAGTGTATTTGGAAAAATATATTTCATTCAAATTAAACGTGTAAGGCGAGTTGGACATGTTTGACAAATAATGTGCATGCAAAACAAAAAGATCATAAACTGAAATGAAGTTTAGTATTCGATTAACATATTGCCCACATATATAAATCATAACTGCTGACAGTATGTTGAAACTAATGTTCCTGCTCCGTGGCCGCCATTGTGACATCGATGCTAACATCGTGATTTCACAACATATGCTTAAGGAATGTTATAGATGCAGAGGATGTAGAGGGTTTTTTAATCTAGTGTAATATTTTCATATACATTTCCAACGGGGAAAACACTACATCACTTGTCTTAGCATAACAGGCAAATTGTCTTCATATACATTTATATCATACATAGATAGAGAGGCACGTACACACTTACAAAATGCTAGGATGTTGTAACCTTACTTGTTCCAGTAAATGAAGGGATGTCTTGGTTGATCACACTGTAACGGGAATGATCGATCAAGTCGTTTTAATATAGTTGCTCCATTGCCATTAGTTGATGAATAATCACAAATGATACTACAGGTTTTTATCAAACGAAGGCCATCTTGTCTATCAAAAACGTGACATGTTATGAATTTAACGACATTTCATCAGATATTTAGTACTTTTGTCAGTGTAAATAAATTTTATGAATACATCTACATAGACATGTCTACATAAATACTTCAAACTTAAGCAGGAGTTAAAACCTGCTACTACATTGCATAAACAATTCACTTTTTGGGTTTCACCCTGAGTTAAAACCTTCTACTACATTGCATAAACAATTCACTTTTTGGGTTTCACCCTGAGGTAAAACCTGCTACTACATTGCATAAACAATTCACTTTTTGGGTTTGATCTGTTGTCAATCTCCTATAAGCGACAAACTAAGAGGGCCCACATTTTAAAAACCCATGAAATCATGTACTGATATTAATTAACAGATTTTAATCTTGATGTTTTTGTGTAATATTTCAAATGTGGTCCCTCTTGTCACTCTACTATAAAGAACAAAAAATAGGGGGACCACATTTAAAAAAAGCATCAAATCATGATGTAAATAGAGAAAATATGAATTCTAAAATGTTGAGAATTTTAAATTTTTATTTTTGATTTTGAGGGGAACAAAACTGTTAAATTAATCGAATTTAAGAAAACAAGAAAGGTATTTGAGAACTTATATTAAATGATTAGTTCGATGAAATCTTACCTGCTTGATTTTATTGAGATATTTCCATCAACAATTAAAAAATCCTTAACTGCATTTTCTTATATAATGGGGAACACTGTAATCTTGATGTTTTTGTGTAATATTTCAAATGTGGTCCCTCTTGTCATTCTACTATAAAGAAAAAAATAGGAGGACCACATTTTAAAAAAGCATCAAATCATGATGCCAATAGAGTAAATATGAATTCAAAAATGTTGAGAATTTTAAATTATTATTTTTTATTTTGAGGGGAACAAAACTGTTAAATTAATTGAATTTAAGAAAACAAGAAAGGTATTTGAGAACTTATATTAAATTATTAGTTCGATGAAATCTTACCTGCTTGATTTTATTGAGATATTTCCATCAACAATTAAAAAATCCTTCACTGCATTTTCTTATATAATGGGGAACACTGGTATTTATAAACAGCTAGTGCGTTTTGTTTAATATCTTAAACGTGGACCCTCTTTTATCAGTCACCTACATGCCACAAAATTAGGGGGCCCACATTTTTAAAAACTATAAAATCATGATTTTGATACAGAAAATGTGGATTCTAACATGTTAAGATATAAAAAAAATTATTTTCATATTGAGGGGAACAAAACAATTAAATCAATTGAATTTTAAGAAAACATGATAGCATGGTTTTGGATTTTATTGAGATGTTTCCATCAACACTTTAAAAAGTCCTGAACTGCATTTTCTTTTACACTGGTAGAAACAGATTCTGATGGTTTTTGTTTCATATTTGAAATGTGGGCGAACTTTTGTCTAGTCTCAATCGTAGATGGAAACCACGCTCCATCGCAACTTTGTCCTGACCTTGTATCAAATGCATCAACCAATGAACGTACACGGATGATCCATGATCCCTGACCTGACCTTCTTTTGACCAATGAGAAAGCCCTGCTCGTTGCTATGGCTGTGTACACGATCGTCCTTCTCTCAGTCGGCCTAAAAATAACTTGGATCCACATTACTTCGTAGAATAGTTCCCATAGTGTACTTATTTATTTAAATAATGTCGTACTTGATCCTCAAATACAATGTGGGGGCATTACATAATACGTTTTAAGTTATTAAGCTTCAAAAACTGTCTCGTAAGAAATGTGGTCCCCCTCGTTACGGCCTCTATAAGGAGCGAAAGAAGGGGGACCACATTTGAGATAATCTTATCTTGATGGGAAATAATCATGAAAATTATTTACACCAAAAAGGAATTCCTTAGTAATATTTTATGAAAAGATCGGCAAATTAGAATCATAGATATCGGACTATACAGCAGGGATTCGAAACCAAATTGGTTAGCTTCTAGATGAACCGCACGAGTTATTTCCCTTGCAAAAGGGCCAACCACCACTAATGCGGTTTCGCCAGAAAATGTACGTGAATGACACAAAACAACCAGTTAACGGGTGTTTTTCTACATAACGTACAAATGCTGATACAACAAAGTTATTTGATACATTGCTGACCATTTTTGCAAAGTAGACTAAGTTAGTAAGTTCTATTAGAAATATATCTTTGATCACGTATATGCCTAGTTTATTTCTGTGTACATTATAAATACTGTGCATACTCCTGGAAGAGAGAATTATTCACTTTTTCTTTCGGTCACATGCATGTGAACAGTAACATTATTGAATCTCGTCATTCAGATAATTAAACCTTAATTCACTTAACGTTTAATAGGTTTTCACTTGGTTAAGTTTGTTTTAGCTACCCTAAGTAACCTGTCATGAAGAAGCACTAATCCAGCAGTCGCAATGCCACTCCTCTTCATCTTAATCGCCGCTCTCAATTGCTTCAACAAGTCAGCATAGTAGACTCCTGTTATTGTAGTTTAAGGTGGTTTGTAGTCTACAAGTATAACGCTCCTTGAATCCCAGAAAATGTCGCCATGATCTTGCAAGCAGAAGGTTCTGAACTTCTTGGGCGCAGGAGAGTGCTTATGCTTCCATCGCTTGGATTCTTGCTTGGTGTTAGGAATTCGGTGATGAATCTACGTTTCATCCAGAGAGGCATAATCATTATCATAATCAGCATTGTAGGTGTACAAGAGGTTGTAACTGGATTCAACTCGCTGGTGTCGATATTGTACATTTAGGTGATAAACATAAAGGTCTAAGAAAAAAACATAAAGGTCTAAGAAAAGCAATATAGTTTTAATATGGCAGTTTTATTTTGATACTTGTAAAACAAAAATAGGGCAAATGACCGACGTTCAGACAGTGTATCGATTCAATTATTGTGAAAAATCATTTAAAAAAGATAACTATCAACAAATCAAACAATCAACAACTAATATTTATATTACAAACATACTAAATAATTTGCCGTGACGAACTATTTTTTTTACATCTAAATGAACTTATACAACAAAGTTCTTTGATACATTGTTGACTATTACCACTTATTATTATATCTTTTAAAGTACAAAAGAGATCCCCTAGGTATACAACTTGGTAGACGAACGTTATTTACTAAGTTATTGACAGGATCAGCAATATAGATGTACATGAGTCCAAATCTTTAAAGATTTATCCATTTCAATATTCAACAAATGAAGAAAAATGGTATGTCAAGAAGGAGCACATTTAAGGAATTTGTCAAGTATATACTGATGGTTTGTTTCAAATAATGGAAGTAAAATTACAACAAATGAGCCTTTTTTAAAAGTGCACTCATCAAGATTTATTTCTATTTTTATTACATCCCAGTTGAAGTGGTCAATACATTATCTTTAATCTCTTGCCTTTTTAAAGTTGTATTGAATTCAGTTACTTATTTCTAGTTATCTACATTTGACCAAATGTTTATTTTCATCACTTGTACATCAATCTTCACTTTATATACTTATTAATTGTAGAAGAAATGTCCTATAAACAAGACCCATTAAGTTACAGTCAATTACTAGTATGATCCTAGAATTTTAGAAATAATTCTAGTGTTTACATTTTCATTTCATGATATTTTAATATTTCCTTTACGTAATATTATATCTTTGACAACAAGTACGTTTTGCACTTTACAAAGCGAGGAATTACTTGGACACTTTGTCAAGGTGTCGTCTTCTTATTCAAATTCAAATACCGAATCTATTGCATGGCGATTTCATCTTAAACTCTTCGAAAGGGAAATTTCATTTGAGTTTTCGTGTGATTATAAAGCCTTTGTTTCCAGCTTTTCCAATCGATTTAAAAAATGTTATTATATTCTGATATTTTTATTTATTCTTTATTCTTATTTATCCAGGTTCATGAATTCTCAGGTAATAATTCAGATTAATCTTTCGTATTTTTTATGTCATTTATGACTCCGATTAAAAAGTTCCGTATGAGAACTCATCAATCTTCTGGAAATAGACTGAATAAGTCATTTGACGCCATGAATTTTTCAAATGAGTAATTTTTAAAGTATTGTATTTTAAAGGTAATGTAATGGAATTGCGTAACATATCAGCATGAGCACTTTCATTTACATTCTTTAAATGCAAAAGTGAACTTTTCGTTCACATTTTTTTTGTCAACACATCTTCGATTGAGATTACCCTTTGTTCCCACCTATTTGTCAGAACGTCAATTAAAATGTTCTTATAGTTCTCTTGATATGATCATGTTTTGTACACATGTTTCATATACCGACATCAGCTAATCTATCAAAATGTAGACTTTTGACTTTCTTGAAATTGCCTGCAGGTAAGGTTTTACCATTGTATTTTCCATATAATGTCGTTCACACCAATAGGACACATTCTGCAAGTGGGTGGTAAATGTGATAACATTTATATGATCTCTTCAGACTCATGTCAAGAGAACTATAAGAAAATTCTAATTCAAATGAATTCAAATTTCAATATTTTTTAAACAATCAACATTATTGGAAGCAAAACCAAATTATTATTTTCCTTGTTGGCTAAGTATGAAAATAGCTCGGTAACAACATTTTTAACTTACATATAGTATAGACAGACTAACAAAAGTGAAATCACATTTCGTACACTTCAAGAAATCAGTTATTACAATTGTATCGTATCGACATTGCTGTATGTGAAGTTTATGGCTCATCCATCTACTTTAACACAGCGTAAATTGTAAGTCTATATTTGAATTTAGTTTGCTGTTTCAAGCAACTGTTTTACAATGTAACCATGGCAAAACAGCTACAGTTGTCGCCGTGATTATAAACAATGAACTTTTTGTCAAAAATGAAGTTTACTTTATCATATTATATGTTATCAAAGTACATTTGTATCGGTTTGTTATGAGGCCATGATTTCTGTGTCAGGAATATAGTCATATTCATAGTCAATTTATATAGTACTGTATCCATGCAATAAAGCGTGCTCAAACCGCTGATATCCTTTGAAGTCTTAACTTTTGAGAGATAAGTAAGAGGCCTTTAGTATCTGACAGGTGTATCACTAGTCACAACTCATTTGTGATAGTAGAAGATTTGTTACCTGCATTTACTCTTGAATATAAAAAAACAAAACAGGAAAACACGATCATTGTCCTTCAATCTCCTCCAAATGTGCACGAGTATATTTTGGGCATATCTTTTTTAAAGCACACAACACTTTTATCGATAGAGATTTTACAACGTGTCCTTACATAGCCATTCAAATTAGTAATTTGATTGAATACAAAGGGTAAACTATGTTTGTAAAGTTATTTTCCTGCAATGTGTGTTTAGTCCTCGTTTTATTCTTTCATAAAAAGAGATTAACAACTTTAGCATTGGATACGTCTCATTTTACTAAATTAAATTATTATCCATATTGCAGATATCTCTTTAAACAAATACTCAAAATCAGTAATGACAGTAATCATAATAATGCTTTCACGTCCCTGAGAATAATGATGACAATGCTGAGACTTCACAATTGACGCTACAGTGCTTTTACATAATAATGCTGACGATGCAATGACCTCACTGTTCAAGATTCCTAATGGTTGTTTGATGGTCAGATACTTATTCTATCCCTGGAAGTTGTTGAAAACATCCGCAAGAGTCCATATATTTAATCTGTCAACATCCATTTAATTAAGTAGAAATAACATCGACAAGACTTTGAAAGTTTTACCTATTTAACATATTTATCGATATCATGTATAGATTTGTATAAGATGACACTTGGGTAAAATTCCCTATCCGTTTTAATGATTTAAAAAAATAAAGTTTTGTGTGTACATTCAAAAAGCATCAAAGAATGAGTAATAGAATCTGTACTTACTCAAATAGTTCAAAGGTGCAAAAAGTAGTGACACAATCTTTGGTTTTTTTTCTAAAACGCGGTTAACAATGCCGACATATATCTTGCTTGCCTCCTGTACGCCATGATGACCTTCTGAACGTAATCACAACACCTGCTGTTCGTCTCGTGAACTATTGTAGCAAGAATTTTAATGGCAAATCGATTTTAAAGAAACAATGTATATATCAATAATGTTTATTTTTTGCATTTAATTAACGTTTAGGAATTTAAGTATGTTTTTGCATCAGACTTTTTAAACATTGAATTTGTTGAATTTACTTTTTGTTTGTACAAAATACTTTTTTCTCTGTATTCCAAAAATATTTCTCAATATATTTGTTCTGGTTTATTACATTTTGTTGTGTCAGAAAGCTAGCATTATGTTAGCAATCACATTTTAGGTACAAACATGACATCAAAAGAAGATACAATTATTACTGTTAATATAATAATATAGGTATAGAACCTTATATATAGCCTTATGTAACACGTTTGATATTCATTTAGATCGTTTCCTGGCAACCCCTCATAGCCTTGAATGTCTTATGGGAACACTTCAGGGATAAGAACATTTCTTGAGCTATAATGTTGGCGTCGTTTTGTCTCTTGCATTAAAAATAAAATATCTCTTATTTTGACACTTGAAGAAAAACTTGTAGGAACAAACATCACAAAGATCAAAAGTGTGTATTTGTGGCAGCATTCCAAAATAGCTTCTGTATGATAAATGTAGTGCTTTGATATTACTAAACGGTTCATAGAACAGATTACAGACAAATCCGCATGGCCTAGTAAATTACACAAATAAAAAGCTTTACAGGAAACACTTGAGGTTGTTTTTTTGCAAACATAGTATTTCATTCCTAGAAATTAAGTTCAAACTACAAAGGTATAATCCGACATGAAGAGGAGAAATAAGTTGGTGATAATAGATTGACATGAGTGAACTTCTCAAGATTAAAGTATTATAAAGCCTTTTTGGTATGCTAGATAACTGCTTAGCAATTTTACTTGCTTTACAGGTTTTATCTTGAAAGTAATCATATATTATGGAAGGGATGTTGTTTTATTTAGATTTAAAGTAGATCTAAAGATGATAATGTAACCTTTAAAGTCAAATGCATTATTTGATTTCCAGGAAAAGATAACATACACCCTAATTAGATGCTCCCGCACAGAGAATGAACATTTTCTCGCGATAACGGGTAGAGGATTAGCAGAACAAATGGATTCAGCTGTAGTACTCCTTCTAGTATTCTTACAGTTGGTAAATCAACGATAATAGCGACCAATTGCATTACAGGGAATCTGAGGCCTGAATTACTAGTCATAAGAAACTGTGGTTGCGCTACACTTCGTTGAGTGGCATTTTAGAAGTCGGATATTGACAAGTACCAATTAGGCTGTACACAAAAAGATTGATTGAAGAGATCAACTCCAAGTGATTCAGAACAAAGGTTTATTGGGATCAGGAATGTTTATCTCCTCTTCAAACATTGAAAACATCAATCAACCCTATTTATCTGTACGGACATTGTCAACTATCCTCTTTTTGGCTAGTATGAAAGTCATTTCCATGTCTATCCTCTGTGTAACAGTGGCTACCACTGGCTACAAAACCAGTCCCTATTTTCCCATTAATAACTGTATCTATTTATTTATTGAAAATGCACACAATAAGCACATCTTGAAAACGTGTTTGCTACCTTGTCACCAAGATTCCTAAATTGTTAGTGAGCCAAACTAGGTTAATAACAAGTTAACTAGCAATGGCCAAGTCACATCGCCGATCATCTCATTATATCACTGTATTTTCCCTCATTACATCACTGTATTTGCCGGAAACGTTATTGAGTTCACGCTTGATTATGTTAATTATACAACAGAAATGTGATTTTACATTCGATTTGGTAAAGCTATAAAGCTTAAGCTCAAACTTACATCAACAATTTATATGGTTACCTGAACAAAAACAGGACATCAATACACCTTCTTGCACATGCTTTCTCACTTTGGCAGGAATGGAAGTCGATTTCTTTGAAAATGACTTTTGAGCATACAGATAACTGTTAGCCATATTCACCCATGGTTCGCTAGTTCCAGCCGACGCTCGCAGGTTTCACCGCAATATATAGCCACATTGGTCTTGCGGGCTTTCTCCCTGCAATAATACTACCGGCCGCGATATATAGAGAATACTAAACGAATGGTAATGTGATTACATTTTTATCCAACGAGTGAATGGAATTTGGTATCAGACGAACGAAAGTGAGTCTGATACCAAATTCCATTCACGAGTTGCATGAAAATGTTATCACATTATCATGAGTTTAGTATTTTATTTATTACTCATCCCCACGTATCAATATGTTTGATAAATTAATCGTCAAACAACAGTCAGCTTATCGCGGAACCGGCGTAAGAATATCAATCAGTCAAACGAAACACAGAACAAAATAGTTCGCTAGTTGTTGGGTGTCTACATAAGTGACTGGCCTAAAAACATGAAACAAAAATCGTTTTGGTGAACACGTATTTCATTTTTAAGAATTCATTGATATTACAAATGCTTACAAGCAACTAAAAATGTCATGCCATTGTGCACTCGATACGTGAGTCGTGACGTCATCGGAATGTGACCTATTTTAGGTCAGTCAGTTTTAAAAAGTTGGCGTAACGTATGTCCAGTGTCAGCAGTCGAGAAGGATTGATAACATTGACATGAATTACAGAATTGTTGATAGGACCCGCAAATATTGAACTAAGGGAACGGGACTTGATGTATATAGGCCTATTAAAATCCTTGTTGAGGGGGAAGCGACAGGTTGGATGGAACATATGATGGAAGGGCCATGCTGTACGGCGTGGAACGGCCGGCAGAGAGGGGACGTGACACAACTTGCGACGGCACAGAAGTTGGGCGAGTGATCAAAAGACTATGTGAATAGTGATTGGGTTTTTTAAAATATGAGAGTGATTATTGACACTTGAATATTTTATATTTTTGGATATTCACGGCTCGTTGAGAATGCAAAATTTGAAAGTCGCCATTGTCTAACTTACAAGTCACGTGATTAGACGATGTCATGTGACGTTCGAAAGTAGTTCCGTTTGTTCGCACGAGATGGTAACACACATGTGTGTTACCAACTCATTGTTATCTAATGAGTGATCTCACCACGGTTGAGTAATAAAAGTGAAATAGTTTTGAAAGCGGCTCACCTCACCTGTTAGCCATAACTTGAATAAGCGATTACTTGACTATGTACATGTAATACTTTCAGGTAGAAGGCAAATTACATTGGCAAATTAAATAAACAACACAATTTAAGATCATATTTTATGTGCAACTTGTGTTTATGGATATCAATAATTAATTACCAATTAAACGTCAATACTCACACACATTTTCAAATTGTGTTTTTTTAAACTTATGTCTAAGAAATCTTGATATTTTCTTGTCACAATGATAAAAGGTCATCCACTGCTTCTACTAAGCTTCAGATCAACTGAAAGACAATGTGAGGCGAACATCACAATGTCATATCGACCACCTTTAGTTGTTGAAGAGTCTCGGCAATCTCACGATGCTTGTATCCGGCGGAGACATTACGTTCCCGCATCGTTTGCTTAATTGTCTGCAGATTGTATGTGAAAGTAAGAGGAATATGGCAAGGCGTTAGAGGAGCAATTCAAGTCTTAGATTGAATGGATTTCCACAGGAACTTTCCTTAAGTATATCTTAAGTAGTTATTGGATCAATATGACTGTGAATCGGTTATGATCAGTACATACAGGATAGACCAAAAAGAATATTGCCAGAATAATGACAAACTTATAATCCGTACACTTAATATTCACTGTTTTATTGTAATTAAGTTTGTCAGGTATTAAAAGAAAAGGGGTATTCTTCTCAGTATGATATTATTACTTAATATTTCCGTGAAAGGGATAACATCATGATATTAATACCTTATACATAGTAATCGCCACTAAAAATGGCCATTTAGAATCATTAAGGTTACAGCCAGCAAAGGCATTCCAAATTATCACCTTTTAATTGGTCTGTAAAAATATTTCATCATTGATTTAACTCACTTTGTAAATTTCAAAGTAATATAGTCAAATAGAGTCAGATATTTTTACGATCAAATGACACATTTATATCCTGAAATATGCAACATTTTAACAACACTAAAATGCTCTTGAGAAGAAAGGCTGCAGGAGTTCATTGTGGCAGAAAACCAGTCAGTTATTCTAAAAACCGGATATCCAAAAAGATGTTTATGTTATGAATGAGTCAATATTATGAAGGACCAAGTTTCGGCAGACGGTACTGTCGATGGTCAAGTTAAGCATCACTGATGAGTTGGTGTAAATGGTTTGCAGACAATCAAGCTGTAGGTCAGAAACCACAAACGTTGTCTGACGAAAAAAGGTTGCACTGGATGTATGTAAAACCATCACACAATCACATCCATTTCACCAAATTAACTTCTAGCCTCGGAGACGGTAGTTTTCCTTGTATTTGGATTGCATAGGATGTGGCCCGCACTGTACTTACTATGACAATACGAATGTTTTTAATTTGATTCTCCCACTTTGGCCATATTTTAAATAAAGCCTTATCAGCATCCGTGGCACTTCAGATTTAGGCGGGAAATAACACGCTGTTAAGTGTCTGCCTCACATCCTTGGTCACACATGTGTTATGGGTGAACATTACCCTAGTTCAAGTCGCATAAGAAGTAATCGATATATAATACCAATCTATAACAATTCAAATATGGCCAGTGGTTCGTTCATCTGTTTACCTCTGTTACACTAAACCTACAAATATATAGTGACACAGTCACGTATTTAAATCATGATTATTGGAGTAAAGTCAATTCTATAATGTTTTCGCTTACTTGGTAGTAAGTAACTGTTAACAGTCACGTACGCTTGACCATTTTAGGATAGCGTTGTTAGATTCTCTGCTGCAAAATCTGGCCTTCTCAACCTCACTTCAACATCAATCCTTTTTGTTTTTTTAAAGTTACCTTTAAGTGGATCTTCTGACTCTCGACACCTTTTCCTATATAGACTAACTAAGGCGAACTACATTGTATTCTTTATTGATTTCTGAAAGAGACATCAAATTGCTGACTCTAAAATTGCTCTGGCACCGGCAGTATTATTAAGCCTCAACTAGATTTGTTTTTTGAAAAAAACCCATGCATCTTAATACTAAACATGAATTCATCTGAACTGACTACTGTTTTTTTACGAATAATTTTGTCCAGTTATGATATCACACAGACGTTACAAGGCAAAAGCATTCAAAACGATATTGAAAACTTGTATTTAGAGTTAATGTGTGTAGCTTCCGTTAATTTTTGACTTACAAAATCTTAGTGTATTTGGAAAAATATATTTCATTCAAATTAAACGTGTAAGGCGAGTTGGACATGTTTGACAAATAATGTGCATGCAAAACAAAAAGATCATAAACTGAAATGAAGTTTAGTATTCGATTAACATATTGCCCACATATATAAATCATAACTGCTGACAGTATGTTGAAACTAATGTTCCTGCTCCGTGGCCGCCATTGTGACATCGATGCTAACATCGTGATTTCACAACATATGCTTAAGGAATGTTATAGATGCAGAGGATGTAGAGGGTTTTTTAATCTAGTGTAATATTTTCATATACATTTCCAACGGGGAAAACACTACATCACTTGTCTTAGCATAACAGGCAAATTGTCTTCATATACATTTATATCATACATAGATAGAGAGGCACGTACACACTTACAAAATGCTAGGATGTTGTAACCTTACTTGTTCCAGTAAATGAAGGGATGTCTTGGTTGATCACACTGTAACGGGAATGATCGATCAAGTCGTTTTAATATAGTTGCTCCATTGCCATTAGTTGATGAATAATCACAAATGATACTACAGGTTTTTATCAAACGAAGGCCATCTTGTCTATCAAAAACGTGACATGTTATGAATTTAACGACATTTCATCAGATATTTAGTACTTTTGTCAGTGTAAATAAATTTTATGAATACATCTACATAGACATGTCTACATAAATACTTCAAACTTAAGCAGGAGTTAAAACCTGCTACTACATTGCATAAACAATTCACTTTTTGGGTTTCACCCTGAGTTAAAACCTTCTACTACATTGCATAAACAATTCACTTTTTGGGTTTCACCCTGAGGTAAAACCTGCTACTACATTGCATAAACAATTCACTTTTTGGGTTTCACCCTGAGTTAAAACCTTCTACTACATTGCATAAACAATTCACTTTTTGGGTTTCACCCTGAGTTAAAACCTGCTACTACATTGCATAAACAATTCACTTTTTGGGTTTCACCCTGAGTTAAAACCTTCTACTACAATGCATTCATTCATATCAACTGTTCCAGACCTCTAATTTCCAATCTCGTTTTCAGCTGGATTACGTTAATTTACTGCCAATAATACCACAATATATATTAAAGAAAATGGATTAAGTTTATACAAATTTTATAGTAAAATTATAAAAATGTCGAAAAGCATAGTAAGCATGTGTGAATAAAAAATTCCTTTTGATATTTTGTTATTTTTGTATATGTCCACCCTCTTCATGATGAAAGCAGTCTCAACCTTATCAAGTATGTGAATGTATCCAATATTCATGTCAGTTATGTTTGTTAACAAGTCTCCTGTCGACTTGTTATCCAAGCCAGGAGGCGACATCGTTTCTAGGTCTAATAATATAGCTGTATATCTAACCATTGTTTGGCACTGCGCTTTCTGTGATTAGTACATGTCGGTGCCCATAGGTCGATACAACAGCAAGATTGTGTTTGCACTCATGACCATGCCAAAATCTATATAAGACCTGTTGAATAGGAACTAACTCATCTATACACAATGCGCATAGCTATTTGATGATATGTGAGTCTGCATGTATTGTCAATGTTCTCGCCAAGTGTACAAGTGGCCCTTAACATCTGTCCATATGATCTACAAATATTCAAAATTACAAATACAAATCAAGATTCTCACTTTTATCTCTATGACACAGGCGCCAGACTCTGAATTTACAATATCATCAGACATGTAAGTAAATGTAAATGTAGCTTTATAACATGAACAAGGTCTGACAGAGTCGTGTCTGTAATAGGACCGGAAATGCGAACTGGGATCTGTCTACGAAGTTTACAGAGGGTAACCGAGCCAGGAAACCATTTCCGGTTCTATTGCAGACACATCACTGTCACTAGTGTCAGACATTGTTTATGTTATATAACTATATGTACAAAGACTTATATGATATTGTAAATTCAGAGTCTGGCGCATGTGCTCTTCGTTTTTTGCTGATTTCATTTCTATATCGCCCGCGTGTCCAAAGGTGCATCCTAATAAACTGTATTTGTGCACATACTCATCTCCTCTTCTTATATCTCATCTCATCTCATCTGATCGTTGCCTGTCAGCGCTTTGACATAAAATGCAATTTCAGTTGCTGCATTACTGTTGCTTTGCAATTCACAGTAACATGATATACCTCAATTCTGATCCCTGACGTACAGGTCTAAAGCATTTCCGGAATGTATTTGATTTCAAAAGAAATTGAATGGAACTTATTGATAATCAAGATAATGCAGTTTTGACATATGATAAGTTAAGAAAAAAAAGGGTTTTATGATAATCATCATATAGAGTTATTAATGGTAAATAGTAAATTATTCATATCAAGATAACTGTTGTAGTTTAATTAAGCATTAAACCCTAAGGATTATAATTGTGGCTATATGTTAAGTAATAATTGTGTCTAAAAGAGTAACTGCTTCTGTCAATTTTAAGCTATCTAGCAGGTGATTTTCGTTCTGATTAATATGTTTTGATATGTTTTATTTCTGTAAGAAGAGAAACATACATTTGATGACTCGCTTTGTATAAATTAACCAATTAACAGTATATAGATATGGTTAAAAAAAAACTGTTAATGAACTATTTCAGGAGACTAACCGATTACATATGATGTATGATGACATAGTTTATGTTACATAGTTTAAAAAAATCATTGAAAAAACTCTCAGGCTAAGACAAAACTGGTTATGTATACCAATTAATGAAATTTGAGATGTATATTAAAGAAAAGATGCAACCAACATACATGTAGCTATGAGATTTTGATTTGTTTAAGGAATAAGATTTTTGGGTTGGGTTTGGGGATTTTGTGGGTTGTATATTCAGTCTACGACGTAGTATCAAAACATAATAGGCAGAAATAGAAAACATTATAACTAATTTTGGAGAAAATCATTAAAAAGAAAAACTAATTGAAACAACGTTTGATGCCCCAAAATTTATAGTGTAACATCATACACTTGACATTGGAAGGCCAAATTTCCAAAATGACGAAAATACAAAATACTCGAATGGTGCTTTAGTTTTACTTTGAATAATACATTTGATTTAATTGAGCATTTTACATGTGTCTGTGAATGCTATGTTCATTACATTTCCTAAAGAATAAAAGTCATATTTAAATTATGGTTACGTCATAAATAAAATTTTATAATTCACTTGATAAGTTAAACTTATTCGATGAGGATTTCCATATATCATCTACAATTTAAGAAATAAAGATTTGAGCACTTCAAATATCGGTTAATATGGGTATAAAGTAATGTATCTGTAATACCATTAAAGGTCGCTAGGTTGTATGATAATGAAAAGCGTTGATCTAAAGAGTACCAGACTCATCAAACTGAATGACCACCCACTAAAAAAATTAACCAGCTTCCATAGACATAAAATGTTAAGTGCCTTTGTCCCTTGAGACCAGTTTGAATAAGAACAGGTGGTTGCTTTCTTGGCACTGGAATTTATAATTCACACATTCCATCAAGTGTGTTCTTGGGAAGTGTTAAGACGTTTGTTTTACAAGTGGCAAATAAAATGGATATAAAAAAAAAAATTTAACAAAATAACCATTTCTAAATAGATGTAAGTTCCTTGTTTATACTGATTGTATTGTCTTTGTTTGTTATTTGGTTGCTTCAGCGGATTGTTATTGCTTTATCTTGATTTATCATTTCATAATTCACCTCATTATTATGATTCAACAACATTCATATAAATAATGATGTACTCGTTTCTTAATGAAAAACATGATTGTTTCGTATCACACCATTTGGAGACTTTGACATTATAAGCAGATGGCATGAAAGGAGGGACTTTTATACATAAGTATCAAATTTCATGAAAGTAGAGCCGTACACATTACACTGGCTAAAGCAGGACTACACTCTCTGAAAACCTTATTCTTAATTGACTAAAGAATAAGGATAGCCAAGTTTAACCAGCACACAAAATAATATAACATTTACTTTTTTATTCTTCCATAACATTTATTACGCTCTTTTTTTACCTTATCATCATGTACGATGTTTGGAATGTCGGATCATTATGCTCATGACTTCACGATGCTTTCATGCATTACTTCATACCAAGCGTCTACAGTTTGCTTATTAAATAAGATAATCGATTCATGATGGAAGAACCATACGTTTTGGCTTCATGACATGTGCAATTATAATGTTGGATTATGTTGTAATTTGTTCACAACTATGGACGCATGTCTTGTTCCATCTCAAATTCATGTATGCAAGATGCCAATCTATAATGGTTGTGTAGTTCATTATTCTTACTCAGCTAGGGTACAAACAAGTGTTTAATACTTTGTGTCTCCACTGTGATTCCATACAAATCGTGTCCTAATGCGAGTCCTAACTAAGAGTGACTCGACTATATTATCTCTGCATGCAAGTTTTACAAGAAATAAACGAATATGGCTTCCAGGGTGCCAGGCAAGTCGACAAATACGTAGTGAGAACCATGAAAATACATCGTCTGATAAGCTTATTAGTTTTCATGAAATATAATAGACTCTAAACACGAGCCATGACCTTGGCCGATAATTGAGTCGAACGAGTGCACATGTGGTGTTTAGGAGAAAGGTGGGGTTTATATATTTTTACATGTTAAAATTTTTCAGCAGTCGGTTTTCTGTACATGTTCTTGTTTTCTTTTTAAAATCTATGATTTTAATTAGATGAATTATTGTTTATTGTTTGTATAAAAATATGGAACCTTGTTGTAAAAGATATCCTCGGTGAAACTTTAATGGATACAGAGGAGACTAATGTTGGTGGTAACTTTGATTGCTTTATGATGCGTTTTGGAAATAATAAACAAACTGGATATGTGTATGTTTGATGAAAGGATAAGACACTTCAAGATAAGCAGGAATGAGATTCTACATGGATAGGCATAACAAGTCAAGTCAGAAGATTATCAATGTTAAAATGTTAAAAAACGATGCACGTGCCCTCTTCGGCGGTAATTTAGGGATAAGATATCTGCGTCCAGAAGGTAAAAGTTTGTAACAACTACATAAGTTATGGTAAGGGTCAGATAAAATGTTGTTGGTAAACGTTAAGACACAATTTTCATAAAGTTGAAAAATAGAATTAAAAGATGAGACAGTGATGTTTTAACAAGTGTTAATTAGTTGTTAAACCAACACTGTACAGAAAACGATAAAATATACTGGATGCAACAATTATAAAACATATTCATAATACTGTTATCAACATTGAAAAATCTTAATCTTCATAGAAAATACATACGTTGTTGACAATTTTTGTTGATACGACCTGTTTTAGCATAAAAGTTAAGTCGATTGTCACTGACAGATCTTATGCTTTTCGTTATGAAAGAAAAGTGGTACCATAGTTTTTCTAATGCTGCCTCAAATGAAACAGTAGTTTTATAGAATCAGTCACGACTACCACATCTTTATCATTAACGTTTATTGATTCAAACCATGATACATGAAAAGACCCAAGCTAAGGTAGTTGTCAAACAAACATCATGAATCTGTTAAGATTCTTTACTGTTTCTTTTCCAGACAAAAAGTTTCAAGGTGAGAGAAACAGCACGAGGAAACCTTATGATAGAAAAACAACCTTTCTCCAAAACCATAACAATTCAATTACCAATTTATGACATTTTAAGGTTGTCCATTAGGTCAGAGATTTCCCGTCGTTGATGACTTCAGGAAACAAGAATCGAATAGATCAATAGATTCAAGGAGACACAAGGGAAGCCAAAGTGTTTCATTAAGCCTTATCCTTCGACAAGAACAAATTGGACGTCCAGTCTATGGTGTTACATTAATGAATCATGATGACAAATTTACAAAGGGAATTAATGTTGCTAATCTAAGCTTAAGGATAATTATGATGTCTGCGTGCATGTTCACGATGCATTATAAATTCGTTTATATTCAAAATAACATACTCTTGATGATTCAGCTAATTAGAGACACTTAGCAAAAAAATGTAATGTTGATATAATGAATTTTGAGATGAGAATATTTGTCTGAACATGCTGTGAACAAAGAGTAAATTCAAAGGATCTGTAAAACTATAGTTGGTATAGAATGAATAGACTCTGCAATTGCAAGATATCACACTTTACCTCACCTGTGATTGAAAGTGATAACAAACCATAGAACTTAACAAAAGAAAAGAATCTAGGTACGGTTGATATGATATTACCACAGTGGGTATTCAAGTGTCAATAAAATCATGGAAATTGTAGTTTGATTATAAAAGATTTTGATCGTTAGTTTGAAATCCTTAAACCAATTTTTTAATTGTTGTGACCCTTAAAATAAAAAAATCAAACCTGTAGTTTTACCTATAAAAGAAGTAAACCTAAATTGTAATTATGATTGGTTTGTTTTGAAACATTTATGGTATAAAGATTAATAAGAGAATTTTAAAACCTGATGGGATGTTAACGTGAATATCAAGGGATAGTTTTCCATTCGTGTTCAAGAGGGATTTAGTATATAAAGGTATTGCAACATGTTAAGGTTAGAGGTAAGATAATGGACCGTGACGCAATTTGGCACAAGTTCCCCTGTCCGGTAACTGCAGACTGCGACTCAGCGGTTTCGGTTTGCAATATGTGGATGGTTTCGTAACGATAGCCTCTTTTCCATGCAAAAACGAATTTAAAAATGTAAACCAACTTATGCCTTTTAAGCTCCATGGTATCACATGCTTTTGCACCTAATCTTATTTGAAAATTGCTTTACATGTTTTTTGAAAGACCTATTTATGAAAACATCTTTAAATGTTTCTTAACCCAAGGAGAAAATTCGACTATGCTCGTGCGTCATAGCTGTAAACAAAAATACTTATCTCATTTGGTATAGATATCTGTGATTTTATATCATTGTTGGTTCATATAGCATTATATCTGCCAAAACACGTCCATTTTAGTAATATTAACATTACGCTCCTCGAATAAAAAACTGAATCATGATACTAAGCCAATTTCATAGAAATATGCTGATATGAAATGGATGAAATGAAATTAATTCAGTTCCACATGCACCAATACACACACACATATATATATATATATATATATATATATATATATATATATATATATATATATAAAATGTAAGAAGTATCAATCGTAAAGAAGTATATATGAAAGTATTAAAAAATACAGAGAAGATGTAAATCAACTTTCACAATCATGACTTTATCTTTTTTCCAATCTTTGTTCAATATCATAAACTTTAGATAAGAATATGGACAGCAAAATTATGACAAATCTAGGGAAACTTATCAAAAACTACAGTTCTGATCTCACAAAAGATGAAATTGATTTTATTCTTCACTTTGACTTCAAGACAAGTAACTTTTATGGCTTACCAAAGATTCACAAATCAGAGATCATTAAGAAAGCTGTTCAATCTCAAAATTCAGAATACGAGCCTAACTCACAGACTTAGTTTCATTATTGACAAACTTCTACAACCACTCCTGAAAAACATAAAGAGCTATGTCAGAGATGACTTAGATTTTTTAAACCATATCCCACTTCCAGTTAATCAGGACACACTACTAGTAAGCTTTGATGTCACATCACTGTATAGTAACATTCCACACGATTTGGGGGAAAAAGCTCTTGACTTTTGGCTCACTAAATATTCACATGATATTGACCAAAGATTGGAAAAAAGATAAAGTCATGATTGTGAAAGTTGATTTACATCTTCTCTGTATTTTTTAATCCTTTCATATATATATATATATATATATATATATATATATATATATATATATATATATATAACAACTTAGTAGGACCTTATATATTATAGATATGTATGCCTTTGACGGTGACTCTCACAATGGCCTTCTATATAATAATATTGGAACAAAAGCCTTCAGTGTTCATGTATGTTTTCCAACATAAAAGATAAGAACGATTCTGGTCTCCTAATATCCAACTTATGCTATAAAGAAAATTTCATCATATCAGGTTGTATAGATTGCTATGCCTCAGGCATTTGTTTTGATTGATCATACACGTTAAGGTGAGATAATCAGAAATTTCACCTCAATGCCTAAATGTATCTGAAATCGAATATACAGGCTGTGTTTTTCCAATAACCATAGTTTATTAACTTATTTGATGAATAAATAATAAACAAGTTCATCATACAAAACTATCAAAACCGACATTTTTATACGACAACATTACTTAATGATTTTCCGTAACAAAACCATTTTTACATCTAAAGGAACTTGCTGATAGAACAATGAAATTTGATACACTGTTGACTGTTTGCCCACTACTGTGTATTACTGTACCTTTTATTTTGCAAAACGGCTACTACAGTCATACAAATTGGTAGACGAAAGTTACTTACTAATTTATTGACAGGATCAGCTTCAAAGATGCCAAAATGTTTAAACAACCGCTAACCTCGACTTCATCACTTCTCGATTTCCGTTCAAAGATTTTTCAACAAAATAAGAACTGGGCTTGATTTTTGTTAATTTGTCCAATAAACACCTTTAATTAGCCTTTCATTAAGACAGCGTAATTATCGTCTGTGAAAAACCCTCCTGGGCTAGGGGTTGTGACGTACGGTTGTGACAAATAAACAGACTGTACAGAGCGGCGCATCATTATTTCAACTGAAATCCCGACTTAAATAATTGTTTAATTACCATTTATGTGGATATCTTTTTTTTTTACACCAAACGCTTAATAGTCAAATGATTTATATAACTGAGTGGAACACATTCTCTGAAAATCGTTAATTATTGTTTGTTTTTCTGTGAAATTGTTACGATAGATGTATAGATCACGAAGCAATGATTCTGTTTATGTCGTCACAAAAAGGGCGTGTTACCAGTCATGCACTAGTTTGTGGCCAGATCTAAGCGACTCATCAAAAGTGGCATTCAAAAACAGCTTTCATTACCAAACTGAACATATTTGAGTAGCGACCATTGACGCACTATACGATATTGAAATCAGACATTCATATATTCCAAAGAAAATAGTGAAATATATGTTTGTGGTTATGTAAACTTTAAAGGTTTATCGACTTCAATATCCACTAAATAAATAAAACCTTGGTATGTCAAGAAAAAATGGAGAACCTATCATTCATAAGATTTACACGTTAAAAAGAATTCATATCCTTTTTATTGTTAACATTTCCATTGCATGATGGGTTTTTTTCCTTTAGGTAATATTACATTTTTGATAACAAGTAGGTTTTGAAAAATACTATACTGACAATTACCTGATCGATTAGATCTTGTTATTCAAGTTCAAATACAAAATATTTTTCATCTTAATGGCTTTTTCATTTCAAACTCATCAAGGCAGACATTTCATTTAAATTTTTCAGGGATTTCTTAACTTTCCTAGCTTTTCCAATCAAAATCCCCTTTTGTTATTTTCTGATATTCAAAATTATACTTTCATGTATAATGGTTCATGAATTCCCAAGTTAATCAGTCAGATTCAACTTTCGTTTTTAATATTTTGATATCAAATTTCCGTATCAAAACTCATTTATCTTGTGGACTTTTTGAAATGAGTAATTTTTAAGGTAGTGATGGTTATCATGTAATGACGTAACATGTATTAACTTGCATTTTCAAGTCATTTTGTTGTGAACTTTTCATTCAAAAACAATAATTTAACCTCCCAAATTGTTTGATTTCGTTTGCTTAGTCTATTTCTATGTACATTAAAATAAATAAATAACTTCTTGAAAAAATAATGCATGATCATATTTTTTTCTTTATTTATTCCTTTTTTATGAAAACCCATTGAAAACATAAGGGTTTCCTTATTATAAACAGAGCTCTTTGATAAACCATGATCATAAATGAAACTCAATGGAGGTGACGTGATTTGGGGTTTAACGCCGCTTATAAGAGTATTTCACTTATATTATGGCTGCTACACCGCAACACTAAATCCAGTGTAACACTGCACCCAACTTACCAAGGATATAATCAAACTTGTTAATATGAATTCCCAATATCTATTTCTTGTTTCCAAATTTGATTTAGGGGTGAACACTGCCATAACCCCTAGCTCGTAGCCTTGACCTTTGACCTTCAATGTCACAAATCTATGAACACTTTTCATTGTCTGTAACAATCTTTTACTGACTTAATCATTTCAAAACAAGCATTCATGCAAAACCATTCATAAGTCGAAGCCAAATCGTAATTTTTGTACACACTCATAGATAAATACATAGGGCATAGATAAATACATAGGGCATCATAGCACCATTTATCGTGTTTCATGGATTATTTTATGGATTGACTTACTGACTTTCGAATACAATTAAGAAGTTGTGTATTGAAATCTGAAAATGTACAGGCCGGTGAAAACCGTAAAAAAAGCGACAGTCGGGGCTATTAAATACTACAAAAGTCAGAGCTGAAGAGTATAGTTATACAGATATGGTTTAACCTAATACAAACATTACAATATCACTATAATCTTATTCGACCAAATATCAGTAAACCTTATCTCAACAGTTAATAAATTTTAAAAAGCAGGTGTTGAAATATTCTTCTCAAGGTGTATATCTTTTTGGAAAGATTCTCAACTTCTTGCTTGTAATTAATGTCTCTAAATATTACCAACCGTGTGAAGTGTATGTACATGTACATGCTGATTAGATGGTAGGTGAATATACATATCTTGGATTACGGTTTCTTATGAATGGTAAAATATCCGAAACTTAAACCACCCAACTGATTGTATCCGTAAAGCTTTTGATAATACGATACGCCCAATCCTCCTTCAAGGATGTGAAACCTGAACCTTATTGAAAAGTACTGAGATGCGTTGAACTCGCCGTTGGTCTGAGAAGCCCTACCCGAAACGTTATGATACATAAAGAGTTTGTTTGAGAGCCACTGTTGATTGCATTATGTAAACTTGTTATCTCATACTGTTACAAAGTAGTAATAGATAATCAACGCGGTAAACAATCGGCACTATCTCATCTCTGTTCATAAATAAGTCAGCTACGATGGAGGTCATATCTTAATAGCTCAGGCCTATACGAAGTGTTTTCTAAACCTTCAGATTTCACCTCGACATGGCTTGTTTTAAAGGTAAAAACAATTTCAAGAGATCAGGTTTTACAACATAGGCGTAGCTCCATATAGAACAGATCAAAAGGTCAATTCTACAAATGCTTCAGATATAATCTATGATTTGAAGGTTACTAATACATAACTAAAGACATGCATTTCCCATATTGAAATAAAGAACCTGTAACCATAAGTTACCATTTGAAACTGGTCGATGGAATTAAATTATAAAATAGGAACATTTGTGTGGACTGTGTTACACTTGTGCTGTTGGAGATAAGTTTTACTATCTCTTTGAATGTGACAATACATTCCTCAACATTGAAATGTCTATCTTTCGACGAAACAAATATGATCTGCATAAGCATGTTGTAGTAAAGAAGTAATTGCATACTAAAATAATAAGCACTTAAATATTATCAATAGTAATAATCATTGACATTGTCCAGTCACTGGCCACGTAAATGTATACATTTTATTGATATGTGTTTTTCATATTCTCATGTACCACCATGCGATGTTTGAGAAATAAATTGCTGTCTGTCTGATAGTATATATAATTGCTGTGTGTGTACAATCTGCAAATATCTAATTTACTGTTTCTAATTAACAGTCTTAATACAAACATTTATGAGTAAGAAAATTGGATAAATCAACAGTCGTAGTTAATGTATTTAACCATAGACCATGATTATAAATTTATATAAAAACAAAAGCATCATCAAAATAAACCCTGGTGTAGGCGATTTCTTTTAGATGATCCCGAAGGAGTAAGGTGACATTCAGTAATTTGATGTGTCTCAAGAGTTTACCAAAATAGCTCGATAGCAAGTGAAAGTTGTCAAGGCAAATTATATATATTACTTGTCTGTACTTTATGTTATCCAACGAGACAAATTGACGTTGGAAGTGGTTCGTTTGGAAATCATATCAGATATATAACATTTTATACCAATAAAATGCAGGCAGAGTCGGCTATATCATCCGCCAAGTGGCAAAAATGTGAAATTTAGATGAGCTAGACTTTATGGGTTTTGTGTTCTGGTTAGGAAACGAAATTAAAAGATGCATTTCCATAGTAATGAACTAACATAAATAAAGAAAGAAAACCATTTACCTTATAGGCATCACTACACATTAAGTTGTACAATCTAGAAGTTCAAATGACCTAGAGCTTATGGTTTTTCGAGTTTTGGACCGGAAACAAAATTAAAAGTTGTGTTTCCTTGAAATGACCAAAACCTTAAAAAAATTCGAAAGAACATGAAAACCCTATCAGGCACCTGTAGATAGTGATAGAGAAATGGAACTTCACGGGGGATAGAGAAATGGATAAACCAACGTTAGCCTTCTTTAATCCCACAGTTTGTAGCATTGATCTATGCAATAATTTTGCAAATGCAACTTACTGTACATATTTGCAAAAAAAAAAGATCTTTAATAAGACTTGTATTTCCTTAAAATAGGGAGTTCGGAATACTTTGTCATCCAAAATGGACAGATCTGATGTGGATCTGTGATCTCATTTACAAAACCTCCGTTAAAAGAAAATTCATGAAGGTATGGCATAAACATTTGGTGACTCGATCTTAAGGCTGCGTTAAACAGTGGTTGATGAATCTACTAGAGGTAAATTATAGAGTAAACGCCCTGGTTTTCCATCTGATTTCACTACAGGGGAAGGCATTAATGATGTACTTGATTCAATAACACTTTAGATGGTTAGCTGCTGCTCACCGCTCAGTTTGGCGAATAATACATGCACAGTCAAACATGGGACAAATCTCAGAACAAAAAAGATGTCTAATAATAGTAAAACATTAATGGTAACAATCTGGTCACGATGTTCTCTGGCACCTTCATGTTGAACTCAATAATGCTCTCCAAAAGAGCCAGGTAAATAGCGCTGACAAGACAAGAGTCAATAGACGTTCACTCTACTCAAATGCCTGTCATGTAGCACTACCATCCTCATGTTGAAAATCCCTAATGCAATGCCGATGTGGCATGCATGTACCACTCAATTCTCTACTGTTCCGTCAACGTTTCTTGCCATCTTTGAATCGGAGGCTTTCACTTAACTCATCAAAGAACATCCTGTAACATGTTAATAAACTCAGATTATTATTGTTGAGAGTGTTATTAGTCGTTTAGTAAATGTAGGTTCTTCCCTATTTCTGAGGACGATTAAAGTAAGCAGACAATCTTATCCAACGTTTAAACAAGTTGGCTCATTGGTGTTAGTCCCTTGATTATTTACTATTCTTCATTTGATATATGATCTGTTTAACTGTATATTCAACCAATTGTTCAACCAAAATGAATTATATGGGCATGTATATCAAGTATTTGGTGGCCATATGGAATTCGAAATGTATTTTAATGTTTTATTCATCCAAAAGTTAGGTATACACAAATTCCTATTTTGTCGGTAGGATAAACAAGAACTGTTGTGCTCTTTGTCCTATACATTTGCTACATATGATCATCAGGAACCCTTTGAAAGCTCTAAGTGAACCAGCTCAGTCGAGACTGGAATAAATGATTTGTATTCGATTTGGAGTAATCTTTAAATATCTTTAGTGATTTTCTTTATTTATTTGATTTTAGAAATCAGCATTTCACAACATACAAAGACATCATGGAAATTAAATCGATAGATAAAATGATGTTATCGGTAAATATTGAAGAAAATTTGCTGAAGTTATCATTGTTTTATTCAGTATGAACAACTTTGATGAATAACATAAATTTATGTGCTATCCCTTATGTAATAATATTTTACTAATGAGATAAGATGAGATTACTTAAAAAATTATTGAATAAATTTAACTGAATAACCTGAAATAATAGTTAAAGTAACACAAAGTATAACAGCCGACGATTATGATGAAACATTGTTCTCATCGTTTTGTCTGAACGTAAGTTAAAATGCGCTTATAGTTTCTCTCAACATGATCATGTTTCTTTCACAGGTTTTATGTTTTGACATCAACTTATTTATCAAATGTAAACTTTTGACATTCTTGAATTGCCTGCAGGTAATGTTTCCCCACCGTATATCTATGTAAAGAACACCATCAAGACCAATAGGTACCATTGTCACATTCTGGCAGGAGCTAATACAAGTGAGTGGTAAATGTGAAGACATTTTGGCTATGCTTGATTGGTAACCCGGCGAAGTATCCGGAGTACGCCGCCGGAAATGACGAGTCACTGTATTGGCAACCGGCGTACGCCTCAGGAGCACGCCGGATTCGCCGGTTTTAAATGACAGGCGAACCCGGCGTATAATTGCGGACAAATATTTTCGTTGCGACTATTCCACAACTATTTTATAGTCATCATTATTTTTTTAAATAACAACACAAAATGATTTAATTTGAAATATGTATTATTATTAAAAAACATTCATAACTTGATAGTGAAATATAAAGTCACATTTCAAAATGTTTGAAAAATATTTATATCATATTGATGAAACGTAACTTGAAACTAGTCTGAGGTATGATGACTGCTTCCTGTGTGTATGCCAACATACTTGATTCAACTTGAGCCTGTTACTGACCCGGCGTACGCCGGTTCCAGGACCCGGCTATACGCCGCTTAAACGAATCAAGCATAGACATGGTTTTTTCCCTAGTATTGTTATTGTCTGACATTATTTTTTATACATAGCCATAGAGGTTCATAATGAAGAATGATAAACTTATGAATTATGGCAAATACAATAATGGTATTTTCATTTTTACAATATTTCTTTGGTATCATGTTTAAGGTGATATAAATTCTAATTTGTTATAAGACCATGTATCTTGAGTATACAATGACTTGTCAGCACTGAACCTTATTCAGTAATTATATGCATATGTTTACATTTACATAGACATATGATGACACGAAGACCAAAATGTATACAAAATATTAATTCTATTAGGCAATTCAGTTGCACACTGCTGCATAGCAGTCACAGACTTTAGATAGCAATGTTTGGAAGATTGGCAGCCGTCAGTGTTTGATCAAATATGTTTTATTTCTTTTAAGATCAAGAGAATTATATTAATGATCATTGTATTTTTTTATAGCAAAAAGTGTATAACTTTGTCAAATTGGATTATGATTTGAGCTATTTTTTTTAACCTAACCTTTGGTCTTGTTATGGTCTTAAATAATCTCAGTCCCAGGATACAAGCTGCAGAGTATCAATTTTCCTAAAACAAAAGTCACACAGCTGATATTTAAAATATCTCATTCTGAATAGGTGTGTATTTGTTAGTAGGATATAACATAGGATTTTGTATTGAAACCATTAAATGTTGTGTAAGTGGTACAACAGACAAGAATCTGGTTATATATATTTAGTTTTAGTAGGAATATTATATTATGATTCATATTCTAACTTTTTCACATGTTCAATTTTAAACACTGTTTCCCTGTTAGAATGGAATAAAGTATTTTGATCCTTGGCTTTTCTTACATAGATATCTTATAATTAGTGAATAAACTGTTGAGTTGACTGTCTTACACCATAATAATGCATGAAGTTTGTTTCAAAATAATATTTTTTGGAAACGAATCTTTTCATCCAGTAGATAATTTGTAAAGTTGATTGAATGCTGGAACGGAGCAACATCATCAGCAGAATTTAATATCTGTTCTGTTAACCTAAGGCTTTTGGATTGCCTATGCAAATTTGTGGCTGTAGGCTTACATTCAGTTTTTGCATTCAGTTTTTCCGTCATCCTATAAACTTGATCTGGATATTAAGCAAATCAAAATACTATTTCATCCTGATATTTTAACTCTGTCGTTTTGGGATGGCATGATTATGCCAAAAACCCAATGGAATCCCTGGTACAAGCCAATGGCTATCTGTCTTCCCGTTGCTAGTTTTGAAAAAATTAAAGCTTAATATAAAAAAGGTGGCTAACTTCTCACTGGTTCATTGCTGTATTGACATCGCCTTTAACCAACACCTCTCCTGGCACCTTTCTTCTCGGATGAATGGTTGGACAAGTCAATCAGATCTGTATCCATCAGCAATGTCTTTGTGGTGTTGAAACGTAGCCTAAGTAGAGAATTTGTGGATGGCTAGAAAGGAAAAACTCAACGGGAAAAAGCACTTCTATAGCTAGCTGTTTTAGCTTTCAAAATCCTGGTTCTTGTGATCGTGCCTGAGGCATTGTACTTTTTCTACAGTGATGCAGGAAATACACCAGAAAAACGTATGGGAATTATCTTGAAATAAGACAAAGTGGGACCAATTACCAGATTAAATTCAGATTTATTTTGAACAAAAAGGACTAGTGTTTAGAGTTTGCTAGAAAATGTCTTGGGGACAATATCAGTTTGCCAATGAAATTAAAATTGAAAAATCGATGTGTGAAACGTTTCAATTTAGATATCACATCAATCAAGTACTGAAATGATTTTGCATTATCAGTAATAACATAATTATCATAATTTTTTTAAATTCTTGAGAACCCTGATAACAATGGTAAGACAATAAAGTGTTGATGATGTTACAGTGCCTCAACATCATAATGCTGATGAAGTCATAATTCTATGACCTCACTGTTCAAATACTCATTCTAGCCCTGAAAGCTGTTCGAAAATGATTTATGAATGATGAACAGATATAGCATCTGCATGGCTCCTGATTTGAAAGTAATCAAAGTTTGTTTATCAAGATTAAAGTACCCTCGTCTACATTTGGATATATTTTACTTTATATATATGATATCAGAATACATGAGAGTGAGATTCCTTATCCGTTTTAGTGGTTGCCTTCAATTTAAATCGAAAGGTTTTTGGTTTTTTTTGCCCTCTTAGAAAACATCAAAGAAGTTTAGTACATGTAGGATCTGTACTTAATCAAATAGTTTTTTAAGTTTAAAAAGCAGTGACACAATCTTTTGTATTCCAAAATGCGGTTAACAATGCTGACATATATCTTGACACGCTCCTGCACGCCATGGTGCCCTTTATTAAATTAATCTCAACAGCTGCTTTTCGTCTCGTGATCAATAGCAGGGTTGATTTCAATCGTTAATCGCATTTTAAAGAAACCATGTGTTTAGTAATAGTGTTTACTTTGAAAATTAACTTTTAGGAATTTAAGGGCTTTCTACGCAACAGATTTTTTCAAACATTAAATTGATTGAATTTTTAACTAACTTTGAGTATGTTAGACAACATAAATGTATCTCAGAATTTGATATCTCTTCACGTGTAAAATTTGATACAAAATGTCATCAAATATTGTGAAACAGATTTAATAACTTATTATGTCTTGAAAACAATCATACTATGATTTGATACATTATTGTAAATACTTGTTTCTTTGGGATTAGAAGTATATTTATTTCTAAAATGTTCATTCAAAAGAGTTTACAAGACATTTATATACTTTCTGAAATCTATTACTATAATATATCACATAGTTGATATTGTCGAACAATACCGGAAAGGGGGGGGGGGAGGGAGGGAAGTTTACCTCTCTATTAATATTTGTTTTGATTATGTTATTACATGTTTTGTGTCAAAAAAGCAGGCATCTGTGTAAACAAATACAAAGCCTGTGTACAAGCAGGACCTCAGCAGGAGATACAATTATTCCTTATTTATTATATAAAAGGAATTCGAAGCGACACCATCCCTGTTTGAACAGTTGACATATGAAGACAGGAATATTGGACACTGTTTGTGTGATCTTCGAAACCAAAAACACTGAACTGTATCAAGGAGTGCTTAATGCGTGTTCAAGTTGCTTTAACCTTCAAACTCTTAACTTGTAATGTATGCTGTCAACATTTTAAAGCAATAATCTATATAATGTGGACGACATGTTGTATTTCTTAGAGGTATCAGAATAGTGAAAAGCACATAATTGCTTGGTACGTAGAAACACGTGATTTTGATACAATGCATTAACTTACTGTCCTAGCCCGTTTTGGTTTTAAAATTCAATTATTTGCTACACTTAATCCTTCCTAGCATTATGACTTTATAGCGGCCATTGATAGGGCCGTAAAACTAAATTCTCACAATAAAGATGATAAACGTTTCAGCTGAAAATGCACAACTATACATATGTACTGATACAATGGTCGAAGCAGTGATGTATTCTGTATATTGAAGGCAAGTTTAAGAAAATTCGTTGAAGCAACAAGTCCTTGACTACATGCACGACACATAGTTTATATAATATAAATCATATATCTACATATATAAAATGAAACCAAGAAAACACAAGCCACAAGAGAATCTTTTGTCAATTGACTTTTAGTATGGTTGGATATCATATTCCACAATAACTTGTTTAATACATGTTTTCATTTCATGTTATGTAAGAGAGTCACAATATGTTCATAACATTTATTTTCTTGTATTCTTTCCATTAGTTATAAAATACATCAAATATCTGTCAATGAAAACTATCTGAAATATTTCAATAATGTAAACACAATGTTAAAAGAGGTTGAACTTTTAGTAAGACGTTCAGTAAGAGAGTGCTTAAGAGTGTTTCAGTTCAATTGCCTATCACAAGGTATACCTCCTTAAAATAGATATGAAATATATACTGGCTTAATAAAATCTCAAATGCTTACCCTCACATGCAAATGTAAGTCAAATTAATATGAGATACAAAAAAATGATGAGAAAAAAATACCTTATGTTAAAGTAGGAGCGGAAAAGAAATACAGCTGCATACCTAAAGTTTGTTCACATATCTGCGTATCGTAGTGCAAATATCATGTAATTTGGCATGTGTTTGATGCATCGTAGCATTGCGAAAAAGAAACGGATAATTTTGAATTTTCAATACAGAAGAGAAAAGCAATTGCATCTTAATGCAATCGTATGCCTTACCCAACATTTAACCCTATTAGTTTTTGGCAGGTCACTGAAGTAAGCAGTGTAACATAGTTGTTATGAAATCTATGTTATAAACTGCTAATCCCATCTCCAAGTAATCCCTAAGAAATAATCCATAGGCTGTTGTCAAGTCACATTGTGTTGACAACTGAGTCTGTGGGTATATAAGACCCAGGTTTGTCTTAAGAAGGTAGTTCGTTCTCAGCCATCGACCTGGAGAGAGGGTTGAATCTCAGCCACGGGAGTGAGGAGTTGAGTCTCAGTCGGGACTCGGCCATTGGCTGGTGACAGCCACGACCAGCCATGTGAGCGGAGACACGCTGGGTGTCGTGAGGGTACCCAGGAGAAGCGGGCGAGAAAGATCGACAGCCAGATTAGTCAAAGTACTTAGAAGAAATAAACCCATGAAAATCTACGTCTCGTCGTCTTGTTGAATATTACGAAGTGTGTGCCTGGCGATTGTGCTACACGGGAGATCATTTTGGTGCCGTGACCCGGATTTAGCAAGACAGAGGGACTTGGACTTGGTGGTTGGTGAGTACTGATTGTTGTCGACCTTCCCCGCTTCTCTGGGCGACCCTAAGTGTTTGCAATTAAACTGTATGGAAAGTGTAAGGTATGTTAGTGTAGCAGTAAGAAGTAGAGGTAAAGGACATTAGGAGAACAAACACAAATCAGGGGTTTAACGGGGAACGTTATAACAGGAACGCTGATTTGCTGTTTTGGCGGGATCAGCCTGGTAGTAAGAAAATAGTATGGGCTGTTGAAGGGTTACTCTCTGGAGTCAAAATGGAAAAAGTTAAGGAAAGGGGTATTGAAAGAAGACTAGAATTAATTGACAGGGACAATGTAGGTGTTTTACATCAGCAAAGATCATGGAGAGGGCTTGAATTAAGATAAAGTTTAGAAATCCTAAATCTGTGAGAGTGGTGGACGAGTGGACGGGTACATTATATGGTAAGCCCGTGGGTAATCCAATGGGATGGAGCTCAGACCGAGCAGACGGGCATATAATGTTGTAACCCGAGACGAAGCTCCTGCCATAAATTGACTTGAATGGCCTTGATTTACAGACCGGATTAGAGGGATTCTTGTGGATTAGCCCTGGGTCTGAAGGCCAAGGATAGACGAACAACATCTTATCAAGCAGTAGGTTAGGCAACGGTGGGTTTAAGGTTTTCTGAGATGGAACTTATTATGTAACCCTTGGAGAGAAAAACACAACGCAAAGGCTAGGGTTAACTGCGGGCTTTAATTCCTTGGATTAAAGAGATTTCAAGCTTAAATGTAATTATTTGGGACGGTCAGATACATTAGCTCTCCTTGGTGACTTATGCAAGGCAATATGGTAGTAAAGGGTAATGTTGTTTCATGAAACTGTAGATATGCAGCTAGAAAGATAAGAAAACATTTCACTGTTAAGTTGAGGTTTAGGTACTTGTAAGGTTAAGAGAGGAGAACCCAGAGGAGATAGGGTGGGGAAACGACAGTTGGTGCCTCCATCCATCAGTGGATGCAATGATGCAGAAAGCCAGCACGACTGCGGGAGATGATCGGTTTGGACCTGTGAGATCGAGTACCCATGGAGAACGTCGGTGTGGGAACAGCAGTTGGTCAATCCAGCAACATGGCCGGTGTCTGCTAAAGCAGGGGACGTGGGGAACGTCAGTAGATGGAATTCATCTGTGCCTCCATGTAGGATGACCAATGTTTCTGGAAAACAGTGGAAATCCAGCTGTACCCGACGGTGGGCTACGTTTACCAGGACTGAACCGAGACTCTTCGACCCTATCTCACCATGTGGTGACTTTGTTAACTCATTGTTAAATGTTAAAGGGGCGCATTAGTATTTCTAATGTATTGTATTATTGCAATGGTGTATTTGTGTGCCATTGATGATCGATATATGTTTATAAGCGCGGTGATGTATATTCTCTTGTATGTATGATAATATGATGTACTTGTGCACTTAAAAGTGTTTAGATCCTTCACGGGAAATGATTATTATAAGTTTATTTTGTATATGTATTTATAGATTTGTAATGTACTTATCCTGGGCCAAAGGGAGCGAAGAAATCTTTGTCAATATTTCTTGTTTGGTGATGGAGTAGTGTAACATAGTTGTTATGAAACCTATGTTATAAACTGCTAATCCCATCTCCAAGTAATCCCTAAGAAATAATCCATAGGCTGTTGTCAAGTCACATTGTGTTGACAACTGAGTCTGTGGGTATATAAGACCCAGGTTTGTCTTAAGAAGGTAGTTCGTTCTCAGCCATCGACCTGGAGAGAGGGTTGAGTCTCAGCCACGGGAGTGAGGAGTTGAGTCTCAGTCGGGACTCTGCCATTGGCTGGTGACAGCCACGACCAGCCATGTGAGCGGAGACACGCTGGGTGTCGTGAGGGTGCCCAGGAGAAGCGGGCGAGAAAGATCGACAGCCAGATTAGTCAAAGTACTTAGAAGAAATAAACCCATGAAAATCTACGTCTCGTCGTCTTGTTGAATCTTACGAAGTGTGTGCCTGGCGATTGTGCTACAGCAGGGGTCAAAATTTCGAAAACAGTAAATTTCATTTTCCCCTACAAACTTCTTTAAAAGTGATCAAAAGCTTTAAAAACAAGTTATTTTTGATAGTTTGCATCAAGTTAATATGAAATTGCTGATATTTTTCTCAGAAAGTCTAAATTGAATATTTTCATCGAAATTTAAGGAAATCGGAATTTCGAAAATGTGACCCCTTCTGAATTTTAGCACGAGATACTAGGCAATCCCAAAATAAGTTTAAAAATGGATATTTTACACATTGACAATTGGAGATCCCATGTCAGGTCTGTTGAAGTTATTTTACTGACGTTCAAACCAAACCCAAATTACATGATATTTGCACTAAGATACAGTAGTAAATGAACAAACTTGTGATATGCAGCTGTACATGAATTCAACTGATAATGCAATATAACAGTTATGACATAATAAGAGTTGATACTTGTGTAAACCTAAATATAATTATGTCACAATTTATGTTTCCTATTTAAGAAATAGGTTTGATTGAATCTAGTCAGCCTTTTTTGAACAAATACATTTTCTCAATTATTGACTGGTATCACCTATTGTTTTTCATATGGCCAAAGTATATGAGTGAAACTTGCTTTGTCAAGAGACCAGTTAGTAATCACTCATTATTTTACTTGAAATATAAGTTTATTACCTATATATTAAAGAGTTATTTATGTTTCCTTATTCATAGAGAGAACAAAATTTTTCGAAGTTATTAATATGACATGAATATCTGCCTCTTATGCACTAAAAATTGTAGGCATTACTCTTCAGCTCAATTGGGTCGACATTTTACATTTACATGCCTTTATGAACATTTATGATGACACTTGACATCCTTTGTATGCTTTTTTTTATGGAATTCAACGTGGTAAAAGTTTTTTACTTTATCCACACACTTACATAATCTCCAATCAGATAAGGGAAAATCGGATAAGATCGAATGTGCTTTACTTACTGTAGTAAGCATTTCAAAAGAGCAGTTATAGATCAGTTTTTTCTCTAAACTTGTTGTCCCTTTGCTTCAACACACCTGATGTCGTTATGTATACAATGAATCAACTCCGAAGCACATGTCAGCCATAAAATGCTTGTCACAATCAAGTTTTTCTTCACCCTCCAAATAAAAGGAATCGCATAAGTGGTCTTTAGAATTTTGAACTCATGTGTAGAAAATATTACAATCATATTATTTCCTTCTAAAATTTCAATGTTTTGTGATTGTCAAAAGCTTCCCATCCTTTTACAAAAAAAATCAATCAGAAAACATGTACTGTAATTTTTGTATTTGTACTTTGAAATGTTACAAATGGTAAAAAATAAACTTTTGACGCCATCTTATGGACTAATAACAAGAATACAACAAAGTAGTTTGCATCAGTGTTAGCTAAGTCTTTGTCTATAGACATGTGAATTACCATTGGAATCAAGTAGACAATTATCCTCTGTTTGTAAAGCAATACATTCTGTGGTTTAAATGATTTATCCATTTCTTTTTGGATAGCTTATATATTCTCTGTGGTTAGCTTGGGCATCTAGTAGTCGCCTGTGGTAATCTCTTCATGCAGAGATAATGTCAAGTCATTTTCTCTTTGAAACTTCTCTTAACTTAGCCATCATTTGTCATCGAAACAGATTAGACACTATCCTTGTGTCAAACACGTACTCAGATCCAAGGTTTGCCAGAATAAAAGACATACCGTAGATTCAGGATGGATCAGCAGTTACGTAGTGGAGACACACGAGACCAGTTTTTATGTACTATTGGTATACAATGTTAGTGAAAAGCAATGAATGAAACTACCATCTCAATGCAAAATGGTAAACCTTGTATCATAAAGATGAAACTGTATATGACAGCTCAGTTGAGTATAAAAAACGTTTCAGTTTTGTGTTGATACTTTCGCCTATATACGATAGGTAGATACATTAAAGAATGACATATTTGACGATATTTCATCATATCAATATAATACAATTCTAATCAGGTGAACGTCCACTGTAGTATTTGCTTTCAGACTAATGGGGCCCTTTATGATGACACATAAGTAATGACAAATTGGGCATATTTCCACCTTGATAGTGCGTGATAGGTTTTATTTCAAATATATTTTATAACCTCTCACGAGATAGAAATTTAGCTTTTAATGTAAAATCCTTAATTATTCTTGTAAATTTAAGGCCTTTTTATGATAAACATTTAAAAATCATGGAAAGGAAAATAATTGAATATTTAAAAAAATAGAAATATTTTGATGTGTCTTATTTAGATTCTAAGATCGTTTGAGTGAGATTGTTTTAGAGAAAACAGATACAATCAAAATTATTTATTGTACATAAAATATGAAAGAAGGGTTGTGCATTTTGCATAGAGCATTTTTTTCTACTTATATGTATATAGTTATTGTTCATTCGAAGCTCAGACTTTTGGATAAATCGGTATTCTGTTATGGCAAGTTCATTATCAGAATAATCACATCAGTGTATAAGTTATTGAAGGAAATAAATCAATACAAATGAGAAAACATAAGAATTCATATTTTCAACTGAAAATATCTATTTTGAATTTTTCTATGAAAGTGACTTTTGTGTATCAGTACTATACAGCTCACTCCCAGAACATTTCAAATGAAAATATGTATGATTTATTACGAATTCGAATTTATTCAAATTCCGTTTTACTGTATTTATAGTGTAATATTACTTCCTGCACGGAGCTTTGACGTCTCTTTTTGCCCTTATGATAACTGAAATCAAATACATATCCATTATGTATGTAAAGATTCATTTTTCGCAACTATTTCATAATGCGTTCCTTGAACATTAAGTATTGAAGATATGGCCCAGTAGACATCAGATGAGGATGATCTACCTGCTTTGTTGCCGTTATGCATTAAAATATTGTTGGTAAGAATCGTTCATATTTTATTTTATTAAAACATGAGATCTAAGCAACGGATGAATTGGCTTCAAGAATTCCGTCATACAATCAAATTGTAAGGTTTTGGTCAAATTGTAATTTTAGTGACCTTGGGTGAACGTTCAATACTCTGCAGGTCCTTGTCTGTTGTGTCTGGTGAGAACATAACATTCGTAAAACTGCCACGTTTCTGTGAGGTACAGGTATTACGTTCTATCTGCGAGTCTCTCAATAATATCCCTTTAAGCATAAATGTTGTTTCACAGATCCACTAAATGTATGGCCTGTTCATCATTCATCCTTCAAACATTCTAACTTTGTTTTGAATCAATAAGCTGAAGGATAAACGGTGCTATTGTTAAGCATTGGTAATACAAAATTGAACTTGGTACAGCAATAATTATTCCCTTGGTATATTTATCATCAGGATGTATTAATATAACAGCATTAACTTGACATGAAATTTGGTCTTACTGACGTATAATCCTTAATTCTACTGATCTAGTGATTCGTTGTTCCTGAAGACATGAAACGACGCGAAATCAGAGGTCTTATATTTGACAACCTTGTGATTTACTAAAACTATCTATGTCATATCTTATAGGTTGCAGTTTTTTAAAAGTTTAGTTTAACTTCTTAACCATGTTCATATACTTTATATGCTTAACTCATATAAAGTCATCGAAAGTGTGTTTCTCTTCTTACAACATCAAATCATCCGAAAAATATTATGTTACTGGAAATAGACGCTTATGCCTTTTTTACAACAAAATATTCTATTAAATGTTATTTTTGGATACAGCCGTAACTGTGGTACATATAAATTCTTTCTGGCCTGTAATAAGTCTCCAACATAAATATCAGAAAATCCTTTTTGAATATATGGAGATCCGTCTTCTATATTTCAGTTCTGAATTATCCACTTCACGGCTTTGAAATCAATCCAATCATTTTGATACATTCCGGAAATGCTTCGCCTCAAATGGATGTGTGAAGATGAAAGCAACAATCACTTGTACTCATTACTGAAACTTGTTTCTGGTTCCGGGGTCGTAGAGCCAAAGTTGAGTGCCTTGATATGTTTCCATTTCCCACCATTCAGCTAATAACCCTGATAATCATATTTCAAAAGGGATAAATGCAATACTCTTTAAGAACACTGGCTTTAACATCCATTATCATGAATGTGTCATCCTTTCAATGTATTATTACAATTTACAATATGTTCATGAGGGATTCCTCAAGGTTTGATGAACAAATGCTTATGTGACCTTTGGTTCATAAGGTGCACAATACACATTATCATTGAACCATACCCGACACGTATTTAAGACGAAAAATAATACTATGAATTGCGATTACTGAGTATACATTATTTGAATAAATCCTTGCTTGTCCACAACAAATGTGATTCCATCAGTTAAAGTATCATTAAAAGTGAAATTAACTTGACACATAATTTATCATTGAAAAATAGTACATGTTCTAATATATAAAGCTTCACCCGGCTTCACCTTCATTTATTGTGATAACTTAATATACCTGATGTTGAAAGATATCAGTAAAACTAAGTTTTCAAATGAGAAGTGCGTAATGTAATTGGAACATTGGTTTCTTTACAGCGAGGGTTAATCTTTTCATTCAGTGTGGACAAATAGTCATCATCTTATCTTTCATAAACAAAATACAAATAATAAGGGTAACTTTTAAATTCCTTTCCTCTGTCTATCTTTCTTTTCATCGGTCCATATGCTTAAGATTTTGGGAAAATCTTTCTTAAAATCTATTACAGCCAGGAAATAGAAAATTATTGTGAAGGTTCATACGCTACCGGATGAGAATGAGTTATGTCTCAATAGTTTGGAAATGATAAACAAAATTATTGTTTACCATGTAATCAATTAAATCAAATACATTAGATCAATTGCTTATTTGAAATTAAAGTTTTTAAAGTATTTGAAGCAGAACTTTATGACTAATTTAAATGGTGTCAAAACGAGTGCAACTCTTTTCTGCTGCTTTATCGACCTATAGGCACTGACATGTACTAATCAATGAAAGCGCACTGCCAAACAATGGTTAAATGTACAGCTATATTTATAAACCTAGAAACGATGTCGGCCTCGTTTGAGATTGTCAAAAGCTAATAATGTGCTTGAATGTCATATCGTCAGGAGGGAGGTTAACAGGCACTTGATTAAGAATTGATTGGTCGCATCATGTTATGACGAACATATATCGTCATGACAGTATAGCGTAAACTGGTATATCCTGTCTTCCTCACTGCTATTGTTTAAGGTGAAGAACACCGCTTTTGAATTTTCTTTCATCGTGAATTTCATTTCATTCACCCATACTGAATGGTCTTTATAATGCTTAACTAATCAATTTAAAAATTTGTTACAACATCCTATATTCTTTTCATCCATTATGTAACATTTTCCTTTCCCATTCAACTTTGTGATGCATCACTCCTTATTGTGACGTCACTCACGATTCCTCTCTCTGAGAAAAGATCACGCTCTGCATTGTATCGGCTCACTCCTTGCTTGTAGAATGGGTTTGAATATCCTGAATAGAATTAGCTTACTTTCCTTTCATCAAAGCTTTCTCCTAAATAAAAAACCACATATAACATTTCTAAACCTGATTCTCTAAGCTCAAAATCTTCAAATGGATGACATCGTCAATATTGTTCAACAAACCAATTCAAATGGTGATACTTTGAGGTCATATCAACAGTATCTATAAGCTGTTGTCTTTCGCTGCCTGTACTTAACTATCCTTTTCCAAGAAATTTTGTAATGATGTCGTACACATAAGATAATAATCCTGTCTTTAACTAAGTGAACAAACTATATGAACAATAATGATAGTTATATGTACTGTATGTATTACCAGATCATATGGTTCTCTCAAGTTTTTTACTATATGAATGCTACCGACGATAACCGATTAAAATTAATATCGATCAAATTATTGTTAAAGATTTCTGTAGGGTAAGTCCTTGTAGCAATTCATTTATCTAATCCCATATTTGAACTGCTCCTTGACGTTCATTTTTCTCTTACAATCCAACGCACGATTCACAGACCTTTAAGGAAATGATACTAGGACGAAACATCTCCGCCGGAAACATCCTCCGTTAGGAGAAGTCGAAATGGTCGATATATTTCTCAATGGTTCTCTTATTATGAGACTGTTGTAGTGAAGACTTACAAAAATGTATACAGGTTTCCAATAGCTTTTGATTATGGATTTTCAAATCGTGGTGTGATTTGTTGTTTGTAAAAGGAAAATATCATAGATTTAATAATTCTGGATAATCTAAACAAATAAATTATCTGACCTTTTTATTTAGTATCCATCTTAAATCATTAATGCAATTGTTAAATCGTTAATTTTTCTTTACAGTCAGGGATCTTATAACCTTTACGTCTACCACATAATTGATAGACAACGCATTTTACTGGATAACCATTAGCTAATTATTACTATTAAAATTCACAATTGTCAATGTGATGTCAGGATTAATTGTGAACTGTAAATTGCACTTTATACGTCCCTGTCGTATCAAGGTTTTCATATTGAGATTGCTTCATATATTAATTTTATACTTGATATATTTCAAGATAAAACTTGAACAATCAAGTAAATAAATCACAAGAGTTCTTTAGTTGAAGGACTTTCTCTACCTTGACCTTTGAGGAGTTTTTTCAGACCTACTATGATCTCCAACTCGTTCCATCTCTTGCATTTCAAGGTAGCGTGGCTTTTTAAACCTAAAAGCAGTTATCCCACGACCGTGATACTATGGTAAAGTAATGTTTTGGTTTCCAAACTTCTTCATGATTTTTCTATCTAATATCAATAATTATTTCCTTTCGACTTCCTCCCATCATCCAAGATCAGTTTGTTTGAGTTTCAATGAAAGATGTACATCTCGGAACACAGCATTACCAAAGATTCCCATCCTCATCCTCATCCTCATCCTTTTCTTCATGAATAAATTATGTTTAAACTGAAGATTCCCAATGAAGTGTCGTCATACAGTGGCGGACATAAGTCATGGGAGTAATTTTGCATTATTCCTGTGACGCTATCGCAACACGGTTGGGAGCTGCTCTCAGCATTGCTGCAAATTTACTGCACCGCCAACGCGATGATTTTGCGTCTCTACTGCGATACACCTGGGCTGTATTGCGGTAAAGTGGGAGGGGCTTATACGGGCCGGTCTACCCGTTATTTGACCCGCTACAAGCTAATTGGGTAACTTTAAAGTGGGCTGGTCTAACGAAGCTGTTAAATGTTCATGTACTGTAAACCTGTAAAACATAATCTGTCGGCGTTTGTTAGTACTTCAAATGACTACCGGGAAAATTAGGAACGTGTATTTCCCAAGTTTTCATCATTATTTCTTATTACACCGCCTTACTGACCATGATAAAGTAAATACAAATTACCAACAGTGTGGTCATCGCGTTTCATAGAACCAGGGATACGATCCCTGATAGAACTACACTTGTTATACATACTTACGTAGAAGTGTTCATGTATTGATCATTGTTTGGGCTTGTGCCACGACTACATGTACGTTAGGGATATTATGTGGACGTATGACATACAAAAATGTACATACTGTTTGGAGGGGCTCTCCGAAAAACTGCACAATACGGCTGCTTATCCGAACACGAAGGTTACATCAACTTACAAGAAGAATACATGTACTGTATGCAAAGACTCTAACGATCAGTCCCGTTAACACATTAGCACCGAGAGCCGCGTATATGCGTCAGTATAATGAGATGTAAATAAGTAAATAAGATGCTATCCTCAGGAAATCGTTGCTCTTTGTTCAAAAATATACTTAGTTTGATAAATGAAAACATTCTGCATATGTTGGTCTTGGAAGGGGAAAATAATTACTTTAAAAAGAAGGTTTTTAAATCAGATGAAACGATTGGAGTCTTTGTTAAGTTACAAATTTGGAAAATTTGAAATTTATGTACATGTATTCATAAATCATTTGTGAGGAATTTGAGGCTAGTGTAAGTGACACTTTGATTTTACCTTTACTTCTTGAATGCATCACTTTGGGAATGTCATGTCATGAACTATCAATATGATAATTGCATGTAATTAATATTTTGAACTCCAGTGTTGTCCTACTTTGAATACTATCATTATTATAACAGTTTGTTCGTATATTACTTTATTGAACTGGCTGAGCGCATCCTATATCAAGCACGGTCAGTAGCGGTCCTGTAACAATAGTTTTAGCATATACATTGGGTTTTTTTAATTCTAAAATATGCTTCATAGATCCACGATCCTGTCTGCCATTGAATCGATATATACACGTGTTAAGTCATATTTAGAGTTGACAGCGTCCCAACAGAATATATCACTTGGTCAATATTTAGAGGATACTAAACGACATTCCATTTAATACTATTTTTATTAAACGAGTTAATGATTGAGTAATAACCGAGAAAAGGCGAGTTTGATACCAACTCATTTACGAGCATTCACGAGCAAATCATTAATCAAGCATGATTGCCGAAAGCGTATTGAATAAAACATTTCCGCGAATTGGCCGCCATTGCGACGGCAGTGCTAACATTGTGACGTCACAACCACACAATATTATGATACGTAATACGTAATATCATTTCCATATATTCTTATTTACTATTTAGAAAGTTGAAATTCTCTCTCTCTCTCTCTCTCTCTCTCTCTCTCTCTCTCTCTCTCTCTCTCTCTCTCTCTCTCTCTCTCTCTCTCTCTCTCTCTCTCTCTCTCTCTCTCTCTCTCTCTCTCTCTCTCCCTCTCTCTCTCTCTCTCTCTCTCTCAATAAATAAATAAATAAATAAATAAATAAATAAATAAATAAATAAATAAATAAATAAATAAATAAAAACTCAATGGTGAAATATCACATGTTATATTTCTGTAAAGTATCAAAGTATCAATATTCAGCACCTGCATCTATCTTCATGAAACAATAAAACAATCAAGACTTTATGACACAAGGCTAGACAGTTTCCGTTGAACAGCGGTCCTTTGAGCTAATTGATCTCGCTATGGTACAGTGACCAGCGTCTGTGGTCAGCGGCCACGGCGTTGAGCCGTGAAGCTGTCTCGGCGTTAATGAATCAATAAGGATACTTTGTCTTAAAACCGACATAGCGTTCGTTTAATTAACATCGTGATTAAAACTTTGAATAACTCGTGTTGTGTATTTCTGTAAAAAGATAATGTTACGCGCGACAAAATTTACCAATATAAGAATACCATACAGAGAGCTATATCCTTTATCAAGGTATCATCTCAAACATAAAAATTTTATATATATACAAAACAATAAAACTTGAGTCATCCCTGTAAGGGATGAAAGAGACTAAACACAAAGAGATGTAGAAAAAGAGATACAACATTGTATGATTAAGAATATATGTACATAGAGATATATTTTAAAAATCAATGTTAGTAACTTTACTTGATACGAATGAAAATTAATATAAATGATATATTAGATTATCAGTAAAATTGGAATAATCGTCACATTCAACGTACGTAAAACTTTTTCAATAAACTCGACCTCTCGCGGTCATGTACAGGGTTTTCATTAATCATTTTCACAGAATATTTTAAATTCTGCCATCACATTGTTCAATCTCAACTCTAATCGGGGCAACTCCTTATTTATGACATTTTTAAGATAGGCATTCAACTAGCCCGGTGAAAACCAATGAAGCATGACTTTGCCTGCGACTACATGTACCTTGTGACGTAATATATATAGTTGTCTTGAGAGGTAGAACTTTATACCAAGGTAATTTGGGGTTTACTGCCTAAACAGCAGTTGTAAAAAATATTCTAGCAACGCCTTATTACAGTATATTTCTGTTTTCAAAACGACTGTAAATTTAACATGATTATTGGTAAACCAATACCTGTACAATATGGTGTAGTAATAAGTGGTATAGTATGTTGACGTTCTCTGAATATCGATAATTTTGTTCCTTATAACTTTAATCGGAATTGATACAAGGAAGCATTTGTATCTTTGATGTAATTTACAGCTTGTTGTCTGAGGTACTTGACTCAATAACTATAAGTTACTATTCGGGACATTAGGTCAAACCGATTTTGGAAATTAAAAAAAAGGTATTTCTCTCGTTCAAAGGTTTATCTTTGGCGACATTTGGCGACATTTGTTATTTTGAGATTATTACATATTTATATCTAAACCTACTGCTACTTAATACGCCTTTTATCACTGGTCGCACTCTTGTATATTTTGCATTGTTGACTTAGAGATAAAATAGAATTATTTAGCGGGTATTTACTACACTAACGAAAAACAACCCATGACACTGCGAAATTTATTGGAGTGAAGATCTTCAACAAAATCACTAATTTTGGTTTTGTGTGATTTTAATGTTTATAGTTTAATAACACATTTTGCGCTTAGCGGAAGGATGTTGGGCCCGTGATGTCTAACAAATTAATGTCACGACCTTCAGTTCTCTTATATCGTGATCACTGTTATTTATGAAAATATGTTATGTAAAGTTAAGCTCAGTCCAAATCTTATAATTTAAAAAACAATTACCTAATCAATTGCACCAGAGTGTAAATAAATAGATCGTACCAAATAAATCTACAGAAATTGTTTTGTCACTGAACTGATCAGAGAGAAAGACAATGCAAGCTGTTATTCAACAACGTTATCTGGGGGATGCATCTTAATGAAACAAATATAAATATATCATTTCTTGTTGATTTTATTTTAAAGAGAATGTTCAGTGAATATTGACAGCAGGTTCACATCGTGTCAGACAACAATATGGTGGATGTCAGCTTATTTCTTTTTATTTAATCAAGTAATCTTTCTCTCATTATCAAAGGTACGCCAGTATTTACATAACCTCGATTATGGTGTGCCAAGCCTTTTTATGACTACTCGCCTACAAACCTATCCCGCGTCCATCTCTTGCTAATTAAAGTGTGTATTCAACAGCTTGTGCGGCACTCATTGTTTATTGAGGATCTAAGTGAAGAGAAAAAAACTGAAATCCGAGAACTCTCATGCGCTATCCTTACGCACAGAAAGTCAACTGTTTGTAAACTATCCCTTTCTGTACAAAACGACTACACATCGTTAAGATATAAGGCATGGTTAAAAAAGAATGGAATCACAGATATATTAAAAGTTGATAATATGAAATTACCAGCATCGGTTACCTGCATTGCCCACTCTGAACAGTTAACATTGTTAATATAGTGAATTAAATGTTCGTTTGGGTAATTATCTTATCTTTGTGTATACATTTGAATGACGATGTGTCAAAATGACGGTTAATTGCGCTTAGTCTAAGGTTATGCATTCTAAAGGAGCTGTGGTTGTTAAAACTAATATGTCATATTTCTGAGGTGGTATGAAATAAGAAGTTGTTGGCAGTCATGTTTACTTAGGACTTCTTTTGTCGGAACAATAATGCGGTAATCAGACATCTTTGTCATGCAAAATATTGATGGTGAAAGCGGTAAAATTGTTAGGTGGAGTCATCCTTAAGCAATACGGTGTAAACGAATTTGAATTTTAGAGTTTGTAATTTGTAAGTTTTCAGATCTTAACCTCTATCATGTTAAGGATAATAACGTAGTATCATTTTCTTCTTGTTGTCTCAAAGGTTCTGAGGGTGTTTTTAATGAGTTTGTCAGAAGGTTGAAACGTGATATATTACCAAATACATGCAAACAATTATTTGAGTTGTTTTTCATAACATGATAAATACGAGACATTTTCAGTTAATTGTAAATATTACGAGTTTGAAATAAGACTGACATATTGTGATAATAACAATTTTTTTAGTAAAAAATAATCTGACGGAGATGGTAAGTCCCTACCATATGTTAACTAGTATTAGGTATCGAGTGACCAATGTGCATAATGCTTTTCCATCTCAAAAAATAATTGAGAATGGCTACCGACTTTAACGTTAGAACCATTATTATTAATGAAATGGCAATCTGTACATATAACGCGCATGCAATAGGAAAACGTGTCACGTTACTAATTTGATACTATCATAATTTACATTTAAATAACTCACGATTTCCAGATACAGTAACGCTATGCTATTTTCAAAACCAAAACTTGAATTGAAATGAAGGAGTTCACCAAAACGCCTATCGCCTCGTGTTTCGATACATCTATATATGTTATATATGAGATAAGTAAAATATGCAACACATAATTGGTTCATTCCTTTTGATATTCATATTCAAAATCATTTGATCCGGCATGAACATGAAGAAATACGTGTGTACATTGAGACATTATATATCACCTCAGATAAGAGAATTTTCAACTGTACACCTGTCATTTTGATTAAGGAAAGTTTGTTGATCAGAATATTAAAGTTAAAAGTAAAATTAGAGTTAAAATTGTTTTTACAATAATTGTGCAGGTTAATACAGCGTGTCTGTGAAATATCAGAGGTATCACATCATCCTAACTTTTACGTATGGATTCATAAGCTCTTTTACAACCATGATAGACTAGTATAAATATATGACCATTTACACATCAACTATTAGTTTGTGATGTAGTTTCTTTGCAAGATATTCGGCAGGTATTTGGCAAATTACAGTTATATGTCATTGGAGAGCCTGGTTTACGTTAACGATATGCTTCTCACACGACAATTAACATTACATAACTAAGTAATGCAATCCCCTACTCCCGCTGCCTTACTAGAGCTAGCCGCTCCCCCGCCCTTCCGCTCAGTTCTTGCTCTCGTCATTCCTGAATTCGCTTGTTAATTTGTTTTTTAAAGTACATAGGATATCAATAGATGAGTGTTAAATTGTGTTAGAAGAGGCATAGTATCATATGTGTGCGGAGATTCACTGACTTTAGGGTAGACTTGTTTTGTAAAAAGAACACCGCATGAGCGTTTTGATCAATTGACAATAGGATCATATTGTTTATAGAGGGGGATATTGTCCTTGATTTTGGAAGGATTGTAAATTGTTTTTATTTGTAAGAAAAACATGACGTTTGTTTAAGTATTGTTTGATATTAATATATCTTAGCGAAACTGATGTTTTAAGTTGCCCTTTTTGGTAGCCAATCCAAAAAGAGATTTATTTCATATATTTCAATAACATATTGTTTTAGTAATACTAACATAAATATTCTATTTGGTGACATTCTAAGAAATATCTCTCTATGTCCTTGTTTCTTTTTCTTCTCATTCATTTACCAACATTTCTACCAACAAAACACTGAAATACGACTTGCGAAACATAACTACTTTTATCCTTAAGGACCACCATATTTTGTTGATAACACCTTCTTTATTGTGAGTTTTTATTCAGAAAATATTGCCTTCCTTATGCATATCACTTCTAAATGTCTATCAAGATTTCAAATATTCGTTCATTTTTTGAGTGTACATGGTACATACGTGTCCCTTTAAAAAAGTCCGTTGTTGTTATGTATCTCGGTAAAATAGAGAAATAAAATTTAGATGTGTATTTACAGAACTAAATGGTGAATATAAAAAAAGTTGGAGGGAATAAAAAAGTAAAATTTTAAAAGTTATAAATACATTTAATGATACATAATTAAACTTGGAAAGAATAAGTAAACTAAAATTAAGTAGATATATAAGGAATCAACACAGCCGGGTTTGCAGATGTCGAAGACAAAGGGGGGGGGGGGGGGGGGGGGGGGGGTGTATGTGAGTCACCCAACAGAGCCCACGGGTTGAGAGGTAAGGGAAGATGATACGATAACCCTTGAAAGCTTTCTTTTCCGAATACATTTACGACACCTTCATGCAATTGCCTCATCGGGGCTAATTAATCACGTGACCTTAGCTCCGCCTACTCGGTAAATGCACTGAACCGTGCGCGTGGCTTTTTGCGATAGACTCGCAAAATCCCCGCAACCGACACGCGATATTGGCGTGACTTGACCGCGATACGACCGGATTTCGTTCGCGATAATTTTGCGATAATTCTGCATCCAGACTGCAAGACAAGGGAAGAGACTTATGACCGCCACTGTAGCATTGTTATTGAACAATGCGATTGGGTAAAGCAATGGTGTCGACATGTACTTGGCAGGGCTTTGTTTAAAACCTTCTGTCAAAGCATTATAGCCTAAGCGATATCAATGGTCTGAAACAAACAATATCTCTTGTGGAATACAGGATGATAAATTGAACTTCCGATCCATTATAACAAACACATTATTGTATGTTTATTCATAACATCTAGTTACGTAATCACAGGTCATTATAATAAAGATTCATGGTAACGTATTCAATATTAGATGAATGAGGAGGAGGTCTATGGATTTACAACTTCTTTATTTCAAGAGTGCGATGTTTCAAAGTAAATGCATTCACCGTTATCAAGCTTATTTATCTAAAATACGTGTAATTAGGATGCGGACGTGACCAGGAAAATAGTCAGTAAATCTGCAATTAACCTGAAATTCTCGATGTTTCTCGATCTTTCACTCAAGGAATTGACACAGCGTACATATCCATATAGGTAGGTAAGAGGAATCCTATGCCATCAATTGAATATGTACCATTGTGTGACCCAGACGATTTGGCCACTGATAATAATACCGAAGCGTTTCTGAGTTATTCACTTGAACATTGATTTAACATTTGGGATGAGAAGAGTCCATTGCTAAACTTGGAATTAAAGTGAGTTGAGCGTTGAGCTGTTGATATGTACAAATTGAAATTACATTTTTATAGCTTTAGAGGCAGACGATCTGATAATAAAATCTACTTATCTTGTTCAAACATCCGATGGCCATTATAATAATTATATAAGATTTGAAATGTACTTAATTGAATTATTTAAAAACCATTGACTGGATTAAATTACATGTAAGTTCTAACAATTTTTTTCCATCAAGCATCTATTTACATGATGCAAGTTCCAAAATGCTTTGATTGACATCAGAAAAACGCTTAAGGACCCCCAGCAAAATGATAATTTTTTCACTGTCAAAACATGCATCTGTGGTTTGTTGGACAGATATCTCGAGAACTATTCTTTAAAATCTTCTTTTGCACAATACTAATTGAGTAGATTTGAGTGAGCATGCTTTTTTAAGGCTGAAGTGAAACTTTGCGTTATACACACTTCAAATACTACATTGAAATCAAAAGTTTGTAAATTGGAAAACAGTCATATCTACACTACATATGCAAGAAACTTATACCAAAATAAGAAGAAGAAAAAAAAAAACTATGTTTTTGAAAATTTTAAAAGGAAATGTTAGTTCTTTACAGAAATGTGAATGCTAGTGATATGTTGAGATGATCAAAAAATATAGACATGATATTTCTGCCATTGTTTTCCTCATTCATTTCAAAATTATGATTTTATGAAATAAACAATGATTTTAAATATATATTTTTATTAACGTTTCTGCATAAATCAGTTCCAAATGAAATCCAAGAATATTCCAGTGATCAAGATTGCTCAGGATTGCATATGATTGAATCAACAAAATGGCGCAACCATCAATCATCCAAACAAAGCATCCATTGTCCGAGACTTCATCTGAATTGCAAAAAAGTTTTCAAAACAATAGTTTATAATGATGCGGTAATGATGACATTATGTCTGGTTTTCTTTACTTCTTAGAAAACTTTCGTAAAGCCAACAAAAGGTCAAAAGGATACATCATTCTCAAGCCTTAAAGAGTCATTAAAATAAGCATCAAAGTCAACAATGACCAAAGATTTTTCACATATATCATAAATTTTAATATTAACTAGTCATAATCAGATATATGAGTTTAAGAGAATATATTTTATAAGACGTATATCCATGTATATATGTTATGAAAAGATATGCTTTAAATATTGATTCGGATTGTTCATATCAGCATTATTCTTTAAGGGAAAACAATCTTTTTAAGTCTTGTAACAATGTATATTTAGTTAATTGTTTTGGAAAACTTACACAGCTTTTAGGTTTTATATTTCCATAACGCTGACATGGAAAATTTAGATTTTGAAAAAAAAAAAAACTTTGTGCATCACTAGTTCATGTTAAATTCGACTTTGAGACATGTTTTTAGTATATCCTTATCCGATGTGTATATTTTACTACATTCCACAGAAATAACCTACATTGTGTACTAACATAAGTTCTTGTAAAAAAATGAGACAGGTTTACACATGCTTTGCATATTTTCGAAGCAAGTCTAGTTAAAACAAGCTACAATGATAACCGGGTAAAACACGCTTCAGAGCTAAAATAATATTTTGCCGGGTGTAACAATGTTGTCACTTCTGGCAATGTACAAAATTTACAAATCTTTGGAAATCTCGTTATTGTATCAATTAAAAATACTATTTATTAAATGTTCAAAACACTAGTGCACTAATTAAACTTATGATAATAATATCAGTATAATTGAGGTATTACCAATCCTAAGTCAATTACAAAATATGTATATAATATTTGTGTTATAATCACCGACAAATTATATTTTCTTAAATGACTTGTGCAACATGTCTCACTCCATTTCTTTTTCCAGAATTGGGTTCGTAGTGTTAAGTTAGTGCCTCTAGTCATAGACACATTGACAACATGGAATTATTGATTACAGCTTCAGGATGTTCCTGTCGTTGTAAAAGTCTGTTTGAAAACAACATTTACAGCCAAATCGTTTCCTGATCAGGTCAAGATAGAACCTTAAACCTTGTAGAATGGTTTATAAAGATATGTTTGAAAATTTGTCTGAAATATTTAGTGCCCTCATTTCCTTTGAGCTGAAGTCGAAGCATAAGTGTTATCTTGCCAAAATGGTGCTACAGTCACGTTGAAGACATTATCGCTGTTAGACGATGACCCTCCAAATCAATTAAACATCACCATTTTTCCGTACACTATACTAGCACAGCCATTTTATACAATTGTATGACTGATAAAGCAAAAAGGTGCATTTTTACTGTGTTACAGTTGAAGTGAAGCTGTCAAAACAGAAATAAGCAGCATGGTATATCAGTGTTTATGTATCAATGCAGAGAGTCATGATAATCTGACATTTTGCTATTCATGTTTTTTCACGGCATTTGATATTTTCATTAAATGAAATGCTTATATGAGTATGTACATGTAAGTAGTCTGTAGAAAAAAATCCAGATAATCATTCTTTATACGGCAATATTTTAACAAGAGGTAAGTTCATTGATTGATTACATACAGAGAATTACAAAGCTTTTGCCTATTCAAATTGGTGTATTGTAGGAGGCTTGTTAATGCCGATATGCTGATGTTATTAGCAATTATAAGTCTTTAGTTGTATATATACTTTGTAATGAAATATTTAAGAAATACATACGCAAGCAATTAGCAGCCTCTGATTTATTTAGAAATTAGAATTTGTCAAGAACGACCAAGTGTTTAATCAAGAAATCAAATATAAAGTATTGAGTACCTACAAAAGTTTTTCAAGAAATTATGATTCCCTAATTTACAAGACTTTTCCCAGAGGCAAACTTCATGGACATTTTTTTTACGATACTTGTATTTACCCTTTATGATTTTTTAGAAAATTGGTACGGATTGATTCATTTGAAATATGCAACATCATAATCACTCTTAATAAGAATATTTGCATGTTCTAGAAGAATGTATATTCAAAATCAATATAATGGTTTTTCAGCTATTTAGTCTCTTAAAAAGTTTTAATAATCTATATGGATACTTATGTAAACCGTGATTTATAAGATCTGTACTTTTTTGTAAATTTTAAACGTATCATTGAATGTTATTTATGTCCACAGCCATAATTTCATCATAACTTCTAAATTTGTACATTTTTTTACTTTATAGTGCAACTATCTTGCAATGTTAAAGCCAATAATAATACTGCATGGCTTGTTATGAAATTTATTGTCACACAGGCCTACAATGACGCAGTTGTAAAATAGGGTGAATGTCATATGCAAAGAAGAATCAAAGCGTTAATTGCACATTCTGATATATTTTAGCTGTCGTAAACATACTGATAAAACTGAGGCATTTCGAATGGTTACTTGTGAAATCGCTAACTGCACAACTAACTTTGAATGCATTCATCAGGCTTCTATATTTCTAAACCAAGAAACACTCGTATTACGAATGAGGTTATATAGGAATTTGTGATCGAGCAACCTCTGTAGGAGAGAATCAGTTGGTATGCATGTAACCATGCTTATAATTTCTAGACCAAATGAGAAAATCAGTTGACGTAAGGTTATTTGACTCTGATTTACGGGATGGCTGATAGATTCCTCTAGAATAGTTATCTACACTTTAAGTCATATAGCAACCACCACACTTTCCTACATTTTCAAAACAATGACTACATATACTTGCTATTTTGAAAAATAACGAAACACATTGTTTCTTCTTCTTCATCGTTTACACACATTGTTTCTTCTCCCCGTCTATCCTTAAAATACTCCTCTTGAACCAGGCAAATAGATTAACAATCATGAGCAATTGCACTGTCAAAAGCTATAGATGTGTAATTGCCTTAATGTCAGAATTGATTTTGTAATTGATCAATCAGTCATTGTAGGCTTGACAACCTTTTTTACAGTTACCATTGTTTCCTACCTCAGTTTCTCACTATCTCTCGCTAGTTGATGACTAGCCCATTATGTAATTACGTTTTGCTAAATGTGCCAACAAACTTGATTTGAACAAAAGTAGTGGCGTGCTACATTTACAAATTCCTCTATAATGTTTTAAATGTTTTCAGCATCAGATATTGGAAAAGCTTTGCTAAAGGCTTATTTAGTTTTTGATTTTTAATGCATTGCCGCTTACCCAAATGTATCGGAACTTTTGAAGACGGGCTATGTTTCTCAATAATAATCCATGTCAAGATTAAACATCATTTTCTGAAATGCATAAAACTAACAAGTACATCAATTGCCTATGGTTATGTTTTTTGTTTGGTTAGATATGCATTGCAAAACATACTATATAAGCTTACAATTTATTCCTGATATTTGTATTCACTGATTTGTTTTTTGCGGTTTGTCATTTTTACATAAGCATGCACAGAAGTGAATCATATTTGGCACAAGTTTTCCAACTTTTTCAGCCCTCTTTATAACATAAAATGTTCAATTGTACTTTTAGTGTACAGAAGGAAATAGATCTGAGAATTGAACTGAAGAGGCACACCGAAATCTTTGTTTCATTAATATAACATGATCATTTATAATGTGGTTTTCTTCTGACAAGTAAAGTTTTCTTTATTTCCATTGAAGAGTAAACTGCAACTTTATAATAAAGAATAATGATTATTTCAGTGAGCAAAATATGACATACAATTGAATACATTTGTAACAATTAAATTCATATTAACAATCATTTCTGAGTACAATATTAAGCTTATAAAAATTTATAATAACAATATTTAATGAGTTTCAATAAGCTAGCTAAACATATTCTCCATAGTCTTTGGTAACCTCAGCAGTGGGCCATTCTTGTCTTGATACTAGTGTTGATAGATTACTTAGAGATTATCAAATACAATGGCGAGAACAATGGCGCAGAAGAATGGTTGCAAAGTCTATTTGAAAGGAAGGTAATCTAACTGTACTGCATTTCGTTAGCTATAACTTTAAAGATTACTTACATATATGAAAATCACAGAAATCTGTATAATAAGTCAAGTTACATAATTAAAAAAAACAACCATGTATGCTGTGCTACAATGTTACATAAAGAAAATCAAGTAAACAATATTCAGATGAACTCTACCTAGAATTACATCTGTTATCCTTTTTTTTTTTAACTGTGGCTTTGAACTTGATATTATGTGCAATCAGAAATAAAATGAAAGTTACTTAATTTTGATTCTTCGAGAAACATCTGGGGTCGATGCTTAAACTTATCGTAAAGAGTAAAAATTAATATCATAATTGACTGCACATAAATGCATGTGCCTATGATTTGTGTGCCAAATATTCAAAACTCTATTTCCTATTGCAAAATAATCTGCTGCTGTCTCCAGTGACTTGTGAACGCTACGTTTGATTAGTTAAGAACAATTCACAAAACTCTCTTCTTATCTTCAGGTTCACAACGTCACTTTGACCACTTTTAAAACCCGTGTTACAACGACATCTAAAGAAAACACAAACTCAAGGTCTCCAAAATTTGGAAATGGTCAATTGAAAGGAATTACATAGGCTTCTATTTTTCACAACCAAGAATTACCTTTGGTTTTAGTTTACAAGATTTTTGAATTAAACAGATTTAAAATCGATTTGTCAGTGTAAAATCTGGTAAGACGAAACCCAAGAGTCTAAGATCATTATATGCTAAAATCGTGACCAAGGATGTCATAAAATATTGTAAATATCGATCATGTATTTCGTAATATATTATACACGAACAATGGTAAACTAGTTACTCACAAATATGATATTATCATACGTTTGCAATCACCAATTTCAATAACGGTCCTTATATTCCGTTATGGTAATCAAACTTGAAATTTTCAAATAAGAAATAAGAAGAGTGATATTGGAGCCTTGGATTTGTTTCAAATCTTGCTAAAAATAATAATAATACATGTAGGTCAGTAATTATTTATATAAATTAGCATTGATATATATGTATCATCCCAAATGCGGAATAACCCCATCTTAAGATTCAACGCATCCCAACTTGGAATCCTAAGTTGGGATGTCCCATCTTAAAAAGGAACGGGGGTTACTAAATCATGCTGATGATATTCTTATTCACGTTTTCAAGTTATTTAAGTTGTACTTTTTTATATTGGAACTTTTGATGACGGGCTATGTTTCTCAACAATAATCCATGTTCGAAAATAAAACATCATTTGATGAAATACGTAAAATGACAAATACATCAATTGTCAATGGTTTTGGGTTTTTTTTTGTGGTTACATATGCATTGCAAAACATACTATGTATGCTTACAAAAGTACCTGCATAGAAAATTCAATTATATGACCCGGGAGCTTCTCTCACTGTCAGCATTTGAGTGGGAGATAACCACAATAGCCTCCACAGCACAGTTTTTGTGTAAGTTGGTGAACCAAATTCATCTTAAAGTTTTCCAATCAGCGACCATGCAACATCAACTCTGTCAGATTTGTTGATTTCTTCTGTCAAAGAATCCACCTGGAATCTTCCAAATTTAAGTTCAAGTTAATCATATTGACACACATGTTTTTCATCATTCTTCTGCAGAATGGGGAACCTTTCACAAAGAACAATACAAAGTCAAATCTTGCCTCATCTGAATGAAGTAGCCAATATTCACTATAATGGTACAGGTTGCAATGTAATAGCTACAATTTTGAAGAAAGTGTCTTCTCCTTGAATGATTTTCCCTTTCTTCACATTTTCTTCCAAATGTTTCCTGGTCACCCTGCCAAGCACATGTATTGTATTTTTTCCCGTCTACAAAGTTTATAAAATACAAACTCTAAGATTTCGTAATGCAATCTTCTTTGAGAAACCTGATTGTCAATATTCTCCTCAATGTGTTAATGGAATCAAACATCGGTGGAGGAGATGTAAAGAACAATGTGTAAATCATACTTTTCTGAGTGAAACAATTCTCTCAAATCTTGTTAAATTCATGCGAATTGTCATTTGGACAATTTTGTTCTGACTTTTACCTTAGCTAATATATGTTTTATTTCTAATCTGTTCTTTTTTTCTCTATTCTTGATTTTGTTGAAGTCTCATAGTTGCTGGGTTTTTTCTGAAGTTTTCCTAATGGCTTCTAAGCTAGACCTCTCCTTTTGTCTAACAACTTTTACTTTGGGCAATGGTTGTTCAGCAATAAATGGACTTTCCATTGCACAAGTAGACGTCTAACACATATTCCAAGTGACGGCCATAGACAAGTAGAAACGTGTTTGAGAATATTGTGTTTCTTTTTTCCGAAAATATTTTGCATTTGCATTAATTCTGTTAATTGATTAATCTGCATTTATTTTTTAACTTTTATCCAAATAGAGTAAAAAATAAATGTCAGTCAGAAAATCAGACACTGAAAAGTGTAATTCCTTTTCTGCATTTATAGCTGCTATGTCTATGAGGTGACATGAGCAACATTCCACACAAAAATTTGCCTATTGATTAATGCATAAACACCTTTATGGACAGGTCATAAGGGATGCAATGTCACATCAAAAGGTAACAAAGTTGTGTCACGTAATTTTTCTACTTGTGAGTTCACTATTCAAAACTTTACAAAAATTATCTCTTTCCTTTGCATTCTTACACGAAAGTACTGAAATATTTTTAGATTCATTTTCATCTCGATACCTCAAGTGGATACATTTGTGATTTGCCTATGTCATTTCTGCCATTAGTTGAAGTTAATTTTTTTTCATTTAGTATTTAGCAAGTTAATTTACTACTGTCAGAATTGGGAAACAATTTTGAAAACGTTTTCAAGCCTGAGTAAAATATAAACTCAGAAGTTCGATTTTCCCTTGTAGTTCATTGTTATTTCTTGTTTTTTGGAAAGTATGTTCATTTTACAATTATGTAGGGCAGAAAAATACAACTACACCCACGTACAAAACCATGGTTTTCGCTGGCGGATGACATTTTGATAAGTGGATGTTATGTGAATATCTTTAATGAACTCTTGTAAATTTTCAGGTTGTTGAGGCTTCTGATCCATTATGATACGCTTTTAGAGGACATATAAATACCGTCTGCTGTATGGCAAAGCAACATTTTAACCTTTACCCAAGCGCAGAAACAACTTCTATTAATCTGTGCAAGTGAATTTAGTTGATGAACTTAATGTATTTGTTGAAACAATTTCTTTATATATATTCGATGTTTAATAAAATGTGTATTCGCGTATTCAGTGTTTTTTGAATGAATACAATAAAATGGTATGGGTTGGCATTTCTCTGTAATGAATTCTGGATTTGTCTACATCTTTTTTTCAATCCATCAGAAGGTCCTTCTGGCTTTTTATTATTAGCACAAAGATATATGCTATAAATAAATATGACCCAGACGTGTTACTCTTACCAGAAACGGACGTTGCAAATTGTTGAAATCTGTAATGAAATGTTGTTAATGTTAAAAATAAAAGTTATGACGATCTAACCCCTGATTGCGTTTTGCTCCAAATGGTTATCTGTCCGAAAAGTCCTAATTCAGCTACCCCAAACCCTGACAAAATGGTTTCCAAAATAATAAAATATAATGTTCAAATCAATTGTCTTCTGTGCGCGTTTATGTCAAGAGTTTGTGGACCATGTCGAATGATAATGTGATTAAATGTTTTAACTATCCAAAAGTAAGGTATATATAAACATTTACTTTCTTCTTTCTTACCTTCGTCCTACAAATAAACATCAGGATCTTTTGAAATTGGAATTTACTCCCATTTCAAGTCAATTTCCTGATCAGACGTTTGCAGCTTATACAATCCATTATGTAATTCTACTGTAACATTGTGATGGGATTTAGTTACATTGTGGCTGAATTGTTTCATGAAGAATTCATTTATTGCAGATAAATGTTTTCCATCTGCCCGAGTTCAATCTAGACCAGAATGAATCATTGAAGCATTTTGATTTTGTCCTAATATATTTAGTTCTCACCTTGTATATTTGTTTTAGTATTCAGCATTTCACAAACGTGTTTACAAAAACGTCATGGCATTTGAAACAGTAGAGAAAATACTGTTATCAGTAAACAATGAAGGATAAATACATATATAATTAAATTGATCTCTCGAATATGATAACTTGATGCAGAATATGTAAGCTATCCCTTCCTTAATTTAGTAACACTAATGAACTAACACAGATTTTAAAAGAACCCAACATATTAATAACATGTTAGTGAATAACCTGAAATAACATGATTAATTACTAATAACATTAAGTTTAACACCTGACAAGTCTGCCATTGAAATAACCCTGGGTTTCCGCCTTCTTGCCTAAATATAAATCAAAATTTACTCATTATTTCCGTTGACCATCATGACCACATCACATGATAATAAACATTTACACAATTCAGTTTCTTGGAAAGGTCAATGAAACAAACGCTACCAAGACAAATAAACAATGTAGTGATGATCTAAAGTACAGTCACACAGTCTGTCACACTGCGTCTGGTATTTTCACGTTGCACTGAGCATTCAAATACATTATCGGTCATTCAATTTTGTTTCAAAACGTACTGGATGAAACAATACAAAGGAAACAATTTAAAATCATTAGCAAAATTAAAATATACATCGTTATGAATGAATCATTTGCAGAAGCCTGAACCAAGAAGAACTAAGAACATCTGTTTGAAGATATTGAAAAATTGGTTCTATTAAACTTTAGCCTTTACAAGAATGCTCGAAGCTGCGGATGCATCGACTTGTATTGGGATACCTTACCAACGACGTTAAACATCTTGTGTCATTTCCATAAAAGTTGGTGGCTGTACCACTTGCATTCCATATCCTCCAATGTTCATCCTACAAATTTTATCTGTTTGTGCAACTGTTCAAATCAAATGTGACACTTTCATCCTTATAATGGAGAGAGTATTTCGTTAACCTTGCAGTTTTGGGATGATCATGAAAAAAACCATTGCAATCTTGGCACGCGCCAATAATTATCTGGTAAATCCTGCAGTAAGCCTGACCTAGAAGGAGCTTTCAGATTAAAGCATAATCAAAAAAAGGTGGGTTACTTTGGCTTAATCGCCTGAATTTACAATGCCTTAAACCAAGGCACCTGTCTTCTCGGGTGAATGGTTGGACAGGTTAATTAGATCTTTAACCATTGGCAATGTCTTAGTGGTGTTGAAACTAAGAGTAAGAAAATAAATTTTGGATGGTTAATGGGAAAACCTCAGGGAAAACTACCTCAGGGAAAACCACTTCTAAACTCACTGTTTTAGCGTTTTAGCGTTCAAAAATCCTTGTTCTGTATTATTTCTAAAGTGATAGAGGAACTACACCTTCTAAAACATGCAGCATGAGAATGCTTATTGTTAACCCATGTTATACAATTTTTAATAAAATTTAACGCCATAGGAATAAAGTCAGAGAGGACCTGGCATACTGCACCAATCAGAATACAGATGAACCATATTGTAAGAAAATTGGTATCACATGCAATGTGCGATATTTGGGGCACAGTGGTGTAATGATTAGCATGCCAAGCTAAAGACCCGGGTATGAATACTGTTGGAAACACTAAAGATTTATGACAAATTTATGACAAATTTATGACAAATTTATCCCAAACTGGTTATTGTCCTTAGCCAAGGCACTTCATTCTCATTGCAGTCTGTCAACCCAACTGTTAAAATGAGTACCTAACGACAGGAATATGCGGACCTACAGGGACCTACAGAGCTAAGTAGCTCCTTTGAAAGTACACTTCCCTCAGGCTTATGATGTAGTTAGCGCTTTGATCATTTATTAGTACGTGGAAAAGGTGCCATAAAAATATTGACACATTGTCATAACCAAATTTGGTGTTAGGAGACTTGTGCTAAATGTGCTTGCAAGAAATATTTGTATACAAGTTAATCTTAAGTTGGGTGAATTACCACCAATGATTACATGTTCAAACCCCTAATGCGTCACAGTGACATCAAACATGGATGAAGATAGATAATGCATTCAGCGAATCTAGATGTTGTTAGATAGACTTTGAATGAGTAAAACCTGTTTTCATAGGTTTGTCAAGAATACTTACAGGGCGATAGGTAATCCTAAGGGCCTCAGGAAGTCAGGTCAATGACATAGATTAAGCTTTGTTGTAAGCTTTTAGTAAGATGATATTCCCACGAGACTAAATAGCTTAAAAGGTTTGACAGGAGCCGTGAAGTTTAAACATTCATAAAACGCCTATACGTCACTCTAAAGGATAAATATTTATTAAAGCAAATGTAACCACCAACGAAACCCCAGCTATAGAAGTCGCTGTAATTGTGAACAATACATTGTTATTTGTAATTTATCATATATGATATGAGGTTGAAAGCCATGGTCTATTTGTCAAAAATAAGATTGATCTTTACCTTCAAGCTAATTATTGTCATTGAAAAACAGTTATGTAGTGCTTGTAATAAATAATTAATGAAAAAGAACACCATTATAAAGTGTTCACACTAAAATTGCTTCATGAAATTTTCACTTTCACCTTCACGACTATTTACAATTTGTTTGACTAATGAAATTGTTCAACCTCTGGAGATAATACCTTTTACCTTAACTAAGGTCAAATGGGAAACATTTGTAAAAACAAAATGAAAAAGAAACATTCATGAAGATAAGAGCAGCAGGTCTTAAAGACTTAAAGTCACTTTGTCAAATGCAGTTTTACTTTGAAGTAAAAGGTTTTCAATCATCACATATTGGTGTCTCCTGGAGAGTTTCCTAACTACACTGTACAGATCAAAGAATAGTAATCCAAAGTTTATAAAGCTGAACCCACGGTTGGTTTCTAAACACCAAATTAGAAAGGACTTGCATAATTATCAGATCACGGAACCGAAACGTACATTTCCAGAGGTTTTGATGAAGGTCACTCTTTTGAAATAATCCCTGTATTATTCGGTGACATTTTGTATGTTTATATGGGTCTCAGGAGTAGCACAAGAATAGCTCAACAAGCAAGATCAAAATAGTGTCACAGCAGAAGGACATTAATCATCATGTCTGGATGTTATACAATGCAAGACACAAAATACGTGTTTTTTCTTGTGAGAATAAAACTCAGGAAATAGACATACAAGAGTAGAAAACTAATCACGTGTCAGTGAAAACATTGATAGTATAGGTAAAATTTACTTATATAATAATTAATTACGTAAAAATATTATAACGGATTCGTAAAGCAATAGTCGTTTCAAAACTTGGCATCTGTCTTGATTTCTTTTGTATTTTTGTCACAAAATCAAAGAAAAACCTTTCCACCTGCTAATTTGTTAAATATAAGACGATACGTTAAATTTTAATTTCTGGAATCCCAGATTCTATGATCTGATACAAGAAAGTCAGATTTTAAATCTGATTGATAGATAGATTTTCTCAACACGATAACTGTAAGAAATATATTGAATTTGCCTCAATGAACATATGAGTTTTGAACTATGACTCTTCCTGTCATTCTTTTTGTTTATCATTTGTCTTGACCTGTGGTCAGTGATAGGTCTTTAGTATCCAACAAGTGTATAATTAGTAACAATTAGTAAGATTACGTCATAATTATTTACCTTTGGAACATGTGCTCTACCCTGATATGATATATGTACAGTAAACACTGCCGCTACTAATAATTTGCAATTCATCTGGCATTTAATACTTGACTAGTTTGATATTCTTTCACTAAACCAACATTAGGACTTTGATATCTAAATTGTGTGTTTTACAAATTTTCATACGTATAAACCTTTGCATTCACGCTTATTGTGAACGATAACCTAGACCAAAAGTTTCGAATACTCGTAGCGAAGGTACCTCTTTTTGCTTCTGTGTTGCACGGTAGCAGTTAAACTACAGACCTGATCAAAGGTAAGCATCTGATTTGAACTTCTGTTCTTAACGTGTACAGTCATGTTTGTAAAACAACTTCGATAATATCAATGGTGTGATCCACTTCACGAATCACGAAGATTAACAACGTATATGTGTAAAGATAATTATATGTTTATAAAACAATGGAGCTGAATAATTGCATAAACAGACTGAAATTGAATGTGATGCCTACAGTAGGTTTTGCATTGAAATTAAGTGGTGGTATTCTTTAAAAATAACAAACTGAAGATTGGTCTTCATATAGGTTCATTACCAACTGGTTTCACAACATGGTGATCATCAGGGTAACTTATACATTGTGTTGCTAATGCAACCATGAACATTTAACTTTTACATCTATATATATATATATATATATATATATATATATATATATATACTGATATCTACCATTAACCTACAGATACAAAACAATATCTTCACTTTAAGAGTTCTCACGAACGCTATGCAAAAGTGAACCTCCCATATTCACTAGCACGAAGAATTTGTACTATTGTTACAGACGAAAGTCTTAGAAATCAAAGACTCAAAGAATTAGAAATGTCATTATTGGATAGGGGTTACCCAAACGGGATAATAGATCAAGGCATTAAAAAGGCCTTAAGCCAGGACATCTCGTCCCTCAGAAGACCAAAGGACAAACAACAAAATGAAAATGTATTAGCCTTTGTGACAACCTATAACCCAAACAACATGGAAGTCATTCCTAAATTACACAATAATCTAGATATCATGAGACAGGACAATCGTCTTGCTAGAATGTTAAATAAAACAAAAATAATAAAAAGTAAACGTCAGCCCAAAAACTTGAAAAAATGCTTACAAGTGCAAAATACACAAGCACTCAAAATTTACCAACTGTGAAAAAATGTTTAGATAAAAGATGTGGAACATGCCCATATCTAAAAGAAGGCTCGACAACAACTTTTGAGAATGGAGTAGACTTTCATGTCAAAAGCAACATGTCATGTAAATCAAAAAATGTTATCTATGTCATTTCTTGTGAAAAGTGTGGTCTAACATACATTGGACAAACGAACAACTTGCAAAACAGAGTAACAGTTCACAAACAACAAATAAGAGATGATAATTTAAGACTCTTAAAAGTAAGTAAACACATATCTCAATGCAGTAATGGTGCTTTTAAAATATTTCCTTTTTACGAAATATTCAATAATGGAGGTGACATTACATCACAATTGCTAACAAAGGAACAGTACTTCATTTCAAAATTTTCTCCTTCATTGAACAGCGTCATAAATCCCTAATCCTATCACTGCCAATTCAAACCTATTAGATTTAAGAGGGGATAACTCACCAGGACGATTGTTGATTATTTTGCTGTTTGTGTTGCATTGTGTTGTTACTTAGATACACTGAAGACTATATAAGACTGCTGCTGTGCTTCAAGCATACATTCCCTGAAGAAGCTTCGAATGAAGAAGCAGAAATATGCATATTGGAAAAAAGATAAAGTCATGATTTTGAAAGTTGATTTACATCTTCTCTGTATTTTTTAATACTTTCATATATGATTCTCCACGATTGATACTTCTTACATTTTATATAGTCCCGAAATGAATGTATAATAAACATTTACATTACAGCTTCTATTTTCCTTTCATCTATATGTAGCAGTTTGATTATACATGTACGTGTTACAATATTTTGTACATTAACCCATTCACTTGTATAAACTTGCTTTAACATATGTATATGATCTCAGTGTTGTAACATTCAGTTTCAATTGCTTGATAACGGTGTTAGTATGTATACCGAAACGTCGCATCTCTTAATAAAGAAGTTGAAAATCCATGTATTTAATTTCCTAGTTCTTCGACATTTTTATTGCTTAAATAAAAAACATCCAATATGTCGATAAAGACAAAGTCATGCAAATTTTCTCTCTTTATAATGTTGATTAGAAATATCTTTTAAAATTTCCAATACATAATCTTTAAAATAAGAGAGTATCGTCTTTAAATTTATCATTTGGCATTTAAGCAGTCCTTTTTTAAGGAAATCAATATGATGAAATGGATTTCTGTATTTCTTCTTGTTGCCTTATCACATGAATACAGTTCATTTAGTTTTGTGGAGCCGATATATATTTTTAATATCACATAATGAATGATTTATTTGTCTTGCCTTATACTTTACTCCGCAGTGTTTAATGTAATAACGCGGTACGGACGCCATTCCTGCGTCCATGTTGACGCCTGGAAACCACGTTTTGATAAATTGGAGTCTTATGGTCTGTTACTTGATATGCTTATTACATAATATTGTATCTTAATTTCACAGAGTTCTTTTCTTGTTTTAATTTTATCAGTGTTATTCGAGCAATTGAGAAACATTTAAAAACTCTAATGAAATATAATAAATCATTGAATGATGTAAGAATATTTGTTTATTCTGAATTTTATTACTATTTGGTTATCTGCGATATATTGCAAGAAGGATGCCATCCTTAATTCCATCATATAAGTATCATGTGTAACGCAATATGATTTTAATTTATCTACATCCGAAACTAATAGCTATTTTTAAAAGCAGTCAAAGGGTAGCTTATTAAACATAAACGTAATACAAAAACATCAATATCTCTCTCCTGTGTCACTCAAATGTATCATTCAAAATACGGCTTCAATGATAGATTGCTTACCATTTCCTTTTGGGAAACTATCAGTTGGCCTTATTCTGCTTTCATCAACATGTTAGTGGTTCACACACAAAAATGAAGTATTAAATAAATTATTGTAATACATGTGATATGACTTTTATATCTGTGAGACATCAAGATATACCACATACATTTACTCCTTAATCAAAGGAAAGAAGAAATGAATTGACTGTCAGTCTATCTCTGCCAACTGTCAACATTTTTAAACATACTTTTTTTTCAAAGGACAAATCATTTGTTCCCATTTGAATTTTTAGATGGATGATCTGCAATGTAGGAATCGCTACCGCATGAAATTTGAACCAATTCAACTTTTATTTACTTTACAATGGTTAAAACTGTATGTAGAGCTACATAATTGTATTTCATTTTAGTTTCCTGGTTTATTCTATTATGTAAAGATCATGGTTATTTAACTTGTAAAAGTAAACATTCTTATACAGCAATATTAATGATTAACAATATACACATTATCTTACAGAGCATTAAATAATTTTGTAATATAATTTGTTGCATCCTGCTGAGTCAGCGTATATGAATCAGCTCTCACTCCTTCCATATACCCTGATCTCCTTCAAGTCAAAAGCCTATAAAAAAGTTGAAATGAAGCTTTTTCTTCTAATGAATGTTCAATCATACTCGGAATTATACATAGGTTGTGTCGCATCTAGATACACACAATTAAATGATTTTCTGTTTATTTCAATATGTAGCAGCCAGGTCACTAGTTCTATGTGGTTTCAAGATATATCAGATATTTATTACTCAAATTTGAAAAAATTAAAACGTCGATATAGTGATTGAAAGTTGCGCTCTCTCTAATTTCATTTAACTACTCTAAAATGTCGTTCCCTTAACGTGCTCATAACATAATCGTTAGAATAAGAGAGGATTATTTTGGAATTTATCATTTAGGCATTTCAGTAGTCTTCTTGAGAAGAAAGCAATGAGGCAATGAGTTGAGTTGAAGCTATATGGTAATTAACGCCGCTTTCAAGAATATTTCACTTTTATCACGGATTCTAGTATTATTACAGGAAGGAAGCCTGCAATACCATTGTGGTTATGCATTGTGGTGAAACTTGCGAGCATCGGCTGGATATCTTATATTGACTTATCACATGAATTCAGTTCTTCTAGTGCTTCTAGAGCATGGTGGTTTAGTGGTCAACGAGCGGGCTTCTTACGCAAAAGGCCCGGGTTCGAATCCAAGTGGAGACACCACACATTTGTGACCTGTGCTTTACACTGTGTTGTGTCCTTTTGCAAGGCACTTCATCCACACTGCACTCAATCCACCCAGCTGTACAATTTGGTAACTGAATGCGGGATGTATGGACCTATATGGTCGCGCAAAGCGCTTAGTAGCTGCATACAGTTCTCTCAGGGTAACAAATGTTTAGAGCTTTGAGCATGTGCATTGTGCATGGAAAAAAAGCGCCATACAAATACACATTTATTATTAGTAATAAAAAAAAAATAGTTATCAGACTTGGCAGTCAACTTCGTTCAGCAATGTCTGATGTAATTAACGCAAAAGGAGACTTAAAGACGCCGTTCACGCGTGTATGTAGAAAATCTTATGGTCTGTTACACAATATGCTGATTGAATTATCTTTTACCTTGTTCTACATAGTGGCTTTTATGATATTTTAAAGATATAAATTCTTCAGTCATAATCGATAGAAAACTGATGCAATTTATCTTTTATTCTAATTAATCATTTTGTTAAGTAAGACTTCTGTTGGTCCATACGCTGAGGTTCTTTCCAAAAAAACTAATCGGTGAATATTTGCAACAAGGATACCATCGAGGATACCAATCAAACATTGTGTGACATTTTCAACTGAATCCTGTCTTACAAGAAATAACTGTGCATTTTACTTGGTTCTGAGCCAAAATCTTCATAATGGTTTCTGGGAGGTATCTCAAGAACTGATATTATCACAAATACGATGAAATCAAATCGCGAAAGATTAAAGGTTACTTATTTTTTATCAATAGGTACAATGTAATTAAGTCAGTTAGTATTGTGAAATCCGAGCTATGCTGTCTTTTAGGTTTTCAGTGCAAAGAGGTCACATCAATTCATTTTAACCATTTTTACATATCCTACTTCAGGTAAAGTAATATTGTTAAAACTTAATAAAATAAAATAGATTCAATCATTTCTTCATTTTAATTTAAGATATCAAATTGCGGCCTTAGATCAATTCCTAGTTTCTCTTCCCTTTAGGTTTTGATTAAATATGATACAATATATAATTGTTTGATTTAGGTAAAAAGTAGATTAGATAAAATATAATTCCAGATGATTCAACGTTTTTTTCAACAGGTACGGCACATTTGAGTATGTTACTCTACCTAATGAAGACGTAAGAACATCATTCTTTTACGATTTCATAATACTTGAATTGGCTTCTTGGTTAAATGATGCGTAAAGGGATTGCATCGTGAAGAATAGACAAATACGGAAACCGGTATCATTTCAAATAGTTTTTATCGATAGAAATAGAAGGTTTAAAAATATAAAGAATCCAAAAAACTAATTTTGTTCAAGAATTGCAATAACAAACTGGGAAATAAGTTGTAAAATAGCAACTTAAAAATGAGAATGTACCATAATTAAAATCATATTCATAAACATGAGCGATTGTAAATTGATCTTAAATCGAACCTTAGTACTTTTTACAATCATGCCGTCAATTAATGTATTTGTACTTCTTGTAGAAATGCATCAATTTGTTTGATTTCACATTACATACATTATATGGACCTATGAGTAAAAATAACTAAGATACCTTTTTGATGAAAACAAAAGAAAGTCACTTTGTTTACATTTGATGTTGGTTCGACTTTATTGTTATTCTATTCGCTAATAGCTTGACAAAGATGTTAAGTTTTATGATTCCGTTTGACACACATTTCAAATAATTGTTGAATAACAGTCACAGTCCACGCAGTTTTGATAATTTAAAGAAAAATATATATAAAGCTAGGATCTATGATATAGGGAGCACCAACCAATATTATCAAAATTATAGTAAAATACACTTTCCTTTTAAATACGAACAATTTTACGATGCACTTATCAACAAATTATACATATGAGACACATTAACACCTAAACACAAATATTATAAGGATTTTGTCATTTTCAAATCTTTTCATTTATCTCGGAGGGCAGTGACATGAAATCATACAGAAAAATATATAAAAAGAGAGATAACGTTTTCCTGTAGGGCTCCTTTTACCAGATTAACTTCATTAATAATAAGATGATTAGTGTTGAGAGATTGCTTAAAATGCCTTCAGCTAAATATCAGTTGGCCAATGAAAACAAATCTGGAAAAACCAAGGCAAAAAACGTTGAAATGTCTGCTTTCATAAACATGACAGTGACTCTCACAAACTATAAAGTATTTGCAATGTTTATAGTGAAGATGAAATGATATCAATATACAATATTAACTCTTATTTCTATGTTTGTCATGATACACGCCCTGAATATTTGTGTAAAGTTTTTTTTTCTGCAAGGTGTGTTTAATCCTCGGTTTATTTTTTCATGAAAAGAGATTACAAACTTAAACCCTGCATACTGCCCCATTTGCTAAATCAAATTATTATCCACATTGCAGATATAACATCAATCAAATACTTAAAATTATTTTTCATGATCAGTAGTGAGAGTAATCATCATTATCCTTTTAAATCCCTGAGAACACTAATGACAATACTATGACATCAAAATATTGATGACGTTATCGTGCTTTGACTTCATAATGCGGATGATGTCATAATGAAATGACTTCACTGTTCAAGATTCGTAATGGCTGTCTTATGGTCAAATACTTATTCTATCACTAACATCTGTTGAATAATGATTTATGGATAATAGATATGCAATCTCATCCGCGTGTAACCTGAAATGAAATTTACGAACATTTATTGATTAACCTAAAAATAACATCGGCAAGACTTGTATATATCTTACTTAATATACATATATTCATAGATTGGTATCAGGAGACACGAGGGCGATATTCCCTAACCATGTCAATGCTTTCTCTCAGTTCATGTTTTGTTGGTGCTTAATCAAATAGTTTAAAAGGTTTTAAAAGGAGTGACACAATCTTTTCTTATTCCAAAATGCAGTTAACAATACTGACACAATATATCATGCTAGCCTCCTGTATGCCGTAATGGCCTTTCTGAACGTAATCTAATCACCTGCTGTTAGTCTCGTGAGCTATTGTTGCGATGACGTTTATGGTAAATCGCATTTCGAAGAATATTTATCAACACTGTTTACTTTGCAACTTAATGTTTAGGAATTTAAGTGCTTTTTTCGCGTCAGAATTCCTAACCACTAAATTGATTGAATTAAGGTGTTTACGTTGAATTAAGGTGTTTACGTGATACAAAGTGAGTGGATCTCAGTATTAAAAATCTTTTACATGTAAATATTTTTGGGAAATATCACTTCATAATGTGCAACAGATGAATAACTTCTTATGTATTAAAATAATTACAACAGGAATTGATACAATATGGTAAATAATGGTTTCTTCTAAAGATTGGAAGGATTGTTATAAAAAAAAAATTCTCATATAACAGTTTACAGAGCAATTTGGGTAGATATTTTAAAATTGGGTTTTTAAAATTGGCATACTGCGAAGTAGTGAATATTCTGATTAAGATAAAATAGCATGGCTCTTTTCCATAAATTGTAACGTTACAGAATTTGATATTATTCACAAACCTCATTTTATGTATATTATAGCACATTATATTATTATGTCAACTAATACGCCAGGTAAAACATCTCTATGTATGTTTTTATTGGTTTCTTTTGCGACATTTTTTTGCATCAGAAAGAAAGCATTTTGTTTCAAGCGTATAAATAAAATGATTGAGTGAACTTGCAACTCGCCTTAAGAAGGTACTTTCCAAAAGTCACTTCAGATATACAAAGGAATAATCCATTCATAGATGGGAATTATGGTCTCTGTGTCCCTCGTAATTATTGTGATATATTTCCTCGGGACAGGTAAACTTTAATTCCTCGAATCTTGTTTATTATTCTTCTAATATATATAACGTCTCAAACATTAACCTGTACATGCAAATGTGAGACAAATATACATAGAAAGAGAGAGCGGAGGGAGTCCCTACCTTACCTTATGTAAAAGCAAAAACAGAAAAAAATACATGTAACTGAGAATGCAAAATAGATGGTATGAAATAATTAGAGTTTATACTTGTGTACATAACTAAAGTAATATAGTTGTTTACGGTTCCATATATGCGTAATGTAAAACAGCCTGTATCAACTCACCAAAATAATCGATACTGTTTCTTATGCACTGATAAATGTCATTTTTGATTCGATTGAGTAGGAAGTTTACATATTCATGCCATCATGCACATATAGAATGACTTTTGGGGAAACACGCTTTTTTAAGTTGTTTATGGTATTCAACAAGGTAAAGGATTTTTACTTTATCCACTTATTGTGTGAGTAAACGGATTATGCAATTATTTTTGGGTAGCTTATATTTTCTCTGTGGTCTCGCTTGGGCTTTAGGAGTCGCATGTGGTCATTTGTTCATGCATAGATAATGTCATGTAATTTTTTCTTTAAAAATTTCATTTAGACATCCTTAGTCATGGAAGCACATTCGAGTATCTTCATTAGACAACACGTTTGTTAGACACGTATTCTTCAAGAGCTATGTTTACATAGCGTCCGTCTCAATACACAGATCATGTGAGGAACATCTGAAACATGAAAGGACCATCCGGAATCTTTTAACAGTAACTTTTGTTAAATAATCCTCAATGATTATTTCAGATTTAATCATTCTATAATAGAAGCACTTATTTGTTAGAGTCATCGATGTCTGCAAATAGATATCTTTCAAACGCAAATGTAATTTTTGTCACTTGAAATTAATGGAAGATTTTTTACTTATGTGTCCTGTTTATTCACATATAAGGGAAAAATACTTGAAAGCATATTATTTCAGATATCCTATTATAAACAAATTCGTGGCATTGTTGTCAAGTTCAAATAGTAATATTCTTCAGAATGTTTCTATGTTTATATTCTATGCCTCTTTATACAGACATACTATGAAGAATGCTTAGATTAGAATGAATTGTATTCATGTTTATACACTATGCTGGTATTATATGGTATGATGTATATAATGCTTTAAGGTTCCATTCATTGTACAGATATGAAAATAATGTATTTAACAATTGTACTACAGGCCTGTGGCCTATACTTATTGAATAAAGATTGAAGACACGTATTCAAATCCAAGGTTAGCCATACTAAAGACATAAAATAGACTCAGGTTCAGCAATTATATTGTGTGGAGACAAAAGAACAAAGTCTTTGTGAACTATATGTATAACATATTTATGAAAAGTAATGAATTTAATTATCATCTGAATACAAACTGGTAAGACTTGTTTCATAAAATGTTATAGTATATTGCAGCACAAATGAGTATCATAAGCGTTTTAGTTTTGTTTTTCTTTCGACTATATGATTCTTTACATTCCTGAATGGCATATTTGAATCGATTTCATATTACTTTATCCTTTTGGAAACAGAAGTGGTCGATATGTGTACACCCATGTTTATTTGGAAACTATAAACCAGGAACATGATGAAATTGACAACACCCTTCCATGTACAAACTCTTATTTTAGCATGTATCTATTGACCAAGTACAAGCAAATAGTCTTGTTGTCTCCTTTCTGTATCGTAGGTTTCGTTGGTAACGGGTTGTCTCTTTGTTAGAAATTTATATACGTGTCAAAAGGCACTGGTCTGTATCGAACTTATTTTTGTCTGAACTGTTTTCCCTTTCAGTGGGTTTTTGTATAGAAAAACGAATGGAAAAACACCTCTTCTGAAGAACTAACCAGCTTATGAGTAGGCTATTTGAAAACTCTTGGGTGTATCACAGCTATAGTTAAGAAGATCTAGAGTAAGTCATAAGTATTTTTATAACGTATATGTATACGTGTTCCTATTATGCACGTGCGGGATGCATTCACATTCAATAATGCTAGCATGATTGTCTGAACATACTGATTTCAAAAGACTTGACGTCCTAACGTATGTAGCTTTAAAGAAAGCTTAAAACATGGGAATTTCACATTATATATTACATACGTAAGAAAAAGTTTTATCATGTAGGTAATAATAACACGCAAGAATGTAATAATTTACTTCATATGGACGTAATAATAACACGTAGGTATGTGTTAGTAATATGCACGTACATAAACACAACATTTTAATCATGTCCCTTCCAGAGCTTCGTTGATAGGAGAGTCAAAACACAATAATGAAGAAACTGAAGCTTTAACATCAATGATTGGTATCATGCATACAAGAACCGAAACGAGAAGATGATGTGCAGGTTTATCAGTGAATACACATTGTCTTATTTTATACATTTTCATGTAACTATAATCTGAAATTATAAGTAACTCCTATGCACCGTATTTTCTATCGATTTGCATTGTAATTATTATTTGTGTATATTCCTTGTATCCTTCGTTGTGGCAAAATTAATGAAGTCATAAGCCCTTTGAGCTGTAATTCTACTCACTTCGTTATGGTCATTGGTAGGGAAAGACTTGAAATTTGTGTAAGAACATAATATCATACACATATTGTTGGTTATTTCAATGAAGATGCAGCACCCTGCGTGTTTTTATTATTTCTGATTACTTCTGATATTTTATCGATTTGTCAGAGAGATATCGATTATGTTGTTTTAATGTGGGCTATACCTGTGCCTTATTAATCTTAGTCACGGCATTCAAATGCAAATGTGTATGAATAGGATAGAGTGACATGAAACACTTATCTTTCTCACATGGAAAGTCGAAAATAAATGATCTTAATATTGTAATATTAGTTAAAATTAGTTGAGTTACTTTACATTTGTGTTCTATATGAATGGGATTCAGTTAAAGATAAATTGTATGGGTTTTACGAGATTTACGTTTTTTTTTCCAAAATGTTATCTTAAATCTTCACTATCACAGTAACACGAAAATGAATATAAAGACATGTGTATCGACAAGATGGATACTTCGTTTGCCAAAGTACATTTATTCTCTCGTGTCACCTTCAGAAATATGTATATAGAAACACTATGGATTTCATGTGTACATTTCATCAAGTTTGTTGTAGTAAATGAACCTTTGGCCTCATTACAAATACACCCCTTTGATTTTGAAAAAATTAATTAAAACTAAGCAGAAAAAAAGAAATTTCTTGTCTATCAACATTTATTTTTGTATAAAACAATATATCTCATTTGTTATGTTATATCTTCTTTGATATAAAACGTTATCAGTAATTATCATGTTATTTCTATTTTCTTATTTTAATAAAAAAACAAATACAGTGGTGGTATGTATGTACGTAGATTATATAGTATGAATAATAGCACTGTTGAAGGTGCATATACGTAAGTTTGAAAGGACAGCCACAATGTTTACTTTTAAAAATTCCCTTGTACGAAGTGCCTGTTATTCAATGTCGGCAATGCACGCCATTACACAATCTTATTTTGATTTAACAGCTGTTTTATCATCTGCATTATGGAAGATTTACAAATCTTATTACGCAGTCACATTTTTCATTAGATAAAATTCATTTTCATCATATTCATTTTTCAAAATAATGATAAATATGTATATTATGAATTTGATGACGCATAAGTCAGCTTCAGTAACTCGTCTTCTATAACAGTTTATTGACAATGAAGAATGAAATTTCTTTCAAATAAACAAGAATTAATAATAGCAATTAACATATCATTTACTTATAAACAACCATCTACCTGCTAGTATTCAAATGTTTACTAAGATATTTTCACCAATGTTCGTAAATTTTAAAAGAAAAAACAATCAACTTTTAGGCGAGTTCACAAAGTTATAAAGCTTGTTTCAAAGAACAAATAAGTCATAGTTTTACTTCACATGAGATATATAATGAAGGAATACGCATTTTCCCTTATGTATTTTCCCTTTTATATCTAAGTACTGCATTGTGGATAAACTAATAAAGCAATATACTTTTATAGCAAGTTTCTTAATGTTGCGTTCAAAATACTTATTTTATTGTTAATACTTGTTTATTCAATCATGTTTTAATTCAGCTCCTATATCGCATAATAACCCTTGCCATTTTGGATAACTCTACAAAAGGGAAGTAACTGTCATTTAGGCTATGTGTTTGCTTTGAGCAAAAGACATTTTTGAACCCCAAGAGAGTCTAAAGTAGCGGTAAGCATAATTATTTTATTTCATCACATTTTATGTTGTTTAATTTGTAAAGGTAGCTTCCTTTCGTTTTTCATGTAGGTTAGGGTAACTTTATGTAAAATTACTGCTTTATTTTGTAAACTTTGTGGCAAGTGGTGAGTTTGTCAAAATTATTGAATTAGGCCACACACACACACACACACATGCACACACACACACACACACACCCACACACACCCACACACACACACCGACAGCCAATTTATTATTTCTCACACTATTTTAGAAGGGACATGCAATTTGTTATTTCTAGGAATGAGTCATTAACTTTTCTTTAAAATGTTATTTCAGAATTCCAAAGCAAAGCTCAGTCAGTGAATTACAAATTGAACTCATAGTCTATTAGAGCTCTCACTGCTTTTCATAGCCCTTGACATTTTTTTTGTTTCGTTCCACATTCATTACAAATGCTACTAAACTATCAAGAAGTATTCAAAACATTCATATACGAGAAACAACATGTTGGTGTATAAGATACTGCAAGCCAGTGTAAGATAGTGAAACATCACTTACTTTCACTATCATAGACACTACCTCCTTCAAATATGAGACATCAAACAGTGACGTGATGACATCGTAGAGCCATTACATATTGATATCTTACATATATGCTTTTATACTGCGTCCCTTGAAGATTTAGTATTGTAGATATGGCCAAGTAACCATTGAGCTTGATTTTTAATCTTATATTCTGTATTGACGTGTCACAAAATGTAAGTTTAAGTTGTTCATCTTTCACTTAATTGAAACATGAGGTGTAGGCAACCGATGAGCAACTAAATTGCATGTGTTTTTGTCTAAGAACAAAATTCATAATCAGCCTCATATCCTCATAAAACACCACTTGTTCCCTTGGTACATTTATCTTCAGGATGTATTGATATAACACATTTGACTGGACAAACAGTGTGGTCTTGAGTGATAAACCTTAATTGCACATTTAAGCTTCTCTTGTGATCTATTGGATTATTTTTTCTGAAGAGAGGGGGACGATGGGAAATCAGAGGCATTTAGTTTGAAGAACTTGATAAGTGATTTATTTTGGTTTTTGGATAAAGGTTATTATATTATGAAAGATTGTCTGTGGAGAAAAGTTTAAGCATGAACTTTATCTCCCACACAAATAGGTTCTTTTGGAAAAAGAATCTAAACATATTCATGATGAATTTTTAATCTTGATTAACACAGGTTTATAATTTGATGATTATTGTCATTGGTTCTATCAAAAAGAACAATTTAACTTAATACAATACTAAGTATATTATTTCCTTTCTTTTCTTTCTCATTGATATGTATCAGAGAGGTTTTGTATTTTTTAAGGAACGAATTCAATATAACTTTCAGGCTGAAGTAGATGCTGTTATTTTTTAGTATATTTTCTGACTTAATTAGTTTAGTCTCAATTTGAAGACCTGTTTACTGTTTGCCTTTCTGAAGAAATTTAACCAAACATCTATTATAAAAAAAATCGAGTTTCTTCATTCTTGCACGTGCACGTCATATTACAATCAGTAACCACCAATAATGATAAAAATTCTTCTACATTCATTACAGTGTCATGTAATTAATCTTTAACAACAAGAATTCCTATTCCCTTTGTGGACAAAAAAATAATAGCAATCTGGAATGAAATAATAGATTCATAAAGTGATGTGCAACATACCGATGAAATGCTACTGAAAAGCGTCAATCGTAAATCAAATATTATTTTTCATTTGAAATCTGTGAAAAGAAAATTGAAAAAACACATCTACTTCCAAAAGTGTATGAATGACAACACCACATGAGCATTATTTAATACTTATCACCGAAGGTTGTGTTAGGGTATAGTTGTATAACTCACTAAACTTTTCTGGCTTCTCACCAAGTATCTGTCGACCTTGCAGCCATATTTGTTCATTTGTTGTGACACGTGCTTGCAGAGATAATGTAGTCGAGTCCCTAAAAGTCTCATTAAGATACTCTCTTTTTGAAAAGCACATAAGAGACTCTTCTTCAGACACATAACGTACTAGACACTTATTCAGACCCAAGGTATAGCCAGAATAAAAGGTACGCTGGTGACTCAGAACAAGTTTAATCATGAACGACAAAACCCAGACAAATTTCTGACCTCTCCGAGAATGAAAATACAATGGCTGAAACTAGAGATTTTCTGGTTAATGAGTAAAATGAACAACTTCATTCTGTTACATCTTTTCCTTTCATTCACGAATACTTTGGAAGTAGAAACGTTGTTTATAATACACAGCAATTGTTGCTAACACCGATTGTGCTCAGTAAACCTAAAAAGAGATGGTTACTTACAAATGATCTATGTATATAACATGTAACGGATAAGATGCTTAATTTTCATTCAAGTCAATAACGCTTAGAATCAACTCACTATTCATATTAGGCAGTTTGCATATATGTGATCTAGAACAGTAACAAAACATGATTCCATAACTGTGAAAACATTCGTCTTCTTAACTTTATATGTCACCTGGCTAAAACTGTGTTTGTCTTGTTTCTCTTTTATAGTTTATTCTTCATAAATTGATCATCTCAGTTAATGATAATGATAATTCAAACTAATTACGCAATGCTGTACCCAAGCGTCTATGTGATAATGAGGATAGAAAAAATATCAAGAAAATGAAATCCTACAAGTCAACGTTGAGTGACTCAATAAACGCTCAGCTCTCTGCTTGCCGATTAAATGTGTTTGTCCTCAGTGTGTGGTCACTATAGAGACGTGTATTGACACGCCAGAGAGGTAACAGTCATGTTGTTTTCATGAGAGTTGTAACATGCTTTTATGAACGACTCATGTCACTGCCATTAATGTAAACAGTGGCGGACATAAGTCGTGAGAGAAAATTTCCTATGACGCTATCGCAGTTTGGTTGAGGGTTGTTAGGGCAAATATATGTTAGAAATCGCCTTAGACACCTTTATTACTGAAATTGGACGCATACGCTTTATATATATATGAAAAATATTTAATGGTAATTTTTTAATAAAACGGTAATTGTGATAAGGATAATTTGTTTCTCCCTCCAATAAATCTGCGTCATGAATATCAGAAAGTGAATATGTGGAGATCCGTCTGCTGTGTTTCAGTTCTGAATTATCTTCATTAGCCAAAAGTTCAAATTCATGGTTTTGAAATCGAATCCAATTATTTAGATACATTCCGGATTTGCTTTAGACTTGTTAGTCAAGGATCAAAATAGAAGTATAGAATATCACCATTAATGGCTCAAAAGTAGTATTGCAGCAACATCATTTGCAGTAAATGTCCAAGGGGCGACAGTCAACGAGGAAATGGGATAAATTAAGAGATGAGAAGATGAGTATAGAGCAAATTAGGCCTAAAATTAGGAAATTTGATGCAACCTTATCCCCGTCTGACACGTGGTCGCCCAAAGATGAAAGTGGCAAACACTTGGTCTCACTATTCAATAGTCAGAAGTCAAAGGCAGAATTTAGTACTTCAGATTGTTAGACCATTTAAATAATAAAGTTTATAGTGAACTCGGCGTCCCTTCAAGAGAATATACAATTATCTCATGAAGGGTTCCTAAAGGTTTTGACGAGATACAGTTGCTGATATTTCTTTTGATTCATAGGATGCGCAAGTCACACCCTCATTAAACCATACCCGACTCATTTTCAAGAACAAGGATCTATACAGTGCTTTGCAGTACTTCATAAACATTTTGTCAAAAAAAACACAATCAACTTTTAGTTGTTCAAAACAAAAGTGTTCATATTAGAAAAATTATCATCAAGGGTGATATTAACGTGACACAGAGTGTTATCATTTCAAGCTAGTCCTTATTACTCGCCCGTGTAAAATACTGCAGTGTAATAATTCTACTAGTGTAATACCGCTGCACGTATGACGTCACAATATCGTGTGGTTGTGACGTCATGATGTTAGTAGTACGGCCAAGTCGTTGAAAAGTTTCGTTCAGTACACTTTCGGCAATCATATGATTTATTGTATTTGTTGTTTTTGAATATATCAGTAAAACTAAATCAATGACTGCTGAAGAGATGAGGGTAATGTTACACGAAAATTGGTTTGTTTTGGACAAGGTAAATATTTCCTCTTGGTTTGTGTTTGGCGTTTTAATAAATCAAAGAAGTGCAAATAAAAAAATCTTGTTTTGGAAAAATATATCAATTATACAGTGAATTTTGGAACTGGAGCAATCACTTTTTCATTACATCTCTCAATCTATCCCTTTCCATTGGTCAAAATGTTCAAGATTTAAGGACACATTTTTTAAAAATCAAAGAACTTTTATAGGAATATAGATTTTATTATCATGGAGATTCATAATTTACACGCCTGTCCAGTGTTATGGAAATTGGTTTCCACCCATGTCAAATAATGAAAATAAAGAAATTGTTATCTCTTTGAAAAAAAGCACAATAGTCAATATTGGCTAGGTTTCATTTGTTAATATTCTGAGATCTATTTACATAATAAGCTTTATCATTGGCATATCCATACATCGTTTCTAGTATACACAACTGTTAATATAATACTGTCATATGTATGCTGCTACTTGTTAATGGCTACTAATTTACAAACGTCTCATTTAAATTATTTCAAGGTAGTGCAGCTAAAACTCTTGAGTGTCATGGCGTGGTAAAATTTGAGTCTAGTCAACACATTGCTAAAGAACCAGCTTTCACGTATAACTGTTCTTTATCGGTAAATATTTAAGGATATGGATTAAGTATAGTCTAAGACATAGTTTTAAATTACTGTTATGAAAATAATATTGTGCGTGAACATGATATCAACAGTTAGCTATGCACAACTTTTATCGACAAAAGAATTTCCGAATGATGTTTTCATGTGCGTATTGCGATATAGCCACGAGCGCAAACACCCTTTTGGTGTTGTATCGACCAATCGACACCGATATGTACTAATCAGAGAAAGCGCAGTATTAAACAAAGGTAATATACAAAGCTACATTATTAGACCTAGCACGATTTCTGCCTCTGGAGTAGATTCTCAAAAGCTAATGATGTGCTTCATTGTCACGTCCTTGGAATGGTGCCTCCAATGTATTTGATATTGGAAGCATTCTCATATTTCAAGGAGTGAATCTCGCCATCCTTTATATGATGATAACAGATTCAAAGTACAATTGATCCAATAATTGTTTAAATATCTTTAGGGTGAGTCCTTGTTGGAATTCATTGTATCTAAATCCGAAGCTTCAATTGCTCCTCTAACTTCAAGCCACGTTCCTCTTACTTTCACACAAAATCCTCAGACAATTAAGCAAAGGACACTTATACGTAACGTCTCCGCCGGAAGCAAGCATCATTGTCATTGCTGAAACCCTACAAGAGCTGGAGGTGGTCGATATGTTTCTCAAAGGTTCTCTTGCTCGAGATACGACTGCGGAAATTACATACTGGTTTTGAATGGCTATCTGTTTAAGTTGTGAAATGGGTACTGTTAATTGACATCAAAGCGTTCTACATATAAGTTAATGGATCCAACACGCCAATTGCAAATAATTGATATACAGGAAGGTAAAGAGTTACATGTACATGTACGTTTGTACAAGGCTATAAATCCCCTAATCACCTCACGGTCCGCTTATCATGCAGGCTAATAGAGCATCGTCATGGTGCTCGTATTTTCGTTATATAGCTTACAGTGAATATTTTGATCTCTACTCGTCAAATGCTAGGACGGGTTGATTTGATGCTTGAAAAAGGGTCTTAAATATGTTACAATGTTAGTTTTTGAACAGTTATTTTTCATTAAATCTTACAGGCTTGACAGGATTGCAATTACGTGAGTATTATCAAACCTTTTTTTCATGCAACCACGGTTTCCTAGATTCGTTTCCCAAACAGATTATTATTTTAAATTTGATAACAGTCAAGCGACTCTCTGTAGTCAAAGAGCGTCGTGATTTCCAACAATCGTGAGTCAGTATAAGAAATTTGTAAGTATTTCTTTAATCAAATGGAACTTTTCGAAACATACTTTCACAAGAGAAGATGGTTAAGGGGAAGACAGTATTCTCCCAATTAACTATACCACTACACTTATGCAACCTTTCTGATAAAGATATTTTTTGCAGTGGTTAGGTATGTCGACTTAAGGGCGAACAAAACATGCACCTATGCTAAAGTAGACGTATCTTTTTAAGTAAAGTATGGAAATCTTGTTATTCAGTATATCGCAGATAATGACAAGTATTCATGGATAAAAAAATTTATTCAAAGGATACGGCGCTTCGGCATAGCTTCTTACATCGTTTCTAAGCATCAATGTACGGACAGAGAATTTATAGATATTTACAAAATTCAACGAATTAACTAATCAGCAAGATAAACAATAACATAAAAAACATGTACGTGGCTAAGTTTACACTTGAACAAATTGTAATGACAGTTTATTGTACAGGTCAATTAAAAAACATACATAAATAGCACATATATTAGTAGGAGACATATATCTGATATATGTTCGCCATGATGAAAACACAAGACTATTGTTATTATCTACGTCGAGCCTGAATTTGTATCCTTCGTTTTCCCACAGATATACGTAATAACAAAAGGCGCTAGACAACTAAACATAAATATTCGCTTAACTAACCCCTAATCTCGCCACAATGAAAACAATAAAGATGTTTCCATCAATATGATGTTCCGTCTCTAAGCAGTAACATTTCATAGTGGAGATTGTAACCTTTTCATTGTAATGAGATAATGCTTTTAACTTTTGAGGCGACTGTGTCGTTACCCCACTGCAATGAAGTCGCCTGGAGACGTCTTGTAAATTTATGACGAACAACTTTAATTTGAAGTATATATAGATATATATCTATTCATATACAATTTACAAAATTACAAAGTAGTTTGGCCTTGTTACGAGTGGGGAATAAGATAAATGGAGCCCAATAATAATAAAGTGATGAGCTATTACTTGACAACTGCAGCTTGCATGAAACAGCGCTATAGTGATACAACATGATCTGTAAAAACTGATTTACACAATATATTTTATATTCGATTAAAAATATATAAGAAGTCTAATTCACTTTCGTAATTTCTTTGTCAGTGCGCATCATTTTGTGTTATTTCTAAAAATGTATGTTGCAAATGAAATACATGTAATTAAATGCATTGTTCGAATCTGGAGAAGTACAAAATCTTAAAGAATTTCTACAAAAGCATTAGTATTCTTGCGAATATCAAAGAGATAAAAAAAGACTATGTGAACGAGAGAGATTTTAAATGTTTAATTCTGGAGTTTTCTATCTTAAAATTGGACTGTTATTAACTTGAATACCTGACTAGGGCAAGTTCTGAAAAATGGATATTGAAAATTATTAATATAGAGAAGGTTTTTTGTTATAGTATGAGGAGGATGTTTTCACATGCTTGTTCCTTATGTTGTTAATAAAAGCAAGTCTCAAGACCTTAGAGGATCACTTATCACTTTTCATACTCGAGGGTATATAGAGGTTTCCGGTGACAATGGTGTAGACTTTTGGAAGCAATGGAGAAACAGTTTGAGAAAACAATATTATTTCTAACTATTAATAACAGGGAGGATCCAACTTCTTATCTTGCCGATAGCTAATATAATTTAATTAGGCTTTAGAAGAGCTTATTCAGTTGGGAAAATCAGTCAGGTAGCTTACCCTCATTCTCGTCGGATATTTTCTGAGATGGTAAATTAAAAGTAAGTGTTTGCATTTTCTATCTATATGTAAATCATATCTAATAATGTGTATTCATGGATTTATTCATGAGTCCTACATGATACTATTAACGTAACATCTCATCTGACTCAAATGACTTTATACTTAATAATTGCAAACATACCATACTACTTAAATTCTATAAAAATATGTACCAGAAGTTTACGGACCAATATACATTTTTTAATTCTATGATCGATTTGACATATAGAATGGAAGATCTACTAATCCTTACGAATTTGAGAAAAAATAATCTTAACTACGTCAATCTTATCAATCTTTACCTAATTATTTCTGATACAATTCACAGCTGTTCGGATGATATCCGGACTAAGTTGGAATAAATGGATCACCTTAACATTGTCTTAAACAACCTCAGGCAGACCACGTATCACCTTCTTTAGAGAGGAAAGATCATTGCTAAGGCTCGTAAAAAAGATTGCTTCCAGTACAACCCTTTAACGCCAATGGCTTCCACACCATCTGTTCAGTCACCAAACTGTCAGCAATCGACTCAAGGCCACTGGATTGAAGTCCAGAAGAGTATTCAAGCGAGCGAAACTTAATAACAACCACAAGCAGTTGCGTTTGGCATGGTGTAGAGAAAGACTTGTGTGGAATTTAAGATCATGGAAGATGGTTTACAGGTCAGACAAAAGCAGGTTCCTTCTGCACCACGAAACATGATGCCAACAGTACCTTATTGCGGGGTATCTGTGAAGGGGGTGATTCTCGTTGGACTTCAAACGTGATCTTGTGATCATACGAAGAAACTTGACAGAAGATCACTTGACAGGAGACCGCTACATCCGGGAAGTCCTTGAACCTGTTGTCGTGCCCCCATTTAGACAACCATCCACTTACAACAAGACCTGTAATCATGAACGATAATGCTTGACCCAATCGTTCACGAGCTGTGAGGCAAGTAATCCAGAACAATGCCCTGACCCACTTCCCATTGCCTGCAATGAGTCCAGATCTTAATCTGCTTGATCATGTTTGGGACGTTTTGAGCCGACTGTTACAACACAGGGATCCCCCTCCTCAAAACTTCCATGAAATTAAAGCAGCATTACACGAGGAGTGGCAGTGGTTGAAATAGAAGCAAATTTCATATCCGTGTATTTTTTTAATCCCTACATTATTAACAAACGTATAGGGCTATGAGATGTTCTCTGAAATTGACCTAAACTAGCGTTATTTAGAATCAGACGTATCATTTAAAGCTATGTTACAACTTTTGAAGCAGATACTTTTCATTTGTAAGAAATATCTTTTTCGCGATGGTTTTGAAGAGATATTATTATATGAAATGTCTTTTGACATTAAATATTCAGCTTTCTTTCTGACGTATTTTCTACAAAGATTGTCATCAAAAGTCGATGTTTCATAGTCAATGTTGATCAATGTCAATGTAAAATATCTCAGACATGCAGAAAATGTCTTAATGTGCATGATCTGTTCCCGGCGTCAAATTACATAAACTTGTATAAGACATCGATTGCTTTTCTCTTTCCACCACCACCACAAACCAGATAAAACAAACATCATTAAAGTCCCCTGCGACACTTGCCGAGGCGTTTATTTCAAGCGTACCATGTACAGTATTATACACGCCCCGTCACACTGTTCCACGTATACAATCAGAATAACAAACTTAACCAATAGCTGTTTTGCTTAATCAACGTACACGTTTTTCATTAAAAAGATAAACATACATATGCATACAACTACAATACATTTCTTTCCAGTACCTACAAGGTAGGTATCAATTTTTTTAATTTTCTTTCGAGCATATACAAGGTGCCAATCAAATTAGCTCTACAAAAATAGTTAACCATTCCAGCACCTACTAGGCAGGTATCCACTCCAGCACCTACACGGTAGGTATCCATTCCAGCACCTACAAGGTAGGCAACCCTTCCAGCACCTACAAGGTAGGCAACCCTTCCAGCACCTACAAGGTAGGTATCCATTCCATCACCCCACAAGGTAGGCCTCCATTCCAACTCCAACATTGTAGGTTGGCGTTTCCCATCCTCTACAAGGTAAGACTGCTTCCAGTCCTACAAGATAGATATAACATCACTGCAGCACAATTGCAAATAAAACGGAAAACATAAAACAGAAATTTAAAATATATAACAACTCGATAATATGAGTGTCAGTGGTCGCAGCCGAGAATGAACTTACCGCGCTATGACGTCAGCTTTATATACCCGTCCAACAGCGCCCCCTTTTGGCTATTATCTCCCTTATTTTATCTGGTTAGTCTCTAAAGTGAAATCAATTTCTATCTTGTTCACCTAGCTCAATCGATAGAAATTTCATTTCTTTTTCCATCACCACCACAAACCAGATAAAACAAACATCATTGTAAGTCCCCTGCTACACTTGCCGAGACACAAAGAAAGGGCATATGTATGACAATATTTTATTACGAATTACATTTACAAACCAAGAGATTTTGATACACTCAATCTAGCAATCAAATCATCTTTTACGTAGCCATCCTTGGCCGTTTCACTTTTCCAGCGACGTGTCGTTTAAACAGTCTATCAGCAATACCATTGTTGGCGGCCGCCGTGGCACCATCAGCCCTCAAGCTGTTAAGTCCATATTTGGCAATATCAGGGACTAGAGGAGCAAGGGCTTCCAAAAACAACTCACGCATCCTTGTGTAAGAAAGAGGCTTATCCACTAGCCTCAACCTATATCCCCTATCACACGCCGATATTGACCTAAAATATATTTCTGTGAGTCCCCAGATATACCTGCCAAATTCAGATATCTCTTCAATAGTCTGACAGGGCAAAACTCAGATCCAGAAGATGCTATTACAACCCATGCACCATCACGGTACACATCTGTCTTCGACTTCTCCAAAAATATAGACATATGATGCTCGTGGAATACGATGTCAGATCTACGAATATGCAACAATTCATTCGAGCGTAAGAACCCACAGTAAGCAACTGTGATTATGGTCACGATTCTACTACCTTTCGGCACGTTTGACAAGACGATAAGATAACCAAAGCTTTTATGTGTTCACTGGTCACAGGACTCTTCTTAACAACTGATTTTGCAAATCTACGCCTACCTGCTTCCTAAATATTTTTAACAAGAGTATTGTCCATTGGGGACGAAAACCCGACAATAACGTGAGCATATCTAACACTGTAAAAGGATGTTACAACAAGGGATATGCTCGAACTGCTTTGTATGAGAGACAACAAATATAATGCACAGTGTAATAGGGGTATAGGCAAAGAGATAGGCAACCCGTGCGATTGAGCCCAAACCTTGAATCGCTGAAAACCAGAAGTATAAGCTCTAGAAGTAGAAGTTGCCCTCGCATCAACCAAACGATCTGCTAGGGACGACACCTCACTCTTCAGACTCACAGGAAGCTTAGAGACCGCAGCATGATAAACACATTCTATTATACCTGAAACACAAGGAAGAATACATGGATTAAATCATTCACTGTAGTCTATATACAACGCTAACATGGGAAACTGCAGATCCACAACATCAAACAAATCACCACCACACCGACTGGGCACATATGCCTCTTTTGTTACTTTTGTTACCATGGGTATGAATACGTCATTTGGACACAGCAATGGCCAAACACTCGCTGAAAACCATCTAGGCACTACGAGTGTACCCTTAGCCTTGTATATACACATGTGCTTCAGCACCCTTGCTACCAAATAGACAGGGGGAACAACCGAATTCATCCCATGTCCCCAATCTACAGTAAAAGTATCAACAGATTCACAACCTGGATTCCAAAAACGGGAATCGAAACGTTCTATTTTCTTATTGTAGTACGAAGCAAACCAATCAATAGTGTGGGGTCCCCATTTGGCATCGATCCACTCATACACATCTTAAGATACACCCCAGTCATCCGTATCAACTATATTACTAAGATAATCAGCCTGTTCATTCTCTCCCCGGGGAATCCAATCCACCTCCAACTGCACCCTGTTCTGTAGACACAGTTAAATATGTCCATTGCTACCGCTTGCAAGTACGTTTTCATACTACCCTTCCGGACAACTACTACTACATTCTAATTATCTGTAAACCATTTAACAGAGTGCGAAGTTAACAATGGCAGAAAACTCTTGAGAACCATTGATACAGCTTTCAGCTCTCTCCTGGTCGAGCTCATGTGCATCTCCTCCTCAAACCACGCCCCTTGTGATTCTCTACGTCCACATTGTACACGGTAACCTCCGAACCCAGTACTGCTAGCATCACTGTAAACAACCCGGCTAGGGGAACTATCTGTACACAACGACCTGGTATCGTGATTACCAATGTTAGCAGCCCAAAATTGAAGCTGATTAATAGTTGGCCGAGACAGATAGATTTTGTCACCCCAGAACCTTGCATTCAAGATATCTACAGACATTGCTCTAGTCATCAACTGACTTACGATAACAAAAACAAACTTCATAGCCACAATCTGCCCCACAATAGAAGCTAATTTCCTAACTGAAACTCTGACATCTGAACAAATCAATAAACTGGTTATAGCATCCTTCACCTTTAGTATCTTCCTATCAGGTACTGACAGAGTGAATTGCGAGGTATCCACACCAAACCCAAGCCATTCTAAATTCTGCGAAGGAGACCAAAGAGATTTTTCTACTTTCGGTACAAAGCCTCATTTAATCAAGTAACCCTTAACCTTGTGAGCTGCCACCTCACACTTAAGCTGTGAACTTTCCGACATGATACCGTCATCAAAAATGTCACAATACGTATAACCCTCACGTCTCCACTTTTTGACCAACTGTCGAGTTACTTTTGTAAATATATAGGAGGCGGATTTTAGCCCGAAAGGCAGCACCAACAATTTATAGTACTTGCTTCCACAGGGCCAATCCCAAGCAAATCCAAGAAACTGTGTGTTCGTAGAATATCTCAAAATGATGGTAGGCAGAATGAATGTCAAATTTTACAATCCAGTCATTATCGTTCATGTACATTAAAGCAGTTTTCCAATCTTCATACCAAGAATTTATACACATGCTTATTAACAAGAGATAAATCCAAAATCAGTCTTTTCTTTCCAGAAGTTTGAATAGAAACAGATAGTGGATTTACAACACGCGGAGGATTAACACATTCCACTATGAGATCTTTTCGTAGCAAATCTGTAATTGCTTCACACACAAAATTGTTATGAGTGATGGCCGAATTGTTATTTCGTAGTTGCATAGGAACGAGGGTAGAGTAAAAGGGAATCTTATATCCTGATTTCATGACATCCAAAACGAACTCAGAGGCATCGGTTAATGATAAATTGTCACAATTACCGCCGATCTTCTTGTTGTCAAAAACTCTGCTGTCTCGTTGTCCTCTCCCGGTGACGGACGGGCAGTCTCTCCTCCAGTGTGTCGGGTCTCCGCACACAAAGCATGTGCCTCTGCGCTGCGCACGAAAAGGCTGCTGGGGCGGGTTGGACAAACCGCCAGCGCTAGTATTAGCGCTAACCTGCTGAGTAGACTGGGTGACAGTCACTGATGGTCTGGAATAAGGGATAAAGCGGGAGAACTTAGCCTTCTTTTTCTCAAGCTTCTTAACTGCCCTGGTGTCTGCTCGCGAAATTCTCCTCTCATCATCGGAATTATCGGCGAAAGTGTCGGACTCGTATTCACGTACAGTTTCCCAGCCGCCTTCTGACGTGTCAGCTATCCTTATTAGTTTGTTTCTCTTCTCTACTCGCTCAATCTCAGCCCCTAGAATCTTGCCGAGATAATCACACTTTCCGTACTGAAGGGCAAATTTCATCTGCTTCAAACTGTCTATCGTCTCTGAATCAAAAGAGTATTGAATCTTGTGCCCCTCGTGTTTCCACACGAAGTCTTTCTCAGCTTTCAACTTAGCTAATTTTTGACAAGTTCGCTCATAACTTTCATTCAAACCTGCAAACTTCGCATCAACTGATTTGAATATATCTACTCTCGAAGCCTCGATCTTCTCTAAAATGTCGTCTAACTTGGAAGTGATATCAGGCTGTTGAGACATATTTAGTGATGACGTGGAACAATCGAAAATATATAACAACTCGATACTTTGAGTGTTAATGGTCGCAGCCGAGAATGACGCTATGACGTCACCTTTATATACCTGTCCAACAGCGCCACTTTTAGCTATTATCTCCCATATTTTATCTGGTTAGTCTGTAAAGAGAAATCAATGTCTATCTTGTTCACCAAGCTCAAACGATAGAAATTTCATTTGTCGAAAAGTGGATTTGGCAATATTAATCAAATAGTATCATTTGCGTTATCATTGTATTAAGACACACAGTTTTAAATCGGTGCAGAGGGTTTTTCTTCACCTTTTGTAATACAGCTACAAATATTAACTTCAAGTTTAATACAAAACTAACTGATTGTTTAGTTTTCAAACTAAAAACACTTAAATATAATGCATGTCGTAAATGAAACCTGTATATTCGATGTTAACGTAATGCAAACACGAATGTATTACAAGATATTGATAACACAGACATAAGAGAAATAGCAGTAGTTTCCACATCTACTCACAAATATTACAATTTCATTTTTTCGCAAATAAGTTTAAATGTCGTCGATGTAAGGTTATTTGGAAATACTTAGAAAAACGTCATGTTACCTGATAGGGTAATAAAAATTTACCTTTACGTGGAAAAATTAATAAATACGGAGTAGTTTAGGTTGTATTAAACAAATAAATGCATACATTTAAGTCAAATATATGTGCCTACTCAATTTAACTGCATTCCATAACATTAAACCTTCTACGTAATAATGCTGTAATAAAAGGAATTAATATAGGCAATGTTGAATATCTCCTCAACCAATTTGCGGACGACACGTCTTGCAGTTTAGATGGATCAGAACGCAGCCTGCAAGCAGTGCTTCAAGTTTTGACGTTTTTTGCCCGCTTTTCTGGCCTAAAAGTCAACATTGATAAAACTAGAATTATTTGGGTTGGTTCAAAGAAACGTTCGAAAATGAAACTCTGTCAAAAATCGAATTTAAACTGTGAACAGAGTGACTTTGAGCTACTAGGAATTAAATTCAACGTGGATTTAGAAAATATGATTGAATTGAATTATAAAGACAAATTAAGAACATGTGAAAACCTTATGTCAATATGGTCTACTAACAACCTTACACCTCTTGGTAGAATAACCGTATTAAAATCTCTTATCCCTCCAAAATTAAACCATCTTTTCTCAGCTCTACCCAATCCACCTGACAAATTGATTGATGACTTTCAAGGCAAATGCTTCAGATTTATATGAGCAAACAAGCCTGATAAAGTCAAACGTGACCAACTGATTTGTAATGTAAAAGAAGGTGGTCTCAATGCTCCAAATATTAAAGAAATGATTCAAGCTAAAAAAATCTCTGTCATCAGACGTTTTTATAAACACTGCTCAAAAGTTAGTAATCTATTTTTAGAAAATTTACCTAAAATTGGATCTTATACTATATTTGAATACAATTGCCCAAATTTAAGAAATGTCATTATTCCACTTGTTCGTAACAAATTTTACTGTGATGTCCTCAATGCTTGGTGGGACTTACTATCTAGACAGCAAAAGCAGATTTACAAAACACTTGTACATCGCAAATCATTTGGTTTAACCAAAACATCTTAGTAGACAGAAAAAACATTGTCTATCGAAAATGGAATGCAAAAGGGATAGTTTTTATCAATGATCTTCTGAATGACTCAGGTAAATTTATGTCTTATGTTAATTTTGAAAATACATACAAAGTAGAATCAAATTATCTAGAGTATTCTGGAGTTGCTAACTCAATTAAAACCTTTTTCAAGCAAAATGGGATCAAACTGGAAACTACCATGAAAATTGAAAACTCTTTGCAACCATACTTTATAAATTTTCTCACCTGAACCGTAACTGGATGTCAATTATTTTATAAAGCTCTTCTTAAAACAAAATTGAATCAAAATCAGCACTGCGAAAAATGGAATGTAACTCTTGAAAACGAAATTGATACAAACTCTTGGCATCTTTATAACCGCATCCCTTTTCGCTGTTCAAAAGATACAAATCTTCAATGGTTTCAATACAAACTTCATCATTTTTTAGCAACAAACAACAGGCTTTTTAAGATGCAAAACATTGATACTAACTTATGCAGCTACCCACCTATTCTATGACTGAAGCAAAGTTACTCCTATTTGGCAAAAACTTGAAAACTGGTTAAATGACAAAATGGATGTAAATTTACACTTCACGAAAGAAAGGATTCTATTCGGATTCCACCGTAAAAACAATGACCCAATCAACGTTATTCTCATTCTTTTTAAAAACATTATTTTTAAACATAAATCTTCTTCGAAAATGCCAAAGTTTCAGTTTTTGTTAGAGGAGCTTAACAAGTACTATCAATTGACAAAATATTCTGCTATTATAAGTTCGAAAATCGACGTCTTCTTCAAATTCTGGTCGACATGCCATGTCCTGTTTAATGATTGATGTATTCTGTATATTGTTCGCATGTAGACATTGCCATGTACATGTATCGGAGTCATACTATTTGTAAAAATGGGGGAAAAAATAAATTAAACCTTCTGTAACAATGATTTAGGGTCGGTGTATTGTTTGAGTAATCTGACTTAACGCTTTCGTTTTTGGCAGTGTTCTTGCAGAACAGAACATAATCTAATTTCTCATAACTAACATTATTCATACATATTGTATACCAGTTAAGTGAATGAGATCACATGCTCATATAAACGAATATACAAAATGAAATAATTACTATGGATTGTTCCAAAACAATCTGTAATGAACACACTTGCTTTAATGAGTTTTGACAAGGGACGCGCTGAGATGTCATAAATTATATGAATCAACCAATTCGAATATAACAATAGCTTACTTTTTAGCCTGTTATTATCATAAAACGTCACCATATGCAATTATTTAACAATTATGAAGCTGAATTTAAATTATTGTACCCAAAATATGTATTGTCCTATAGAGAAGCTGAACAATAAGCTTTCAATTATTTAAAACATCATTGTGAATTTATAATTGACACCCATTTATAAACACATATTTCATGACGAAAGGCTAGCCAGACATTGAACTTGCAGTCCTTTAAGAAACAAGAAAAGGATTTTAATCTTAAGACCTATTAGGGAATTTGAGTTTCTTTGAGT